>JAGDQO010000370.1:600000-970243 GCA_018342035.1 Solanum appendiculatum
TCCAATTCAATTTTTCAAGATTTGACTAGGTTTTCAATCAATTCCTCATGGGTTCTATTTGTATGGATTCAATTATGTTATTATGATCTTATTTTGATGATTTGGAATAATTTACATGCTTTTCAGCTAATTCCATGTGAACCCATACATTGATCTATGGATTTGGACTATGGACCCTAATTTATATGAATTTATGAAGAAGATTGATTTTATGAATATGTTTTATGAAATCATGCATGTTTTAATGAAAGCAATGTTTATGACTCAAGTAAGCTTATAGATGAAGGTGTCTATATGTTCTATGAAGCTTTTCCACATGACATGCATGACATCTAGGTTTGCCATCAATGCTTTCAGGCTATTTTCCGAAATTAGGTCTAGATTAGTATGGTAGTCGGTTATGCCATCAATAATCATAGATCATGCTTTAAAAAGTATTTCCATTTGTAGTATGGCACTTCTAGTATGAAGTTAATGATTATGGGCCTTATAAAGCTATCATGAAAAGATCATGGATGGTGAAAGATTTTCTCACGCATGGTCTAAGAAGCTATTCTAAATGACGTAATCTTGGACTAATCCATGGAAGATGAAACGTCTATAAACATGACTTTAGCTTTGATTGGTAACTCTAGTTGTACCTTTCCATGGATAATGAGATGAATATGATTAATGACTATTTTCGTTTGAATTTACGTAGCACTGAGAGGATATTAAGATGGAGGTTCTCCTGTAGAAGAGGTCGGGTCTCTAGTAGAAATCTCCTTATCCCATAAACTATGTGCCACCATAGGATGATCGTCTTAGATAGACATGAGCTAGTGGATCCAATTAAGCTAGAAGTTTATGGTTCTTACCTTGGAAAGTAAGTACACCTCATTTCGGTATGGGGTAGACAGCAGATTCCATGTTACAGCTCACATGGTCTATGTCGGTTAATGGTAAACTTCCCAAAAAATGAACTAAGTAAATCGCTAATGTTTTATGAAGCTTCCTTTATGATTTAAAGATGCATTGACCATGTTCATGATTTATGAATCTTCTTAAATGATTTTACTATGTTTTAACTTGGTCATGTATTTCATGTTTTAGATTATGTCCCCTTATGATTATATCCCTTGTTTTATTTCATTCTCCTCATACTTGGTACAATCCATGTACTAACGCATACTCTTGCCTACATTGTTTTACTAATGTAGGGCGTGACGACTCTTCTCCCTCCACCCGTGGCTAGTAGATACGTTTGAGCTTTGAACACTTGGTGAGTCCTCATACATTCAAGGATGATGTAATTTTTAGCTTTATGTATTTTTCTTTTCGGATGTTATAAGTGATGCATGGGTAACGTCCCAATCACTCTCCTATTATACTAGATGGATATAAGACATATGTTAGATACCTGCTATTTTTTGTCAAACTTTTATGATATAAAACTGTCTTTTGAACTCTTTCAATTCTATTATCCTGTATGATGTATGCTAAGTGGCTTGTGTGGGGCCTCTTGGGGTCTTATACGCTATGTCACATCTAGGGGGTACTTTAGGTCATAAAAAACTTGGTATTCAGAACACAAGGTTTAGAAAGGTCCTAGGATGTCTCATAAGCCACGTCAATTAGAGTCTTGTTCAAGACTGTGAACTGCGCCACATTTATGAATGAGAGGCTGCAAGATGCTTAAGAAACTTCACTTCCTTCATTTCGTGCCATAGAGTTTAACTCTATAAAGGTCCTCCTCTTCTAACCCCTATTTATGGTTTTCAGAATATGCCTCAACGAAGGAATCCTGTGAGAAGGAATAGGAATGTTTGTGAAAATGTAAGACAAGAGGTTCACCAAGTGCCAATCTACCCTTTGGCGGAGAAAGTGACTAATGATGAGTTTTGAGCTGCATTTCATGCATTGGCCCAAGCTATGACAGCTCAAGCAAATAGAGAAGTTGTGGCTCCCATGAACCCAAGGGTGGGTATGGTGGCAACAAGAGTGAGGGACTTTGTTAGGATGAATCCTCCCAAATTTCATGGTTCTAAGGTTGAGGAATATTCTCAAGAGTTCATTGATGAGGTATACAAGGTATTGATGATCATGGGAGTGACGCCGGTGGAAAAGGTGGAATTGGCCGCTTATTAACTTAAAGGTGTTTCTCAAGTGTGGTTTGAACAATGGATGAGTGAGAGGGTCGTTTATGCAGGTCCTCTTGATTAGGAGGAGTTTAAGCTTTCTTTCTTTGATAGGTTCTTTCCCCTTGAGATGAGGGAGGCAAAAATACTTGAGTTCATTAACCTTCGTCAAGGGGATATGAGTGTGAAAGTGTATGCTTTGAAGTTCATGCAATTTTCAAAGTATGCTTCAACTATGGTCACCGATCCAAGGGCAAGGATGAGTAAATTTGTGTCAGATGCTTACGACTTGGTGGTCAAAGAATGCCTAACCACCATGCTTGTTAAGGAGATGGATATCTTCCGTTTGATGGTTCATGCGCAACAAATAGAAGAAGAAAAGCTTAAGGAGAAAACTAGGGATTCAAAAAGGGCAAGAACGGATGATGTTGATTCTACACATTTAAGGTCCGATGGAGGTAAGAGTTCTAGTGAGAAAATATGGTTCGAGTGTTGGGTGTGTGGGAGAAGACATAAGGGTGAGTGTCTAGCCAATTCAAATGCATGTTTTTTTAGTGGAAAGAGGAATCATATGATAAGAGATTGTCCTTCGGTTGCTAAGAATGAGGGAGATAACTATCGACTGGCTCAACCCTACCCTTTCTTAGGTCCTAGTGGTGGTCAGAAACAAAATAGGTTTTATGCTATTCAGACTCGACAAGATCATGAGGGTTCGTCAGATGCGGTAATTGGTAAGTTATGATCTTTTAGCTTGTGGTTATACATTGTTTGATGTTGGGTGATTTGTTGGCTATGGTATGACTCAAAGTATGGTTAGTTTGTTTGAGGTCAACTTTGAAATCCTTGTGTAAACTTCTTAAGTGTTTACTTGTATCAATGGTTTTGTTGTTGTTAAGACTTTTGTGTTATACTTTGGTTGAGGGAGATGGATTCGAAGAACAATACTAGAGAGGTTTTCTCCCAAGGGGGAGATAGTGTGTTTCATGATTCGTGTGTGTAGGACTATTTGAATTGTAAGAAAGGTTCCTTGCTTTGGGTTGGTACATGAAAGTTCGGAGGAAATGTGACGTCTTAATATCCCTATCTCTTCCCCTCTATCTTCTGGTCTAGCTTGAGGCCTTAGCCCCACATGGTTCACTCTTAAGTATTCTAGTGCTTCAGTCATTCCCCTGTTTCCTCATGCACGCAAGCTCATTAAAAAATTAATTTTCGAAGATATGATTTAGCTTGATTGATTACGTCATGATTATGTGCATCTAAGTATGATTTGCATGTATGTCTTATGAAATGATGTTTTCAATATGTTTTAGCTTGGAGTTAAGGTTCCTCTTTGGTTATGTGCATTTCGATGAAGTTTCATTCATGTTGAGTTGTTAGTTTCTCTCCTACTCATTTTTGTGCTAGTTCGAGGTCTATTCGAGGACGAATGTTCCCAAGGAGGAGATATTATAACACCTCAGATTTGAAAAGGTCTAAAAAGGGAAAATGGGAAAGGTCCATGAACGTAGAATGGAACAAATTCCCTGCACGGCACACTACACGGTCCGTGAAGGGGACCACGGTCCGGTAAAGGGCTCGTGAACTTTTTCCAGAACCTGCCCCACGCAGGGTTCACCTAGACGGTGCCCCAAACGGACCATGGTGACCTAGACGGCCCGTCTAGTGGGTCATCAAGTCACCCAATCAGAAAGGGTATCACCTCAAGTCACTATTGAGGACCACAGACGTCTAAACGGTCCGTGAAACTTCATACGGACCGTTAAGTCGTCCGTGAAAGAGACTTATCAGACTTAGAGTTAATGGTCAACTTCAAATGAGCATATTGCTTATTACAAAATGAATTAGGTGGCCCATACCTATCAAATTAAAGGTCATTAAGTCATCTTTCAAAAGCCACTGAGTTTGCTCTATTTGATGTTCGGATTAAAAAGATATGCCTATTTTAGTGGAACACTGTTAGGCTGATGAAGCATCACGACCTGCTATACGGGCCGTGAAGCTTTAGACGACTTGTGAAGCCTCTCTTGATAGTCACCTCGTCAATTTTTAAGTTAGGGTCATTGTGGTCTTTTCCCAAAGTTTTTAGTACCCTAACTACATCGTTTTAAACCATATTTCAAGACCTATAAAAGTTCAATAAGCCTTAAAACTCTCTATTTCAATTCATTTTCCTAAATCCCCTAATTTTGACCAAATTCATTCTCTCCAAAAATCTTCTCTCTAGATCAAGGAAGAAGAAGAAGCCAGGGTTCTTCAAGTTCAAGTACACTCTCTTCATCATTGATTAGGGATTCAATCAAGGTATGTAGGGAATTCATCAATGGGTTCTATTCAACCATTGATCCCCAAAAGTATCTTCAATTCTCAAATTTAATTTCCCAAGATTTGATTAGGTTTTCACTTAATTCCTCATGGGTTCTATTTGTATGGATTAAATTACGTTATTATGATCTTATTTTGATGATTTGGACATAATTACATTCTTTTCAACTAATTCCATGTGATCCCATACATTGATCTATGGACTTGGACTATGAACCTTAATTTACATAAATTTATGAAGAAGCTTGAATTTATGAATATGTTTTACGAAATCATGCATGTTTTTATTAAAGCAATGTTTATGACTCAAGTAAGCTTACAGATAAAGGTATCTATATGTTCTATGAAGCTTGGCCACATGATATGTATGACATCTAGATTTGCCATCAATGCTTTTGGGATATTTTCTGAAATTAGATCTTGATTAGTATGGTAGCCGGCTATGCCATCAATGATTATAGATCATGCTTTTAAAATTAATTTCATTAGTAGTATGACACTTCTAGTATGAAGTTAATGACTATGGGCCTTATAAAGCTGTTATGAAAAGATTATTGATGGTGAAAGGTTTTCTCACGCATGGTAAAAGAAGCTATTCTATATGACATAAGTTTGGACTAGTCCATGGAAGATGAAACGTGTATAAACATGACTTTAGCTTGGACTGGTAACTCTAGTTGTACCTTTCCATGGATAATGAGATTAACATGATTAATGACTATTCGGTGGAGATTTACTTAGCACCGAGAAGATATGAAGATGTAGGCTCCCCCTAAAAGAGGTTGGGTCTCTAGTAGCGATCTCCGTTTACCATAAGCTATGTGCCACCATAGGATGATCGTGTTGGATAAACATTATCTAGTGTATCCACTTAAGCTAGAGGTTTGTGGTTCTTATCTTGGAAAGTAAGGACACCTCATTTCGGTGTGGGGTAGACACCGGATTCCATGTTATAGCTCACATGGTCTATGTCAGTTAATGGTGAACATCCCACAAAATGAACTAATGTTTTATGAAATTTCCTTTATGATTTAAAGATGCACTGACTGTATTCATGATTTATTAATCTTCTTAAATGATTTTACTATGTTTTAACGTGGGATTTTTATTTGTTGTTGCATGAGTAGTATTTGGTTGGCTTCTTATTTATGTTGAGTTATATCTTTGGCCATAGATTAGGTTAGGTTAGAGTTGACTTAGACCCATGTACTTGTTGACTTTGGTATGTATCCGACGTCGATTCGGATGGACTAGGTCCTTGTAGACTGGAATAGCAGACTTGGATCTTATAGTTGAGACTGGTTGTAGTTCTGTATTGTTTGTGATCCTGCTCTCTTCTCTCCCCTTTCTGGGATGCTTATGTGTCATTGGAGGCATGTTGTTTTCCTCGGCTTTCGAATGTTTCGAGTTTGGTTCGGCGATATTATGGTTGGTAGTGGACGGCGATCCTCCTTGGCTTGATGGTTGAAGTTATTTGGATTGCCCCACGAACTCTGCTAGCTGGGTAGGGCCCCGGGGATTATTAGCAAAATGGGTGATTTGATATGAGATGCTTGGGTTGTCCAACGTACACTACTTGCTGGGTAGGGCCCTTGGGAGTCCCGACGCACTCTACTATCTTTGGTAGGGCCCCCGAGAGTGTTGGCTGAGTCGTCATGCCTTGGCACTCTACTGGCTGGATAGGGCCCCCAGGAGTTGCTATCTTGAAGGCGGTCCGAGTTAAAAGTCTGACTTGTGACCGAGAAGGAGTTGGCTGGTCGGTTCGGCTGAGTTGGTTGGTGGATTCACTTCGTGGCTTGGTTCTTCCTTCGTTTCCGTTGAATAGCTCTTATGTGTACTTTTCGGGTTTTATTTAAACTTGTGCATGAGTGTACCTTCTGGGCTTATGGGGTCCAATTTGGTTTAGATTAGATGTACTTAATTTCATTTTCGGTGCGCTAGTGTGATTTGTTTCTCTTTCTCTTGACCTCTGTTATTGTAGATTCTATCTTTTCAGTCTGTTTTTACCTTTGTTACTCAGTCGGCCTATGATGCCTACTGGCTACCTATTGTATTGGTACTTATGCTACACTCTGCATCTATTTTTGTGATGCAGATCCGAGAACTAGCTATCAACATTGAGTTCAAGCCTGCAACGGTCTGTTCCGGAGACGAGGTGAGCACATGGCATTCTGGATTACCTATCTCCTTATGTTGTATATTTTATCTCTCTTTTGCTTTTAGACAGTTTGTTTCTTTGCTCCACTTTTGGGGCTTGTACTCGTTTAGTAGTTCTGTACATGTGACTTCCAGGTTCTTGGAGATATTGTTATTGTATATAGATGCTTCGCTTCCACCTTTCCTTTATCTATTCCTTTATTTATGCTTTCGCTTAGTTGAGGTTAGTTTTCACCCTCGGTCCCATTACTGTTAAGTTCCGGAATAGGGTCTTGGCTTGCCTACTGGTGGGTTGGTAGGCACCATCATGACTAGATAAATCGGGTCATGACAAGTTGGTATCAGAGCCCCAGGTTCTTTTGTCTCACTTGTACAGAGCTAGAATCTAGTGGAGTCTTGTGGATCGGCACGGAGACGTCCGTGACTTATCTTTGGGAAGCTACATGATGTCTTTAGGAGGTTTTTTTGTTCGATATCCAGCTCGTGCGTTGTTCTCTTATTGGTTTCATGAAATCTCACATGTTTCACTCTGTCACAAGATGGCTCAAATGCGCAGTAGAGGTCAACCCTGAGGTCGAGGTGGTGCTACGACACTAGGCCGCGATAGACCAAGGACTTCAGAGCCAGAGGCGAGCCTCATACAGAGCAAATTCCTTCTCAATCGGTGAGGCTGGGACTAGCCCAGCCACCGCCCGCATCAGCTGTCGCCCCTGACCTTCAAGGTATGCTTACGCAAATTCTAGCTGCGATAGAAGGTTTGTAGCAGCAGCAGCAAGCCACAGAAGTGGTTCCAGAGCCAGCTCACGCACCGCCAAGCCAGCCTACCCCTGTGGCTCCAAAGATTCAGTAGCAGGGTCAGCCTTCAACAGTGGCCCCTGAGGGCCAACAGGCACCAGCACCGGCCTCCGTTCAACCGAAAGCAGTAGATGGTGTTATGCCATTGAGGGAGCACAAAATGCTCGGGGTGTTCCTTAGACTGACACCACCGAGGTTTTCTGGGGCTGTTGGGGAGGACATCCATAAGTTCATTACTTTCTGTCGGGAGAGATGACAAGCTTTGGGGTTGGTGGAGTCGAGAGGAGCCGACTTCACTACTTATCAGCTAGATCGATCGGCCAGCCAATGGTGGCTTTCCTTCATGGAGACCAGGCCAGCTGGGTCCCCGCTAGTATCATGGGCAAAGTTTTCGAAGGGCTTTCTTGCTAGATTCATCCCACGGAGTGTCAGAGATCGCCTTCGTGATGAGTTCTAGAGATTGGAGCAGGGCTCCATGATGGTATCCCAGTAAGAGGCTAGATTTCATGAGTTGTCACGTCATGCTACTATGATCCTACCTACAGAGGAGGAGAGAGTTAGATGCTTTGTTCAGGGTTTGAGATTGCCGTTGCGTATGGAGTTGCAATCTATGTTATCAGCGGGCCGTTCTTTTTTTGATGTTGTGGACCATGCATGCACGATTGAGCAACTCCGTTGCAAGGCCCAAGAGGGCATCGGCAAGAGAGCTAGGCAGGATGATGGCTCTAGTAGGTACCATCCAAGGCTTAGGGATACTCACGACCGGGTCCAGCAAAGGTTCCAGTCAGGTCAGTCTAGTCACCCATTTCAGTCAGCACTGCAGACTTCGGAGGGTGACCAGCACCGTCAGGGTAGTTACAGTACCGGTCCGAACTAGGGCCGAGGTAGTTTCCAAACAGGTTCCTCAGGTCAGGATGGCCGCTTCTAGTTCTGAGTAGGTCTTTTCAGGGTTGCTTCACTTGTGGAGAGCGTGATCATTGGGCTCGGGAGTGCCCTACCTCTAGATCAGTTTTACCTGTTCCTCTGGAGGCGAGACCGATTTCAGCAGTAGCACCTCCATCAAGAGGAGGAGGTCAGCATCAGGGTGCACGGGGAGGTCCCTGGGGAGGCAAGACTGGTGGCAGGGTGGATGCTTGTGGTAGAGGTGCCCAGGGCTATTTTTATGCAGCTCCAGGTAGAGTAAAGGTCGAGGCGTCTGATGATGTGATCACAGGTACGGTTCTCCTATGCTATCAGTTTTACTTCAGTCTTAATTTATCCTGGTTCTACATATTCATATGTATTTGCTTAATATGTTCCTCGGTTGAGGGTGAGTCCAGATCGTTTAGCTGTATAGTTGTGTGTTTTGACCCCGGTAGGGGATTCTTTAGTAGTGGATCAGGTGTGTAGATCCTGTGTGGTGACTATCCGGGGACAGGACACTCGGGCTGATCTTATTGTGTTGAGTATGCTGGATTTTGATCTGATGTTAGGCATGGATTGGTTATCCCCTCACCAAGAGGTCTTGGATTGTTATGCTAAAACCATTACTTTAGCAAGACTTGGTATTCCGCCGGTGGTGTGGTAGCGCTCTCGTAGTCGCACACCAGTTGGGGTGATTTCTTATATTCAGGCCAAGAGTCTTATGGATAGCATATGTTTGGCTTATTTGTCTTATGTTAGAGATGTCAGTAATGAGAGCCCTACGGTGGAGTCAGTGTCTATAGTCCTAGAGTTTGCTGATGTGTTTTCTGCCGACCTTCCTGACCTAACCCCAGAGTGAAATATTGATTTTGCCATTAATTTGGAGCTTGATACTCATCCTATTTCCATCCCACCATACTGTATGGCCCCTGCAGAGCTCAAGGAGCTTAGCATTTAGCTTCAGGACCTCTTAGGTAAGGGGTTCATTCGGCCTAGTGTACCGCCTTGGGGTGCCCCAGTTCTATTTGTGAAGAAGAAGGATGGTACCATATGGATGTGTATTGATTACAGGCAGCTGGATAATGTGATGATGAGGAACCGTTACTCCATGCCTCGTATTGATGATTTGTTCGACCAACTTCAGTGTGTCGCAGTGTTTTCTAAGATTGACTTGAGATCTGGCTATCATCAGTTGAGTGTTAGAGCAGCGAACATCCCTAAAATAGCATTTAGGACTCGTTACGACCATTATGAGTTCGTAGTGATGTATTTTGGGTTGACTAATGCCTGTGCTGCTTTCATGGACTTAATGACTAGTGTATTCAGGCCGTATGTGGACTCCTTTGTCATAGTTTTCATTGCTGATATCTTTGTATACTCGCGGAGCCATAGTGAGTATAAGCAACATCTTAGGATAGTGCCCCAGACTTTGAGAGATCATCGGCTTTACGCAAAGTTCTCAAAGTGCGAGTTTTGGCTTGAGTTTGTAGCATTCATGGGGTATGTGGTGTCCAAGGATGGCATTATGGTGGATCCGACAAAGATTGAGGTTATCCGTGATTGGGCCTACTTTTGTGACTGAGGTTCGGAGCTTCATCGGATTGGCAGGGTACTACAGACATTTTGTTAAGGGTTTCTCTATCATAGCAGCACCTCTAACTTTCTTGACTCGCTAGGATGTTCCCTTTGTGTGGTCGTAGGAGTGTGAGAGGGTCTTTCTGAGGCTTAAAGAGTTGCTTACCACTGCTCCTATATTGACTCTTCTAATTGAGGGCGAGGGTTTCACGGTTTATTATGAGGCATCCGACGTTGGTTTGGGTTGTGTTCAGATGCAGCAGGGCCGGGTTATTGCTTATGCGTCGAGGTAGCTTAAGCTGCATGAGAGCAACTACCCCACTCATGATTTGGAGTTGGCAGCGGTAGTTCTCGCCCTTAAGATCTAGCGGCATTACCTATATGGAGTTCATTGTGAGATCTACATTAATAACATGAGCCTTCAGTATAATATGACCCAGAGAGATCTTAATTCGAGGCAGCACCTCTGGATTGAGCTCCTAAAGGACTATGATCTCTCTATTCTCTGCCATCCGAGCTAGGCGAATGTAGTAGCGGACGTCTTGAGCCAGAAGGTAGTGAGTATGGGTAGCCTAGCGTTCCTTTCAATTTTGGAGCGACCAGTCTTTGGTGGCACTCAGAGATAGAGTTTTGGCGGGTTATGTTGGGCAGGCTTCCATAGATTTTGATGGGATTTTGAGATTTGCTGGCCAGGTTTGTATTCCTAGAGTTGGTGATTTGATTCAGTTGATTCTTAGAGAGGCCCGTGATTCAAGATATTCAATCCATCCGGGCACTGCTAAGATGTATCGTGATCTGAGGCAGCACTACTGGTGGAGCGGTATGAGGAGGGACATCTCTGATTATGTGTCCCATTGCTTGTGTTGCTAGCAGGTGAAGGTCCAGCATTTGAGGCCTAGTGGTGAGTTGCAGAGATTAGCCATTCCTGAGTTGAAGTGGGAGCGTATCACCACGGATTTCATTGCGGGCTTGCCTCAGACTCCTAGAGGTGTCGACAGCATCTGGGTCATTGTGGATCTATTGGCCAAGTCAGCACACTTCATTCTAGTTCATACATCTTTTAATGCAGAGATGTTAGCTCGTATCTACATTCGAGAGATGGTCTGTCTTCATGGGGTGCCTATTTCTATCATTTCAGACCGGGGTTCACAGTTCACTTTAAGCTTTTGCAGGGTATTTCAGGAGGATTTGGGCACCCATGTGGATCTTAGCAAAACATTCCATCCACGGACTGATGGCCAGTCGGAGCACAATATCCAGGTTCTTGAGGATATGTTGCGGACCTGTGTTATAGACTTTTGAGGTCAGTGGGACCAGTTCTTGCCTTTAGCGAAGTTTGTGTACAACAACAGCTACCATTCTAGCATTCAGATGGCCCCATTTGAGGCCTTATATGGTAGGCATTGTCACACTCTAGTTGGATGGTTTAAGTCGACAGAGCCTAGGCCGCGGGGTACAGATCTGTTTCAGGAGACCTTAGCGCATGTGAGGATGATTCAGGATCGGCTCTGAATGGCCCAGAGTAGACAACAAAGCTACGCGAATCGCAGGCGACGGCCGTTGAGATTTTCCATTGGTGATAGAGTATTCCTTCGATTATAGCCCATGAAGGGCATAATGAGATTTGGGAGGCGGGGTAAGCTCAGCCCCAGGTATATTGGGCCTTTTGAGATTTTGAGGGTAGTGAGTGGTGTGGCTTATGAGTTAGCTTTACCCCCGACATTCTAAGCTATTCATCCAGTCTTCCATGTTTTGATGATGCGTCAGTATGTTCCAGATGAGTCTCATGTGCTCCAGTATGATGTTGTTGAGTTGGATGATCGCCTGACCTATATTGAGGAGCCATTTGCTATTTTTGCCCGAGATGTGAGGCAGCTGAGGTCGAGAGCCATTCCTGTAGTTAAAGTCTATTGAAGGCACTGTCCAGTTGAGGAGGCTACCTGGGAGACTGAACGGGAGATGCGGGAGCAGTTCCCTGGCTTATTTGAGCCTTTAGGTACTTCTTGACTTATACTTTCGCGGACAAAAGTTATTTTTGTATTGGATGTTTTAATGACCCTTCAGGTCACTTATGTGTTTGTGCCTCTTTTCTGTCGTTTTGAGCATTCCTGTAACGACCCCAAGTCATTTGTGACTTGCTGGCACTGTAGGTTCTGTTGCCTGGTCGATCGTTTGGGTTTTGTGCTTGTTTTCCTATTTTGGAGCTTTTGAAGCCTGAAAAGTTGATTTCAGTCATAACCTTAGGTAAACGACCTCAGAAGGGAATTATGACTGTTCCATCAGCTCTGGAGAGGCCAAATTAGGTTAGAAGCATGATTGGCCTGAGTTCCGAGGCTTCTAGTGTGACTTTAGGGCCAGTTGGCGCTTTAACCTTTGATATTTTGCATAAGGTTGACTTTGGTCAACATTCTTGGAAAATGCACTCGGATTAGAATTTCGTCAGCGCGGATAGTTCTAGAACACCGAGTTTTGTCTAGAATGACCCTTTGTGCACTTCCCGAGGCTTCCGATCTAATTCTGAGGCCCTCGGTAGAAGTTGGCTAAATTGGCGCTTTGGCTATGGGACCCACTTTTTGTCGAAACGACCTCGTATGGAAATTACAGCTGCGCCATTGAGTCCGGAATGTCGAATTTAGTGGTGTAGCATAGCTGGTTTATTTTCATCACGTCCCAAACGAATTCCGAGGATCCGTTTGGAGACTTTAAAAATAGAAAAATCTTGTGTTGTTAGTGCAGACCTTTCGCGACCAGAACTTAACCTTTTAGCGACTCGAAATAGCTTTTAGCGACCAGAACTGCTGCAATTTAAATAGCGAAAAATCATATTATGCCCTCATTTTAAATTTTTGATATCTCGAGTTCTAGAGCTCCGTTTTGGGTGATTCGAAGTCCCAGGTGCTCGGAATCTGGTTGGCTGTGTGGGTGACTGTCCAGAGCATGTTGAAAAGTCTCTGATTGTGTTGTATCTGTATTGTAAGTTGTTTCTCCAAGTCTCTTTTTGTGATAAGTTTTGCATATTTGTTTGTTGTTGCATGGAGCTGTTCTTATCCCCGAGAGGTGTCCAATTTTGGGACACAAGCTCAAGGAAGGGTTTAGGACCTCTTCAAGGAGTCAATTTTTGAAATTCCAGAGCGGGTTCCAAATTTCTCGATTTTGACTCTGAAATTGGTCGGTGTCCGATTTTGATGATTTAAGTGTCTAAACGACTCTGTTGATGCTGTGATTCTATTTTTCATTGCGTGGCAGCAATCCGAGGCCGTTCGGAAGGGAAAAACTCTGGTAGAGTGATTTGGAGCACGCGCGTTTGGCCTTCTGGTGGGTTACGACTTCCCTTCCTTTAGATTGCACTTGAATGTGTAAATGCATGCGGATTTGTGTGAATCTTGTCTAGGTAGCTAGTATTTCTGCTCTTCTTCACCGAATAATGCTTTAGTGTAAATTTTCAGGCTGTTTCGGGGTTTGAACCATGATATCGGAAGGGATTATTTATATGTGGATATTTGTGGATTACCTGTTTGGCTGTTTATTTGTTGTTGCATGCATAGTATTTGGTAGGCTGCTTATTTATGTTGAGTTATATCTTTGGTCTTAGATTAGGTTAGGTTAAAGTTGACTTAGACCCATGTACCTGTTGACTTTGGTATGTATCCGACGTCGATTCAGATGGACTAGGTCCTTGTAGACTGGAATAGAAAACTTGGGTCTGATAGTTGAGCTTGGTTGTAGATCAATATTGTTTGTGATCCTTCTATCTTCTCTCCCCTTTCTGTGGTGCTGATGTGTCATCGGAAGCATGTTGTTTTCCTCGGCTTTCGGATGTTTCGAGTCTAGTTCGGCGGTACTGTGGTTGGTAGTGGATGGCGATCCACATTGGCTTGATAGTTGGAGTTATTTTGATGGCCCCGCGTACTATGCTGACTTGGTAGGGCCCTCGGGAGTATTAGCAAAATGGGTGATTGGATATGACATGCTTGGGTTGTCCAGTGTACTCTACTTGCTGGGTAGGGCCCTCGGGAGTACCGGCGCACTCTACTAGCTTTGGTAGGGCCACCGGGAGTGTTGTCCTACGGGGAAACGGAGTATTAATGCTTGAGATTGGCTAGTTGTTCCATTTTACAGTTTGTGTTGCCAGAGTCGTCATGCCTTGGCACTCTACTGGCTGGTTAGGGCCCTCGGGAGTTGCTGTCTGGACGGCGTCTGACTTGAAAGTAAGACTTGTGACCGGGATGGAGTTGGATGGTTGGTTCAGCTGAGTTGGTTGGTGGGTTCTCTTCGTGGCTTGGGTCTTCCTTCATTTTCGTAGAATAGCTCTTCTCTATACCTGTCAGGCTTATGGGGGTCTAGTTCGGTTGAGTTGGTTGGTGGATTCTCTTCGTGGCTTGGGTTTTTTTTCATTTCCGTAGAATAACTCTTCTGTGCACCTGTCGGGCTTACGGGGGTCCATTCGGGTTTTTTTAAAACTTGTACACGAGTGTACCTTCTGGGCTTATGGGGGTCCAGTGAGGTTTGGAGTAGATGTACTCAGTTTTATTTTCGATGTGCTCGTGTGCTTTGTTTCGCTTTCGCTTGATCTCTTTTAATATAGATTCTATCTTTTTAAGTTATTTTTACCTTTCTTGCTTAGTTGGCCTATGATGCCTACTGGGTACCTGTTGTATTGCTACTCATGCTACACTCTGCATCTGTTTTAGTGATGCAGATCCGAGCACCAGCTATAAGCGTTGAGTTCGAGCCTGTAGCGGTTTCTTCCGGAGACGAGGGTGAGCACATGGCATTCTGGATTACCTGCCTCCTTCTGTTATATATTTTGTCTTGTCTTTTTCTTTGAGACAACTTGTTTCTGTGGTCCATTTTTGGGGCTTGTACTCGTTTAGTAGTTCTGTACATGTGACTGTCAAGTTCTGGGAGGTATTATTATTATATATAGATGTTTCCCTTCCGCCTTTCCTTTATCTGTTCCTTTATTTATGCTTTCGCTTAGTTAAGGTTAGTTTCCACCGTCGGTCCCATTACTGCTAAATTCCGGGATAGGGTCTTGGCTTGCCTACTGGTGGGTTGGTAGGCGCCATCATGAGTCGAGAAATCAGGTCATGACAGAAATCCTTGTGGAAACTTTTTAAGTGTTTACTTGTTACAATGGTTCTACTGTTGTTAAGACTTTGGTGTTATACTTGGTTTGAGAGAGATGGATTCGAAGAAAAATACTAGAGAGGTTTGCTCCCAGGGGGAGATAGTGTATTTCATGATTGGTGTGTGTGGGACTATTTAAATTGTCAGAAAGGTTCCTTGCTTTGGGTTGGTACGTGAAATTTCGGAGGCAATGTGACGTCTTAATATCTCTATCTTTTTCTTTCTATCTTCGGGTCTAGCTTGAGGCCTTAGCCCCTCATGGTTCACTCTTTAAAATTCTTGTGTTTTAGTCATTCCCATGTTTCCTTATGAATGCATGCTCATGAAAAAATTGATTTTCAAAGATATGATTTAGCTTGATTGATTGCGTCATGATTATGTGCATCTAAGTATGATTTGCATGTATGTCTTATGAAATGATGTTTACAATATGTTTTAGCTTGGAGTTAAGGCTCCTCCTTGGTTATGTGCATTTTGATGAAGTTGTATTCATGTTGGGTTGTTAGTTTCTCTCCTACTCTTTTTCGTGCTAGACCGAGTTCCATTCGAGGACGAATGTTCCAAAGGAGGAGATATTGTAACACCTCAAATTTTAAAAGGACTAAAAAGGTAAAATGGGAAAGGTCCACGAACCTACAATGGACCGTGGATCCTTCACAGAACCCTAGATGGTCTGTGAAAGGGACCACGGTTCTTCAAGTTCAAGTCTCCTTTCTTCATCATTTCTTAGGGCTTCAATTAAGGTATGTAGGGAGTTCATCAATGGGTTCCATTCACCCATTGAGCCTCCAAAGTTTCTTCAATTCTCCAATTCAATTTCAAAAGATTTGATTAGGTTTTCACTCAATTCCTCAAGGGTTCTATTTGTATGGATTCAGTTACGTTATTCTGATCTTATTTTGATGTTTTGGACTTAATTACACGTTTTTCAACTAATTCCATGTGAAACCATACATTGATCTATGGATTTGGACTATGAACCCTAATTTACATGAATTTATGAAGAATCTTGAAATTATGAATATGTTTTATGAAATCATGCATGTTTTTATGAAAGCAATGTTTATGACTCAAGTAAGCTTATAGATGAAGATATTTATATGTTCTATGAAGCTTGGCCACATGACATGAATGACGTCTAGATTTTCCATCGATGCTTTTGGGCTATTTTCTCAAATTAGGTCTTGATTAGTATGGTAGCCGGTTATGACATCAATGATTATAGATCATGCTTTTAAAACTATTTCCATTAGTAATATGTCACTTTTAGCATGAAATTAATGACTATGGGCCTTATAAAGCTATTATTAAAAGATCATGGATGGTGAAAGATTTTCTTACGCATGGTCTAAGGAGCTATTCTAAATGACGTACGGTTGGACTAGTCCATGGAAGATGAAACGTCTATAAACATGACTTTAGCTTTGATTTGTAACTCTAGTTGTACCTTCCATGGATAATGGGATGAATATGATTAATGACTATTCCGTGGGAATATACATAGCACTGAGAGGATATTGAGATGGAGGCTCTTATGTAGAAGTGGCCGGGTCTCTAGTAGCAATCTCCTTATCCCATAAACTATGTGTCACCATAGGATGACCGTTTTAGATAGACATTAGCTAGTGGATCCATTTAAGCTAGAAGTTTATGGTTCTTACCTTGGCAAGTAAGGACACCTCTTTTCGGTGTGGGGTAGACACCGGATTCAATGTTATAGCTCACATGGTCTATGCCGGTTAATGGTAAACTTCCCAAAAAATGAACTAAGCAAATCACTAATGTTTTATGAAGCTTCTTTTATGATTTAAAGATGCATTCACCGTGTTCATGATTTATGAATCTTCTTAAATAATTTTACTATGTTTTAACTTTGTCATGCATTTCATGTTTTATATTATGTCCCCTTATGATCATGTCCCATGTTTTATTGCATTCCCCTCATACTTGGTACATTCCATGCACTAATGCATACTCTTGCCTACATTGTTTCACTAATGTAGGGTGTGACAACTCTTCTCCCTCCACCCGTGGCTAGTAGATACGTTTGAGCTTTGAAGACTTGGTGAGTCCTTATACATTCGAGGACGATGTAATTTTTAGCTTTATGTCTTTTTCTTTTCGGATGTTTTAAGTGATGCATGGATTACGTCCCAATAACTCTCCTATTGTACTAGATGGCTTTGACACATATGTTAGATTTTCGCTATTTTTTGTCAAACTCTTATGATATAAAACTGCCTTTTGAACTCTTTAAATTCTATTATCTTGTATGATGTATGATAAGTGGCTTGTGTGGGCCTCTCGGGCTCCTATACGCCATGCCACGTCTAGGGGGTACTTTAGGTCGTGACATTGTAGTACCTCTACATCACTGCAATTATCGATTATTTCATTTGAATTTTCTATATAATTTATTTATGACGTTGAAAAAATTCTATAACCTTGAAAGAAATTTTCTGGAGGAAACCAACCAGTTAAATTATAAAGAGAAAATAGCCAAATGCCCCTCAACATATTACCAGATTACCAACTACACACTTATACTTTACGACGATCCTATTACCTCCTTGAACTATTTTAAAATGGAATTATTTGCTCCCTAAATACTGAGGTGGCAAAGAAAGTGTAGTTCACTCTCTTTGAGAGAGTGAGAGGAAATAAAAATAATTAAAACTTTAATTTTATAAGTATTTCTTTTATTTCATATTACTTTTCTGATATTTTTTTAATTTTTATGTTTTCTTTTATTCCTATTTATTTTTCCATTTTTACCTTCTTCCCCTTCTTTCTTATCATCTTCAATAGGGCAACACCGACTCACCTCCACTGTCAGGCCCGCATCATCCATTCATCACTAAGCCAACTCTCATATTCAAATCACACACTTGTCACTGTAGCTTCACTTCTCACTGATTTGAAAATTTTGTGGTAACTCAAGATTAAAATTGAAATTCAAGAGGATTGAACTTTAGTGTAAAAATGAAGAAGAATTCATTGGGTAACAAACCCATTAACTTAGAGAATTTATTTACAAAATCATTGGGTAACAAACTAATTAATGGAGAAAACCCATTTATTGAAATGGTTGCAAGAATCAATCAGACTTCTTAAGTTAATAATGTTAAATCGAAATCAAAACTAGTCTCTCCGCTAGCCAGCGCCAGTATCTTCATTTCGGCTAACTAGTGTTGTTTACTAGTGATTTTTCAAAGCATTATTTTCTATTCAATACTAGCAATGGAAACAGAAGTGGTTCCGACAATGGAGTTTTCCGTTCTCCTTAAGCTTCAATGAAGAACATCGAGATTCTGTCGGTATTCAGATCTCCTATAAAGGTCTAAGAAGATGTAGTAGTCATGGAATGTATCCTATCTGAATAAGCATTTTTTTAAAATCTGAAAAGCATTGTTGAAGACAATGAAAAAGAGGAATGGAAAATGAAAAAGAAAAGTAGAAAAGGAAAATATAAAAGGAAAAAAGCATAATAAAGAAAGAGAATTATTTTTTTGTATAAAAAAAGGGTAATAATACGTGGCAGGGCCCGTGCAAATCACTACTTGGTGCGAATCTGGTTGTTCAGTTTTAAGGGGATATATATTTCATTTTTAAAATGTTCAGAGGGGTAATAGGACCCCCATTAAGTATAAGTGTGTAGTTGATAATCTGGTTATAGGTTGGGGGGTTACTTGTCTATTTTCTCAATTATAAATTAAATTTTGTCTAGTAACCAAATCTATGGATTTAGTGTTTTTTAGTTGAACATGTGTACCATAAACAACCATACGGAACATAATATCGATATCCTGCATAGTTATTGTTGTTTCACCAGTTCTCATATGAAAGATATGAGTTTCTGGCTGCCACCTTTCAACTAAAGTAGCAATAACACTTGCATCGCACGAAATGTATCCTACTTTAAGAACACCTCTAAAACCTGTGCAATTAAAATAATTTAATATATGAGGATAAAGTGGATTATTTTGTATGCGTTGCCATAATTCATGATCATGTCAGCTTACTGTTAAATGTGTTTCCTTCACACTTATTTTACCATTTAAATTTTTTTAAGACCGATGTATATCTTGTAACATTAAAACATCATACTCAATTGGTCCCGGATGTGAAAAATTTCCTTGATTCATCCATATATCAAAATGTAAATGAAATTACATCAGTATTGATACTACAACTAAAAATTAAATCATTAATTAAAAATATAAATTTATAACTTGACCATTAAATTACTTTATATTGTCTTGATTCTACAAAAGATTGATAACTTTGATACTACAACTTAAAATTAAATCATTAATTAAAAATATAAATTTAAAAATTTACCATTAAATTACCTTATATTGTCTTGATTGTACAAAAGAATGATAACTTTGATAACTTTGGGTGAGCTTTTTTAGGATGAGCTATGTCTTACAAAGTTATCCACGTGTGAGCTTACTTTTTTGCTTGCATGCATACAACTCCATTATTATAAGTTATTCCCTCCATTCACTTTTACTTGTCACACTCTAATATATGTATTGATATAAGTATTTTACCAAACTATTCTCTATTAAATGATATCTTGAAAATGATATTTAAAATTAGTATTTAATGCTGAGGTAAAACACGGAAAAAAAATTATTGTCTTTTCTTGATATGTCAAAAGCGACAAGTAAAAATGAAAATCTATTTTATGAATAAGTAACAAGTAAAATAGTGAATGGGGGGGAGTATTTTTTTGCTAATTATTTAATACATTAAATACTTCAAAAAAATTTAAAAGTTTTTACAAGTGCATGCATAAATTTTTATATTATGACAAGCTAAATATTTACTAATTATTTAATATATTTAATACTTACAAATTATCATTAAATACATAAAATAATTAATTAAAGTAAAAGATGTGCCTTACAAGGCACAAGAGACATGTGCCTTACTTTGGCATTTTGTATTAAAGTAAAACCCTGCGTGAATCTTGAAAATTTGTAGTGTTGATTTGATTCAACACTCCAAAGTTTGCCAGTCTTATTTTAAATTTTGGTTTCCCATGAATCTTGCAAATTTGCAGTGTTGATTTGATTCAACACTGTAAAATTTGCCTTCATTTAGTTTTTTGTTTTGCCTTCCTTATTTTATTTTTTTTGCATGTGAATTTTTTTAGTATTGAATAAATTCAACATTGTAAGAAAGTTTTAAAATTATTAATAATGACTTCAATTTATTAATTAAATTCAATTATTACATAATAATTTATACTATTTTTTTATTTAGTAAAATAATTTAAAATCCAATGTAAAAAATGTATAAATATTTTGCAAATGAAGGAATACTTGCCTCTCCCAAAATTTCAATTACTCCTGCGGTGTTACACGTGACCAGCGCCTTACAAGTGAATCTTGCAGTGTTTATTTAAATCAACACTGCAAAATTTAACAACCTTATTTTCAATTTTGGTTTCCGTGATCAATCTTGTAAATTTTGTGATGAAATTGTATTATTTATTAAAAATAAAAATATGACGTGTATTCTACCTTTAAAAACATAGAGAGTGTGCAAATTTTTTTAAGAACATTTAAGATGACTAATACTAAGGTTAGAGTGATTTTACATTGGGGTGGAGAGATTTTGCATGAAGCCGGATATGTGAGATATAGTATTCCACCTATGGTCAGTCAATTATTTCCATTATATCTTAGATATGATCATTTGCAAAATGTTTTTAGGAAAAAAATGAAGATTACAGATCCGAAAGACGTAGTAATTATCTCAGGTCGATATCCAAGTTATTTTACGTCTAATGGACATGCCATATTTTGTTTAACTTGTATTTGGAATGATGATTCTTTATCTTTGTTTCTTCGTAGTTTTGATACTTTTTCTAACCGCATTGATATACAGACGCTTGAGATGTATCATCAGCTCAACAATGCCCTCTTATTCATGAACACGATGATAGTGAATTTGATCTTCGTGATACTCCATTTAGTTCAAATTTAAATATTGATTTTTGCAGTGGTCCAGTCGAAAAAGAAGTGATGGTAGCAATTAATGGTGTAAATCAAACACATCAAAATTTGACTGTTGAAGTGAGTATTTTTTGTGCTGCCGGTCCTAGCAATTTTTGTAGTCAACCTATTTCTACACCATTGGAGGCTATGATCATGTAATTCACTTGCATTTAAATATAATTGTTTAATCATTTTTTCTTCATATATTCATAAAATTTGAATTTTGAAGGTCTAATGAATGTAGAGGTCCAATCACTCAGCTCTAGAAGTAGTTCACATCAATGACGATGATATCAAGACCCAAAAATCGACGTGATGGTAGTCCTCTTATCCTACCAAGATAAATCAGCCTAAAACCCATCTAATACGGTGAATGCGGAAGTAAAACATGAAAAAAAAAAGACTAACACCATCTAATAATACGGAAATCATAATCAACTCAAAATAAAACCCGAAAACCTGGTAGTCATGTCTACAAGCCTCTAAAGTATTACAATTGATTCAAAAGAAAGACACAAGTCTTCAAATGAAATTGTTTCTAGAATAGAACAAGATCATAAATAAGGAGCAAGATGGTCTGCTGAGATGACAAACAGCTACCTCACAAATCTCCACAAAAAGCCTCGGACAAGAAGGGAAGAGAGAGTATCACGAAGATCCGGGCTCATAACCTACACAAATGTAGAGGAAAGGGGTAAGTACCAAACCACACAGTACTTAGTAAGCGAACTCCTAAACACAAGTTAAGAATTCCTACCACCCCAACCGAACCTCCACAACTACAACCTGCATAAAACTAGCATAACCTAACCGTTCACAATTTCATAGCACATAACTCAATTACAACATTCCAACAATTACAGATTAGGAACACACAAGATCAAGTTCATCAATCACAAGTTCCACTAAAAGGAACTCACAAATTCACAAATGATAGAGATATGCAATGAAATGAAATGCAATGCCAAGTATGGTGATGCATGTCTGACCTAGTGATACACACCCGTTGTTTCTCAGTCTGGGACCCATGGGGGGCATATATGTTCATGCATTCATCGCGGCGTGTGACACGACCCTCGATAATGAAATCTGTTGCAGCGTGTGACACATCCCTCAATAATAGAATCCATCGCGGTGTGTGACACGTCCTTGAAATTATTCTTTCTCAATTAACATAACACTTGTCACAACCATGTCTCAGAACCAATGCAAATGACATGTTCACACAAATAATGAGGATATGACCATTTCCATAACAATGCACAATTCACATCAACACAATTGTGATACAACATCAACAATGAATCAATAAGCCTTTCATATCATTCTCAACACATCATACACCAATAATTAATGACATTGCCTTTTATTACCCCTTTTTTCATCATTAGAATTATTCAATATGGACAAGTAAATGCATCACCAAGTCCCATTACTCCCCAACACATACCACAAGGAAATACACAATTCTATACACTTAACAAGGGTTGAGAAATCCACTTGCCTCATAAAATCGAACAATTACTCCGGAGCTTGAGCCTTCCCCTTTTATTGGGCTTCCAAATCAATGCAATCTATTTAAATAAATAATCACAATAAGATTTCGAAACTAACAATACCCATATTACTATATGTTTAGCCTTGACCCAAAAACTCACTCAAATCTATAATCAAGTTCCTACTTTTGATACCAATTAACATATCAACTCTCATATTTTCCAAATTTCAAGCCTGGGGTTAAGTTCAAACTTCTCCTTTATTATAATTCTAATGGAATTCATATAATACAATACACCTCATATTTAATTACAATCTCAGTATAGCAAAACTTGCATCATAATATAATAATTATAAGAAGGATCTAACAATAATGAAGCCAAATTAACTACAAACCCAATAACTTCATTTTCAGAATTATGATGAGCAGAAGGCTAAAGAAATTTCATTCAAAATAGAAATAGATTTCTCAAACAATTTCCGGCATGACTGCTAACCATGCACCTCCCTTCCACTAAATTAGTCCTCATTGACCAATGATTACTCCCACTAATATTTTTGTTCCCTATACTTAAGAAATTAAAATTTCAAGCAATACATGCTTCACTTCAGTTTTTTTTCCACCCAACTAGAATAATTATACTAATGGATTATCTACTCTAGCAATTAATAAACACATATACCAAGATGAGAGCTTAAGTAAGAGTTTACCTAAATTTTGTCTTCGTAGTTTCAGTGTCCGGCGCAATGTGTTGTGACTCAAAATTTATCAACTCCTAACGAACTTATTTTAATATATATTGGCCAAGTGGTAGAGGGTA
Source organism: Solanum appendiculatum (assembly GCA_018342035.1). Taxonomy (NCBI): domain Eukaryota; kingdom Viridiplantae; phylum Streptophyta; class Magnoliopsida; order Solanales; family Solanaceae; genus Solanum; species Solanum appendiculatum. The sequence goes on from JAGDQO010000370.1 coordinate 623,329, forward strand.
TTAAATAAAGGGGAAACTAAGCAAATACTCCATAAAAGCAAAATAATTACAAACATATACCCATTTACATTCATACTCCACTAAGTAATTACACTATATAACCTCCCCCCCCCCAACTAATTTCACTGAACTGATACTAAATTAGTATCATATACTCTATTGGTATCATTAAGGCTGATAATTTCACTTAAATGATACTAAATTAGTATCATATACTGTAATGGTATCATTAAGACTGATAATTTTGCTTAATTAATACTAATCAGTATATATATACTGTATTGGTATCATGAAGGTTTCTTGTTTAGAAATTACTCATTAGTAAATGATACTCTTAAATTATCATTGACTAATGAGTAATTTCTAAAGAAGAAACCTTAATAATACCATAAAAATATATATACTCTTATAGTATCATTGAGTAATGAGTAATTTCTGAATAAGAAATATTTATGATACCACAATAATATACATGTACTCTTATAGTATCATTGATTAATGAGTAATTTCTGAACAAGAAATCTTAATGATACTACAACAATATACACACACTCTTATAGTATCATTCACTAATGAGTAATAGTTAGTGATACTATAAGAGTATATATATACTCTTATAGTATCATTGACTAATGATTAATTTCTGAATAAGAAACCTTAATGATATCATAAATATATACTCTTATAGTATCATTGACTAATGAGTAATTTCTGAACAAGAAACCCTAATGATAAAAAAACAGTATATATTTACTGATTTAGTATCAGCTAAGTTAAATTATCAGCCTTAATGATACCAATACAGTATATGATATTGGTTTAGTATCAGTTAAGCAAAATTTATCAGTCTTAATGAATGGGGGTATGTGCAATAATATTTTTTTTTTAGAAAAAGGGTATTTCTTGAATTACTTTGGATTGGGGTATGAACATGTAATTATTTTTAGTTTTATGGCCCATTTATGTAGTTTTTCTGTAAATAAATTATGGACTTGACCCATTATCTACCAACTTAATTAATTATCAAAAAGATTACCCTCAATTAATTAACTATAGTTAAACGAATAGTTCAAAATTTTCAAACCAACTTTTTCCACTAATTCGAAATTACTCGGGGCAATTATCGAGAGCGGTAAAATGGTAACCTTACAAAAGTTTCTAAAAATGAACTTCGGGTCATTACAGATGAACTACACGATGTGGCTGTTCATGAAGATTTACAAGTTGATTCGACGGATTATAATGATAGTGATGATGATGAAGATGTTGATGTAGATATTACTCCCACAGTTGTCTCTACTATTAGTTCATCCGACCAAGTATTTCTCCATGGGGTGCTCCGGTCTTGTTTGTTAGAAAGAAAGATGGTTCACTCCGTATGTGTATTGACTACCGCCAATTGAATAAGGTTACTATCAAGAATAAGTATCCCCTCCCGAGGATTGATGATTTGTTTTACCAACTCCAAGGGGCTAGTAATTTCTCTAAGATTGATCTTCGTTCGGGCTATCACCAATTGAAGGTAAGGGCTGATGACATTCCGAAAATAGCCTTCCGTGCCAGATATGGGTACTATGAGTTTCTAGTGATGTCTTTTGGGTTGACTAATGCTCCGGCCGCATTTATGGATTTGATGAATCGGATGTTTAGACAATACCTGGATATGTTCGTCATTGTGTTTATCGATGATATCTTGATTTACTCAAGGAGTGATAGTGAGCATGCTGATCATTTGAGGATTGTGTTGCAAGTTCTCAAGGACCAACAACTCTTTGCTATGTTCGAGAAATGTGAGTTTTGGTTAAAGTCTGTAGCTTTCCTTGGTCACACTATTTCCTATAAAGGTGTCAAGGTAGATCCTAAGAAGATGGAGGCGGTTAAGAATTGGCCTAGACCTCTATCACCGTTGGATATTCGTAGTTTCTTTGGTTTATCCAGTTACTATCAAAGGTTTGTTGAAGGGTTTTCTTCAATTGCTTCACCATTGACGACTCTAACTCAAAATAAGGCTAAGTTTACTTGGTCCGAAAGGTGTGAAGCGAGTTTTCAAGAGTTGAAAGATAGACTTACCTCGGCTCCGGTGTTGACCCTACCGGAAGGGTCCGATGGGTTTGTGGTTTATTGTGATTCCTCAAGAATTGGGTTAGGGTGTGTACTTATGTAAAATGGGAGAGTCATTACTTGTGCTTCAAGGAAACTAAAGGTGCATGAAAAGAATTACCCTACACATGATTTGGAGGTAGCGGCGGTTGTGTTGCTCTAAAGATATGGAGGCATTACTTGTATGGTGTCCATGTTGACGTCTTTACCGACCATAAGAGCTTGCAATATGTATTTAAGCAAAAGGATCTAATTATTCGCCAATGAAGGTTGCTTGAGCTATTAAAGGACTATGACATGAATGTCCTCTATCACCCCGGCAAGGCTAATGTGGTGGCAGATACTCTCAGTCGGATGTCAATGGGCAGTGTTGTCCATATAGGGGAGGGTAAGAAGGAACAATTTTGAGATGTTCATAGGTTGGCCCGTTTGGGTGTTCGATTGGTTGATTCCACCAAAGGTGGTGTTATGGTTCACAATGGTTCAGAATCGTCCTATGTACATGATGTGAAAGCTAAGCAAGATCTTGAACCGAACCTAGTCGAATTGAAAGAAGTGGTGCTAAAGAAGTCTGTTGAGGCTTTCTCCCAAGGGGGAGATGGAGTACTCATATATCAGGGTCTTTTGTGTGTTCCCAATGTAAATGACTTAAGAGGACAAATTTTGATTGAGGCTCATAATTCTCGTTATTCCATTCACCCGGGAGCTACCAAGATGTACCGCTATTTGCGGGAGATCTATTGGTGGAATGGGATGAAGAAGGATATTGCGGAATTTGGGGCTAGATGTTCTAATTGTCAACAAGTGAAAGTTGAGCAACAAAGACTGGGAGGTTTGTCCCAAGATATTGATATCCCTACTTGGAAGTGGGAAGATGTGAACATGGACTTTATTGTTGGCTTGCCACGCACTCAGTGGCAATATGACTCGATTTGGGTGATTGTAGATCGTATGACGAAATCAGCTCATTTCTTTCCCGTCAAGGTTTCTTATTTGGCAGAGGATTATGCTAAGTTGTACTTGAAGGAGATGTTTAGGTTGCATGGAGTGCCTTTATCCATTATCTCCGATCATGGTACACAATTTACTTCTCAGTTTTGGAGATCTTTCCAAAAGGGCCGTGGTACTCGTGTTAAGCTTAGCATGGCCTTTCATCCCCAATCCGATGGGCAAGCGGAATGTACTATCCAAACTTTGGAAGATATGTTGAGAGCATGTGTAATTGACTTCAAGGCTAATTGCGATGATCATTTGCCTTTGATTGAGTTTTCTTATAATAACAGCTATCATTCTAGTATTGGTGTGGCTCCATTTGAGGCTTCTATCGTAGGAGGTGTAGATCTCCTATAGGTTGGTTTGAAGTTGGGGAAGCTACTTTGATAGGCGTGGAGTTAGTTCATAAGGCTATGGAGAAAGTTTAGCTTATTAGAGAAAGGTTGAAAACGGCTCAAAGTCGACAAAAGTCCTATGCCGATTTTAGAAGAAGAGAATTAGAATTTGATGTTGATGATTGGGTCTACTTGAAAGTCTCACCCATGAAGGGCGTAATGAGATTCGAGAAGAAAGGGAAGCTTAGTCCCCGCTATGTGGGCCCTTATCAGATTTTGAGACGTGTTGGTAAGGTTGTCTACGAGCTTGACTTGCCAAATGATTTGGCATCGGTGCATCCAGTTTCCATGTCTCCTTACTAAAGAAGTGCATTGGCGATCTGTTCATTATAGTGCCTTTAGAAGATCTTTCCATTAAGGATAGCCTTTCTTATGAAGAAATTCCGATTGAGATTCTAGACCGGCAAGTACGAAAGTTGAGAAATAAAGAAGTTGCTTCCGTGAAAGTGTTATGGAGGAATCAATTAGTTAAGGGTGCTACTTGGGAGGCCGAGGCCGATATGATATCCCGTTACCCTCATGTTTTCTCTACCGATCCTCTTCTAGCTTGAGGTACCTAGTCCCGCAAGGTTCATTCTTTGATTTCATGTGTCATAGTTGATTTCCATGATTTCTTTGATTATGCATGTTCATGAAGAGTTTAATTTTAAGAAAATGAGCTAACTTGATTAATTTAGCTATGTGAATTATGTGATTGCATGTTTTAGGTTAGGTTGATAGTAAGTGTCTTTCACCCTTCCCTTGACAGCTTTATCTCCATTCGAGGACGAATGTTCCCAAGGGGGAGATATTGTAACACCCCAATTTTTGAAAAGAAATAAAAATGCAGTTTTAAAATTTTTCTGGTGCCATTGACGATGGAGACCAACTACGGACCGTAGGTGGAGTGACGGGCCGTAGATGGGGACTATCGATGGCCCTGTCAACTTTATGAATTTTGAGTTTCTGAACCTTGACCTACGAAATAGCAGGATGGTTCGTAGTTCAGTTGACGGGCCGTAGATAGGTTCCGTAGATGCCTTCCAGACTTAGCCAAATTTTCAGTCCAAAACGAACTTTCTGAATCGATTGACGAAAGAGAAGGACGGTCCGTTAGTGGATGTACGGACCGTAGATCCTGTCCGTCGTTTGGCCCCGACAATTTTATTTAAGGGCGTTTTGGACTTTTCCCTAAATGTTTATTCCTTATTCTAGACGATTTTGCCCCTTAACCCTGGCCCTATTTATACTTTCCAAGCCCTAATCCCATCATTCCAACTCTCATCTCCCAAAAATATTCCTCTCTCTAGAAGAACAAGAAGAACAAGAAGAGAGCTAGAGTTCTCATCAAGGTCATCAATCCTCCTTTTATTTCAAGGCATTGGCATTAAGGTATGATAGTATTTACCATTTGGAGTCTTTCCTCCAAGGGTCCTCTTTTCCTTAAGGTTTTCAAGGTTTAGTCTTGCCCAAGAGAGCTAGGGTTTTGACAAATTTTTATGGGTTCTTCATTATGCTTTCCATTGTTGATGTTATGGTTGATAGTGCACGATCTAGCATGGTAAAGTAAGCTAGTGCACGATTTAGTGTGATTTACATGCAACTTGACGAATCCCATGAGTCCATGCTAAGTTTCCCCCAATTTGTGATTATGTTTATGATTGTGGGTTGATTTGAGAAAAGATGAATTGCATGAACTCTTTGTGAATTGAGTTAAAGATTATGATTATCAAGCTATGAATTTCATGTAAGACTATGAATGATGAAAAGAGGATATTTTATGAAAAGATGCTTGTTCAATCAAAAATCTATGATGTTACTCGATTATGTGGGTTCCCTCAATTATGACTAAATTGCCTTGATTTATGGCTTTCTAAGTATTAGCTTGCATATAATTGCATGTTTTGAGGTGAAGCTTATGAACCCATGATTTATGAGTTAAGAGCATGATGAGCTATGTAAATATGAAGCTTATGAACTCATGTATGTTTATGAGGTTTATGATATGTTAATGGAAATGTTGAGTTGTGAAAGGGTTTCTCATGTAATGCTCAACCTATGAATGTGAAAGGTTTTCTCACATGTAATGATTCATAACTTGTTGAAAGGTTTTCTCACATGTAATGATTCATAACTTGTTGAAAGGTTTGCTCAACTAAGCTTGAATCCATGATTAAGGAGCTATTCTATGAAGTGACATGAGGCGATTACCCATGTTTCCTAATGTAGACAAGAGGCGATTACCCATGTCTACTAATAATGAAATCATGACTAAGGATAGACAAGAGGCGATTACCCATGTCTACTAATAATGAAATCATGACTAAGGATAGACAAGAGGCGATTACCCATGTCTACCTAAGATAAAATTAACTATGATAAATTTGTGGGAAGTATGCTTAGTATCGAGTGGACAAGTGGCAATTACCCATGTCCCATAACCTATGTGCCACCATAGGTTGATGGTCTATGATAGACACTAGCTAGTGGATCCACATAAGCTAAGAAGTTCATGGTCTTACCTAGGCAAGTAGGACACCCCTTTTTGGTTGGGGCAGACACCGGATCCCATGTTGATAGCTCACATGGTCTCATATGTCGGTTAAAGTTATTTCCCTATAGCTAATGAACTTAATTGTTCTTATGATGATGTAAAGTAAAGGAAAGATGAATAGCTTGTCTTGGCCATGGTTTATGCTTCATGTTTCTTATGTTCTATCATGTTTCAGCTTGGCATTACATGTCATGATTATATGTCATTCTAGCATTTTTTATATGCCCTATGTGCATTGCTATCATACTTGGTACTTGATTGTACTAACGCATACTCTTGCCTACATTGATTCTATTGATGTAGGGTTTGGCGGCTCCTCTCATCCCACTCGTGGCTAGTCAGTTCTAGTGATCGTGAAGACTTGGTGAGGCCTCCTATGTCTGAGGGCCTAACCTTGTTACTTTTTCATGCTTTCCATTATTTTGGATATTGTACTGGGCTGCGTCCCAAACCTTCATTTCTATTCTATTATGTTAGATGGCTTGAGACATGAGATGTAGACTTCCGTTGTTTTTTATTAATGCTTTGTTATAAAAATGCTCTTCTGAACTCTTACTTCTCTATCATCTTGTATGTTATGTATGCTAAGGGCATGTATGAGGCCTCTCGAGGTCTTGTATGTCGTGTTACATCTAGGGGCTACCCTGCGTCGTGACAAGGTTAGGCACCCTTTCCTTGTTGAACTTTACCGTATCATTGGAGGAACTTTGACCAGACAACCTTTGTCGAAACTTAGAACGACCATACCCATCGAACCTTGAGCGTGAAAAATCACCATCACCGGTCTTAGCCCTCTTTGCCTCCCTAGACCTTTCTTTAAGTTTATCCTCTTCTATTTGTTGAGCATGTACCATTAGACGAGAAATGTCCATATTATTAATGAGCATAGCAGTACGACATTCCTTGACCACCATTTCAGACACTCCCGAAACAGATGTACTCATCCTTGCCCTAGAATCGGTAACCATAGTAGGAGCATACCTAGACAATTGGGTGAGCTTCAAAGCATACTCCTTCACACTCATGTTTCCTTGGTAGAGGTTGATGAACTCAAGCACCCTTGCATCCATTTTCTCAAGGGGAAAGAACCTATCAAGGAAGGCAACCTTAAACTTCTCCCAATCAGGAGGACCCGCATCAGCCGCCCTCTCAGTCCTCCATTATTAAAACCACACTTGAGCCACAACCTTGAGTTGATAAGCAGCCAATTTTTCCCTTTCCACCGAGGTTACACCCATGATCATCAACACCTTATACACCTCATCAATGAACTCTTGAGGATCTTTCCCAACCTTAGATCCATGAAACATCAGAGGATTTATCCTAGTGAAGTCCCTCACTCTAGACGCCGCCGTACCCACATTTGGGTTCACGGGGACCACAACCTCCCTATTGACTTGAGCGGTCATGGCTTAGGCCAACACTTGAAAAGCAGCCCTAAACTCCGCATTAGTAACTTGCTCGGCCAAAGGGTCGACCAAACTTGAGGAGCTTCCTTAGAAGCTTCTTGTTCCACATTCCTCCTAGCATATGCCCTTCGAGTGGCGATATCCTGAAAAGCATCGGATAGGGATTAGGAGAGAGAAGCATTTAGAGTTAAACTTTATTGCACGACTTTAGAGTGATGAAAGAAGTGGAATTTCCTAAACTTCTTATAGCGTCTTGCTCATAAGTGTGGCGCGCTTCACACCTATGAACAAGACTCTACTCGACGTGGCTTATGAGACATCCTAGGGCCTTTCTAAAACCATGTGCTCTGAATACCAAGTTTGTCATGACCTAAAGTACCCCTAGATGTGACATGGCGTATAAGACCTCAAAAGGCCCCATACAAGCCACTTACCACACATCATACAAGATAAGAGTTCAAAAGACAATTTTCAAATCTTTAAGAGTTGACAAAAGTACCAGAAGTCTAACATAGTCTCAAAGTCATCTAATACATCAATAGAATGAAAGTGGGGCATAACCAATACAAGTCTTAATATGAAATGAAATAAAACTATAAATGTGGCCTTGTCCTCGATGTATGAGGACTCACCAAATCTTCAACTCTCAAAGGCAATGACTAGCCACGGGTGGATGGAGATAAGTCGGATCCTACATTTGTGAGAACATGTAGGAAAAAGTATGTGTTAGTACAAGAATGTGCCAAGTATGATAACTATGCATAGAGGTTACAAATCATGCAAAAAGGGCTATACATAAGATACAATGACAAAGTTAAATCATATGATAACATGATAGAAAACATGAGGTAAAAGCCATGGTTGATGCAAGGAAATCATCTTAAAACAACATATGCGTAAAATACCTTTAGAAATTAACCTTAGTTCATTATTGTGGGAATTGAGCCTTAACCGACATAGACCATTTGAGTTATAACATGAAATCTAGTGTTTACCCCACACCGAAAAGAAGTGTCCTTACTTGCCAAGGTAAGAACCATAGTTTCTAGCTTAAGTGGATCCACTAGCTAATGTCTATCTAAGACAACCTATGTTTGCACATAGTTTATGGGACATGGATAATCGTCACTTGTCCACTCGGTGCTAAGCATAGATCCCACGTAATAGTCATAATTCATAGCTTATCTTATAATTAGTAGACATGGGTAATCGCCTCTTGTCTTATCATTAAGGGACATGGGTAATTGCCTCTTTCCCCTTTTTATTCATGAAGAACAGATTAAATAATCAATTCAAGCTAGAGTTTATTAGAATAGCTCCTTAATCTTGATTAAAAGTTTAGTTGAGAAAATCTTTCAACACTTATGAATTTTTTATGTGAGAAAATCCTTTCACAATACAACAACAACAACATTGATTGTTCACTCTCAAAGCAACCTTAAATCATTATAAATTTCATAATTGAACATGCACATCTTCATAAGAATTCATCATGTGATCATTCATGAACTTCATCATAGACTCATAGCTTAGAAATCATAAATCATGCATGGGCTCATATAATTTCACCAAAAAAATCATTCAATTAACTCAATTCATGCATAAATTAACATAATTCAATCAATTAGATCATAATTGGAAAGAACCCATGAGTTTGAAGAAAACCATAATTTCAATTGTAGATTCTAACTTGTGAAAAGTGAAGAATTTACGAACCCTATGGAGGGAAGGACTCCATAGGTTAAAGCTATCCTACCTTGATGTCGAAATCCCATTAGCAATGGTGGATTAGGAGGCTTGATCGTGAAACCCTAGATTCTTCTTCTTCTTCTTCAAGCTTCTATTGAGAAAAATATTTAGGGAAGGGTTTTGGAGGTAGATTGAAAGTAATTAGAATGGTTAGAACTACGCTTAGATTACTTATATAGGGTCTAGGATTAGGGCTAAACCGACTTAGATTAGGAATAGATCAATTAGGGAAAAGACCAAAAAGCCCTTAAAAATAACTGTCGAGTTCGACTTACAATTCCGACCTACGGTCCGTTGGTCCACTTATGGATCGTTCATACCTGCCGTAGATCCCAACTTTGACCCTCAAAATTTCACTAAGTAAGGGGATGACCTACGAGACCTATCTACGATTCGTCGAAACAACGATGGTATGTCTTGCTGAATCATCAAAAGAATACTGGGACATGACTTTTAGAAAACATTTTCCGCACCATATAATGTTGCCACCTAAGGTCTGTAAGTCCTCCTACCAACCGTAGGTACAACCTGCAAATCCCAAAAAAATTATTTTCCTTCTTTTTGAATCCGAGGTGTTACAGTTTGGTAGCAAGTACTGAATATCTATGGACATCTGGTCAACAATCCACAACATGACGCAAGAAAGATATGGATATCGCTTCAAGTCGCATGTCAAGAAAGTGTAGTATATGCAAGGAAATGGGACACTCCAAGGCTCATTGTCCTCGTAGAAATCCTTTGTAATATATATGCATTTAAATTTTAATAATCATGTTTATGACTAAGAAAATTGAGCTCCATTTATTGTAAGCATATAGTTAAATTTTTAATATTAAAAAAATAATTCATCAATTTCGAAATAATAATAAAGACATAATACACTTTACACTAAAAGTGACAAATAATCGAATTTAATAATTAAGTGATATGATAATCATAATTTTATTTTCAAATGTGTGAGTTAAGAGTATAAAACGTAAACAATTGTAAATTATATAATGTTACATATTTCTATGCTTTGTCAGTATTTGATACAACTTCAACTTCATCATTTATCTATCAATTTGGAATTGTATTTTTTGCTTGTTGAATGAAGGATAATTGATTTATACAACAACATGGCACACCAAAATTTAGTGTTTCTGGTAAATTTTTTTGTAAACCTGTCCATTCGTTAACAATTGGATATACGGGATATGTAGAATCTCTATGTAACTTTTCATCTTCTAGTAGATTCCATTGTTCTTCTTCAGTTGCTCCCTTATAGTTAAGATCGTATAATGAATGAAATATCTCTAAAGATTTTTCCATTTCATTGATTTCGTTCGACAAGCATTCAATAATGAGTAGTTCATCTCTAAATTTGCATGTTTGATAAGTCGCCGACACTGCTTGTGGAATTAGCAAACCATGCCAACGACATAAAATTTCGTAATCACACCTCTTCGAAGATAAACAAAGCCACTCGAGTGTTTCAATCTAAATAATAAAATCACCCATTTTAGAAGAATGTGGTTCTAACTCAATGACTTATATTGCAACTTGTAAATCATAATAAATATCAATTGGTTTATTTTCTAATGGACGAATTTTTCCATATCATTATTGTAACACCCTGAAAATTTCTAAGTTAATACTCGAACCATTCTTCATTTGTGTATAAGGTCGTACTGAGTGATTTTTAATTGTTCTTACGTGTTAACGTCAATTCTTTAGTGTGTGAATGATTTTGGAGATGAATTAAGGTGACTACAATCCCCTAGCATAATGTTGAGTTAAAAGCTTTCTTACCGATTGAGTTTCAATAGGAGATTTTACTTGTGTCAACTTCAAACGATCCTATCTCTCAGAACAAAATAAATTAGGTGGCCCATGACCTATCAAATTAAATTTCTTTGATTTCTCTTTCCAACGCCACCAAGTTTGTCTCATTTCCTGTCCAGAGTAAATATTTATGCTCGTTATACTGAAGCCATGTCGAGCATGGCAACTTGACGACCCACTTTACGGCTGTGAAGCATTATATGGCCCGTGAAGCCTTAAACAGCTCGTGAGACTAGCCATTTTGGGCACCTTTTCAGTTTTATAAGTTGGGCTCGTTTTGGTCTTTCCCCCCTATGCGTTGGGTACTTAAACTACGTCATTTTAACCCTATTCTAAGCCTAATCTACGTCGTTTCACACAAAATTAAGGGCTTAGAAAGTGTTAATCAATTCTTTTACGTTCATTAACACTTCAAGAAATTAGAGCAAGGTTCCAAGATGAGAAATGTTAGGGTTCAAGCGTCTTTAAGTTTCTTCGAATTCAACAAAGAAATTTGTTCATCCAGGTATGTAAGACTATCACAGTGTTGAACTAGTTCGTCCTCACGCCCTACACCTACTTTCAAATTACTAAAAGAGTAATCTAGGGTTCTATCCTTAGATTTTAGTATTCTTGAGATGAGTTGTTGTTGAGTTCTTAGTTCTTGAGTTCCTGGTTCTTTTGGAAATTCTATTCCTAATTATTGAGATTCTATATGTTATGCATGAGATTCTTGAGTTGATTCTTTCATGTCTATATTTCAACATGAACCCTATTAATTGAGTATTCTTAAGATTAGTAGTATCGTTGAGTTCCAAGTTCTTGAGTTCTGAGTATTGAGTTTTTCTATATTGTTTTTGAGATCCTTGAGTTGAGTTGTTCGTGTCTATATTTCAGCATGAACCCTATTTTGTATTTTAAATTTTTAGAATCTTTTAAAGCCAACATTTGTATTTTAAACTTAGTTTTTGAGAAAGTAAAGAGAAGTTTGAGAGAGAGTTTTAATCAATATTTGAGCAAGAGTATAAGGGAACTAAGTATTTCCCAAATGTTTCATTTTTACATGAAGAAAGAGAGTAATATTTTGAGAAAAGTAAAGGAGTTTTCAAAAAGATGGAGTATAGAGCAGTTACCTCTTAAAGAGGTCCTTTTGAGTAATTATCTCAACCTAGAGAATGTATTTTTACATTAAGAAAAGAGAAACCTTGTTTTCTAAATGAGCAATGAGTTCAAAGATATTTTTAGAGTAGTTACCTCTTTTAAGAGGATAGTTTGAGCAATTATCTCAAACTAGAGAAAGAGTATGTTTTATACATTTGAGCATGAGTATATATATTGTTGGGAGTAGTATTTAGCACCGATATGGGGATGAGTTCAGACAACTCAAAATCTGCATAAACCATGTATTGCCAACATGGGTAAACGATCATACTTTTTAGATGAATCCTTATTGCCTAGTGGATCCACTTAGTTGACAGGTCCTATGCCCCAGCATAGTATATGACAGTTCTGGCAGCGTGGGCAGGACACTGTATCATCATGTAGCTCATAGTGATGATTGTCGGTTAGAGAATCTCCCAAATAGAGTTAAAGTGTATTTTCATATATCACTTTTTATGTTGAGTTCAAAGATGAGCAAGTGTTTTGTAAAGTTTTAAATGATTTAATTCCTTTATTTCTTTACATCCAACCTGAGTATATTTTATCTATTGTAGTCCTTTCATTCAATTATTTCGCTTCGGCTATATTACATACTCGTACATTCCATGTACTGACGTAATTCGACCTGCATCTTTTTACGATGCAGAAGTAGGTGTTTAGAATCATCAACAGGTGTTTCATTGAGAACACTTAACACTCCTATTTAGCTTTGATGAGCCTCCTTGCATTCCAGAGGACCCCGCTTTATTTCTGTTATTAGTTGATTGAGGTGTCGTAGATCTTGTCTCAACACCTATCTTAATGTTATAGGTTTAATTGATAGATAGAGTTGAGGAGTCTTTCATTATTTACTTTTCTTGAGATGTTTTTTTTTCAAACTATAATACTTATGTTATTGAGTATTTTACAGGCAGTTTGAGTTGAGCTTTTACTTTGAGTTTAAATGTTCAAAAATTCTATTTTAAAGCTTTTTATCACTTGAGTAAGTCTTCTGCTAAGTCATCAGCCAGACCAAGGATTCGCTTGGAACAAGCAATGGTTCTCGAGTGCCGTCCACGTCTAGGTTGTAGGCTCGGGGCATGACAACTTTTTCCCGATAAATCGGTGTAGCACCCAAATACCTTTTTATGATTTTTTGAGATTTTATTTTATTTTCTTTAGTACTATTAAGCCAACTTTGCAATTGAAATAGTTTTTGCATTGTTGAAAAATTATATTTCTAAAATAAGCATGAAACGTGTATTTATAATATCATGTGTCTTACAAGTAAGCCAATTGAAGCAGTTTGGTAGTGTTTAATCAACTCAACAAGAAATAAAAAATAAGGCACAAGGGCCTATGTGCCTTACAAGGCACAAGATACAATGTGTCTTACCATGTGCCTTACTTTAATACTTTGAGTATTAAGTTTTTGCAGTGTTGATTTGATTCAACACTGAAATTTTTTAAAATATAGATAAGCTTAAAAAATAAACTAGAGCTCATTTGAATTGACTTTAAAATAGCTTTTAAGTAAGAAAAAAAGGCAAACTTAAATGACTTTTAAGTCAAAAAATAAAATGTAGGGGAAGACATGCTTTTGATTTTTAACTTATTTTAAACATATTTTAAGTTATTTTAAAGTTATTTTTATATTTGCCAACCATTTTCAAAAGTCATTAACTAACAAAAAAGTAGGTTTAACCAACTTTTAATCAAATCCAAGCAGGTTGGTAGTGTTGAATCAACTCAACAAAAAATACAAAGTAAGGCAGAAGGGCCTATGTGCCTTACAAGGCACAAGATACAATGTGCCTTACAAGAAACAAGGTACCATGTGTCTTATGTTAATACTTTAAGTGTTAAATTTTGCAGTGTTGATTAGATTCAACACTGAAAAGTTTTTAAATATAGATAAGGATTTTGCGTGTTAAATTTTTGCAGTGCTGATTTGATTTAACACTGCAAAGTCTTGAATATAGATAAGCTTAAAAAAAATTAGAGCCCGTTTGAATTGGCTTAAAAAAATAGCTTTTAGGTTAAAAAACATAAAGGCAAACTTATATGATTTTAAAGTAAAAAAAACTTAAAAACTTATATTAGGTTTTTTTTAACCTTGCCAAACATTTCCAGAAGTCAAAAACTGACTAAAAATTAGATTTGACAAATATAATTTTTTTTTAAAACTTTTCATTAACACTGCAACGTTGTCTAATACACATAATTTTAGAAACATAAAATAAGACACAAGAGCCTTTTGGTGTCTTACAAGACACAAGGACCCATGTGCTTTACTTTAGGGTTTTTTTTGTGACTAGTCCTTAAACCTATTGATTTCTCTTTATATACTACTTTCACTTGCAGATTTATCATATATTCAGAATTCTATTCATATAAAATGGTTTTACCACAACTTGCTTTTTACTAACACATCATTATTTAACATGAAATCTACATCAAAAATTAGTTATGTTAGATGCTATCCAAAATGTTTTAGAAAGAGTAATAATGGAAAGTACCTTCTGTAAATAAGATTCCATCAAATTTAGTTGGATGAAAATAATCATGTTATGTCTTTTGTTATAAGGCGAAGAAGCTAGAATGCCTTTTGTTACAAGGCGAAACGGCTAGAATGTATGATTACTTGCTTACATTCATAGGCTGAAGAACATGATTGTTAGTAACTGCTAGAACATCATGAGGTAATATCATGTTCTTGGAGATAACAATCATGTTAATAACTAAAAAAATGAAGATCTTTAAAAAGATTCTTTGGTTAAGACTCAAAAGGATTGAGAAGTCAAATATATGGACAAGTTAGTTGTTTCATTAGTAGAAGTTATGAATGTTTAGAATACAAAAAAAATTACGGTTGATCAATTATAAAATATTTTTATCAATTGTAAGTTTAATATTATGTTTATAATAATTATTTTAACCATTAATTTGTCACTCTATTATATTTTATGAGTTCATTAGGATTAGGTGAATTAAATTTATTAATGAAAAGTTTATTACTATTAAGCGAAATGATTCCTATTTATATTATAAATACTTTGTGGTCATCAAGAATCTATAAGGTCAGGGGAACCATGTTAATCATATCATATCATATATATATATAAAAGAGAACCCTCAATTCGGTGATGTGGCGCCACAAGAAACAAGGATTGTCTTTATATTTATTCATTTCCAAAACTACCCTTCCTCTCTACAACAGGAATGCCGCTTCAGCCTTCAACAGCCTCTTCTCCCGTTTATTGTTTTACCACTCTTGCCAATCTTTATTAACGTTGGGCCTGCTTCAACAACAGATTCGTCTATGTGGCGCCCTCACATATCAGAATTCTTATTAACCCTTCTTAAAATTCACAACCTTACGGAAAAGTCACAACTTTTCATAAAAGTCATAATTCTTTAAAAAAGTCAGAACTCTTCATAAAAGTCACAATTTTTCATAAAAGTCACAACCCTTCTTAAAAGTCACAACCTTACGGAAAAGTCGCAACTTTTCATAAAAGTCACAACTCTTCATAAAGTCACAACTTTTCACTAAAGTCACAACTATTCATAAAAGTCACAACGTTTCACAAAAGTCACAACTCTTCATTTTTCATTCACACATTTTAAAACGCAACACTTAATTCTAAGGCACCAAAAGAAGAAAGAATAAACAATAAAAATTGATTTCAATTGAAATGCGACATTACTACTCTTGCACCTCATAGTACACTACACATAACGCTTCTTGAATGGTTGAATTCATTACATTTGGTTCTTTAGTAAAAAAAACTTCTATTTCTGGCACTATTATTTGTAGATTTTTTTTCCGCTATAGGGGAGTCGAATTCAAATACATTAATTAAGTTTTTTATGAAGTGTGTTTCATTCCTCAAAATTTTCTTCCTCCTATTTCATGAAGCTTAATCTTTACTGTAAGTCATAGTTATTATTGCAACTACAGCAAAAAAAATATTCTATTTTGGTGAGTTATTTTAAAACCTTCAATAGCCGCTGCTCCCGTTTTTTGTTTTATCACTATTGCAACTCTTCATGAACATTGTGCATGTTTACACCAGCATGCCCGTGTATGTGGAACCCTCATAGATTAGACTTCTTATTTAACTCTTCTTAAAATTCACAACCTTACGGAAAAGTCACAACATTTCATAAAAGACAAAACTCTTTAGAAAAGTCAAAACTCTTCATAAAAGTCACAACTCTTCTTAAAAGTCAAAACCTTATGGAAAAGTCACAACACTTTAGAAAAGTCAGAACACTTTATAAAAGTCAAAACTTTTTATAAAAGTCACAACTTTTCACAAAAGTCACAACTATTCATAAAAGTGACAACGTTTCACAAAAGTCACAACTCTTCATTTTTCATTTACACCTTTTAAAATCCAACACTTAATTCTAAGGTACCAAAAGAAGAAAGAATAAACAGAGAAAGTTGATTTCAATTGCAATGCGACATTACTACTCTTGCACCTCATAGTACACAACTCATAACGATGCTTGAATAGTTGAATTATTTACATTTGGTTCTTTAGTAAACAAAACTTCTATTTCTGCCACTATTATTTGTAGGTTTTTTTCCGCTATAGGGGAGTCAAATTCAATTAAGTTTTTTATTAAGTGTGTTTCATTCCTCAAAATTTTGTTCCTCCTATTTCATAAAGCTTAATCATTACTGTAAGTCATAGTGATTCATGCAACTATTGCAATTTCTTTTTTCTCTTTTGGTGACTTTTTTTTAAACTAAGTTAGAAATTTCAGCAAGGATGATTGAAAATTAATCTTCTCTTTTGTCCCTTTCTACAACTTGCACCTCTCATTCCACAACTCATAACATTGCTGAAATAGTTGAATTCATTACATTTGATTTTTGATAACAAAACTTCTTCTGCAACTATTATTTTAAGGTTTTTTTCCGCTCTAAGGGAGTCGAATTCAAATACATTAATTAAGCTTCTCATTAGGTGTATTTCATTCTTCAAAGTTTTCTTCCTCATATTTAATGAAGCTTACTCTTTTACTGTAAGTCATAGTGATTCATGCAATTATTGCAATTTGTTTTTGCTATTTTGGTGACTTTTTTTAACTTTGTTAAAAATTTCAGCAAGGATGATTGAAAATTGATTTTTTCTTTTGCCCATTTCTACAAGTTTCTTCATATACCTTTTGGGAAAATTACTTGTGGGTTGTGCGATATTTGATAGCACACAATAAAAACTATGTGATAGATAATATGGAGCCAATTGTGCAGTTTGTTAAAAGAACCAAGTAGATTGTTCTTTTGCTTGGCAAAGGTAGTATATTATTTTGATTGTTTTATGTTAGGTACAAACATTTTGTATGCCATTGCACTCTTCCTAGAATATTAGTATAGAGACAATTAGTCAATTTCTTTTATTGCAAGTTGACTAATGATGTGGCGCCACCAGAAGTAAGGGTTATATTTTTATTTATTTATTTTCAAAACTGTCCTTCCTCTGTGCAAAAGGAACGCTGCTTCATCCTTCAACATCCGCTTCTCCCGTTCATTATTTTATCACTCTTGCCGCTCTTCATAAACGTTGTGCCTGTTTACAACAGTCGATCTACCTCTGTGGCGCCCTTACAGATTAGGATTCTTATTTAACCCTTCTTAAAAGTCACACCCTTACGGAAATGTCACAACTTTTCATAAAAGTTTCAACTCTTTAGAAAAGTCAGAACTCTTCATAAATGTCAAAAATTTTCATAGTGGTCTATACTTTTCACAAAATTCACAACTTTTCAAAAAAGTCACAACTTTTCACAAATGTCACAACTTTTCACAAAAATCACTACTTTTCAAAAAAGTCATAACTTTTCACAAAAGTCACAACTCTTCATTTTTTATTCATGTCTGCTAAAACCCAACACTTAATTCAAATGCACCAAAAGAAGAAAGAATAAACAAAGAAAATTAATTTCAATTGCAATGCGACAGTACTACTCTTGCACCTCTCAGTCCACTACTAATAACACTGCTGGAATAATTAAATTCATTATATTTGGTTCTTTAGTAAACAAAACTTCTATTTCTGCCACTATTATTTGTAAGTTTTTTCCGCTATAGGAGAGTCGAATTCAAACACATTAATTAAGCTTCTTATGTAGGGTGTTTCATTCCTCAAAGTTTTCTTCCTCCTATTTCACGAAGCTTAATCTTTACTTTAAGTCATAATGATTCATAAAACTATTGCAATTTGTTTTTGCTATTTTGGTGACTTTTTTTGAACTCTATTAAAAATTCCAGCAAGGATGATTGAAAATTGATCTTCTTTTTTGTCTCTTTCTACAGGTTTCTTCATATAAACAAAGAAAATTGATATCAATTGCAATGCGACATTACTACTCTTGCACCTCTCAATCCGCAACTCATAACGCTGCTGGAATGGTTGAATTCATTATATTTTGTTATTTAGTAAATAAAACTTCTTATTCTACCGCTATTATTTGTAGGTTTTTTCACTATAGGGGAATAAAATTCAAATACATTAATTAAGTTTCTTATGAAGTGTGTTTCATTCCTCAAAAAAAATTTCCTCTTATTTCATGAATCCTAATCTTTTACTGGAAGTCATAGTGATTCATGTAATTATTGCAATTTCTTTTTGCTATTTTGGTGACTATTTTTGAACTTTGTTAAAAATTTCAATAATGATGATTGAAAATTGATCTTCTCTTTTGTCCCTTTCTACAGGTTTCTTCATATACTTTCTGAGAAAATTGTTTGTGGGTTGTGCTATATATTATAGAACACAACAACAAATATGTGATAACTAATACAAAACCAATGGTGAAAGCTGTTAAAAAAACCAAACAGATTGCTCTCTTGCTTGCCACAGTTAGTATATTATTTTGATTGTTTTATCTTAGGCACAAACATTTTGTACGCTATTGCACTCTTCCTAGAATATTAGTATAGAGACAATTAGTCCACTTCTTTTATTGCAAGTTGACTAATTTGTGATATTTCTTCCTCTCTTCTTTTTTGGCATAATAAGAGATCAAGTTTTCTTGAAACTAATCGATGCCCAAAATACACTATTAGAAAAATATTTTTTATCGGCAATAAATATGCACATTAACAAGAGTTCTAGAGTATTTACTGACATTAATTTATTGTTATTAGATTCAATGTTGCTATAGACTTTAAGGACATTTATGGAGAATACTAATTGCCTCTGAAAATACATATTTAGTGACAATTAGGATATTAATTGCCGTAAAAGATCATTTTTGCTGTAGTGATAACACTTTCTTTTGGCTTCTTTCAATAAAATTTGTAAACTGTAAACTTGGATACAACCCAACAGACTATCTTTTTGAAAAATATGTTAAGAAACATGTTTTTTTTCTTGTTGATTGTTAGGAAAGTAAGGTCGTCTTTATTATTGTTTGTGGATATTTGTGAGTTCAAAGACTCAGAAAATTAAATGTGAGATTCTAATATGTTATGTATCAAAATTTTTATTTAGAATATCCAATTGTGAACAGTTTCATTCATATACAAGTGATATGAAATCTAAGCAATAGTAATGATTATTCTGAGACAATGAGGGAAAACCTTTATGATACTAACAATTTTAGGGTCATTTTTAACATATACATGATATGCCATACAATAATAAAAAGAGATTGGTGGAGGTTCATAAGAAAGGAGCCGAAAGTCCTCCATTTGAATTTAGTTAATTATGTTCTTGTATGAACGTGATGTTCCACTTTACTTGGGAGTGTTGTTGTTCGAGGCTTTTTGGTCTCTTTTTTAATGTCTGATGTTGTTCTTCATAACTTCTTGGAATTTAGAAAATTTTGTTACTTCTGACCAACTATTTCCATGGAAATTTTCTTATACTTCTTTCTTATACTCAAAATCTCTCTTTGACTCACAACTTGTTGTAACTTCTTGAAATTTAGAAAGTTTCTTTTCTTCTGACCAACTATTTCCCTGGAAATTTTCTTACACTTCTTTCTTATACTGAAAATCTCTCAATGACTCATAATTTTTGTATAACAAAAATGAATATTAAAAAAATATAATACATTAAGATTTCGGAGGAACGCTTTCCCTTAAAATAAAATGTTCTTGACAATGTAGTGTGTGCATCGAAAATACGAATATTACCGAATGATCATATGTAAGCTTAATAGAATAGTTCAATCTCATAACGTGGCGCCATTAGATGCAAGGATTCTCTTTTTATTTATTTATTTCAAAAACTGCCCTTCCTCTCTACATTAGGAACACCGATTCAGCCTTCAACAACCGCTTCTCTCGTTAATTGTTTTACCACTCTTGCCGATATTCATAAACGTTGCTCCTGTTTATAACTGCCGACCTGCCTATGTGGTACCCTCAAAGATCAGGATTCTTATTTAAGCCTTCTTAAAAGTAACAATCTTACGAAAATAACGCAACTTTTCATAAAAGTCACAACTCTTTAGAAAAGTCAGAATTATTCATGAAAGTCACAAATTTTCACAAAAGTCACAACTTTTCACAAAAGTCACAACTTTTCACAAATGTCACAAATTTTTCACAAAAATCACAACTTTTCACAAATGTCACCACTTTTCACAAAAGTCACAACTTTTCACAAAAGTCACAACTCTTCATTTTTCATTCACACCTTTTAAAACCCAACACTTAATTCCAAGGCACAAAAATAAGAAAGAATACACAAAGAAAATTTATTCAATTGCAATGCAACATTACTACTCTTGCACCTCTCAGTCCACAACTCATAACCCTGCTGGAATGATTGAATTCATTACATTTGGTGCTTTAGTAAACAAAACTTATACTTCTGCCACTATTATTTGTAGGTTTTTTCTACTATAGGGGAGTCGAATTCAAATACATTAATTAAACTTCTTATGAAGTGTGTTTCATTCCTCAAAGTTTTGTTCCTCCTATTTCATGAAGCTTAATCTTTACTGTATGTCAAAGTGATTCTCATAACTATTGCAATTTCTTTTTGCAATTTTTGTTACTTTTTTAAATCTCTATTAAAAATTCCAGCAAGAATGATTGAAAATTGATCTTCTCTTTTGTACCTTTCTACAGGTTTTTTCATATAAACAAAGAAAATGAATATCAATTGCAATGCAACATTACTACTCTTGCACCTCTCAGTCCACAATTCATAACGCTCCTGAAATTGTTGAATTCATTACAATTGGTTCTTTAGTAAACAAAACTTCTAATTCTGTCACTATTATTTGTAGGTTCTTTCCTACTCTAGAGGGGTCAAACTCAAATACATTAATTAAGCTTCTTATGAAGTGTGTTTCATTCCTCAAAGTTTTCTTCCTCCTATTTCATGAAGCTTAATCTTTTACTGTAAGTCATAGTGATTCATGTGACTATTGCAATTTGTTTTTGCTATTTATGTGACTATTTTTGAACTCTTTTAAAAATTCTAGTAATGATGATTGAAAATTGATCTTCTCTTTTGCCCTTTCTATAGGTTTATTCATATATTTTTTGAGAAAATTACGTGTGGGCTGTGCTATGTTTGATAGCACACAACAATAAATATGTAATAACTAATACAGACCAAATGATGAAGTTTGTTAAAAGAACCAAACAGATTGCTCTCTTCTTGCCACAGTTAGTATATTATTTTGATTATTTTATCTTAGGTACAAACATTTTGTATGTCATTGCACTCTTCCTAGAATATTAGTATCGAGACAATTAGTCCACTTCTTTTATTACAAGTTGACTAATTCACCATATTTCATCCTCTCTTATTTTTTGGCATAATATGAGATAAAGATTTTTGAAACTAAGAGATGCCCAAAATACACTGTAGCAAAAATAAATTTTATCAG
The DNA here is from genome assembly GCA_018342035.1 of Solanum appendiculatum. NCBI lineage: Eukaryota > Viridiplantae > Streptophyta > Magnoliopsida > Solanales > Solanaceae > Solanum > Solanum appendiculatum. The sequence goes on from JAGDQO010000370.1 coordinate 645,321, forward strand.
TAATAAATATGCACATTAACGAATAGTGGTAGAGCATTACCGACATTAATTAATTGTCATTAGATTCAATGTCGCCATAGATATTAGGAACATTTATAGAGAGTACAAATTGCTTCTGAAAATACATATTTAGCAGCAATTAAGCTTTTAATTGCCGTTAAAAATCATTTTTGTTGTAGTGATAACTCTTTCTTTTGGCTTCTTTCAATTGAATTTTTAAACTGTAAACCTGGATACAACCTGACAGACTCTCTTTTTGAAAAATATGTTAAGCAACGTGCCTTTTTCTTCTTGTTTGTTAGGAAAGTAAGGTCGTTTTTATTATTATTTGTGGAAATTTGTGATATCAAGTGCTAACAAAATTATGCTGTAAGATTTTAATATGTTACGTATCAAAATTTTGATTTAGAATATCAAGTTGTGAATAATTCCATTCAGATGACACCTACTACTTGGTTGATCAGTGCATTAATTTTTTGTAACTACATACTATAACCATATCAATAACTATGGTTCAATTCCAAATAAGTTGGGGCCGGTGATATGAAACCTAAGCAATAGTAATGACTCTTCTGAGACAATGAGGAAAAACCTTTATGATACTAACAATTTTAGGGTCATTTATAACATATACATGATACAACATACTATAATAAAAAGAGTTTGATGGAGGTTCATAAGAAATTAGCCAAAGATCCTCCATTTGAATTTAGTTAATTATGTTTTTGTATAAACATGATGTTCCACTTTACTTGGGAGTGTGGTTATTCGAGGCTTTTTGGTCTCTTCTTTAACATCTGATGTTGTTCTGTCATGGCCCGATTTCTTGAGTCATTATAGCGCCTACCAACCCACTAGTAGGCAAGCCAATCTCTATCCCGAAACTTGACAGTAATGGGACTAAGGGTGGAAACTAGCCTCAACTAAGTGAAAGCATAAATAAAGGAACACATAAAGGATAAGCGGAAGCAGACCCAAAGCTATATACAACAAAAGATATATCCTAGAGCCTGGAAGTCACAAGTACAGAACTACTAAAAGAGTTCAAGTCCCAAAAGCGGACCACAGAAATAAGACTGTCTCAAAAGCAAAAGACAAGCCAAAATACATATATAGAAGGAGACAGGAAATCCCAGAACGCCATGTGCTCACCCTCATCTCCGGAACAGACTGTAGCAGGCTCAAACACAACACTGATAGCTGGTACTCGGACCTGCATCACGAAATAGATGCAGAGTATAGCATGAGTACCAAAACAATAGGTACCCAGTAGGCATCATAAGCCGATTGAGCATGAAAGAAAGAAACAGACGAAAATGATAGAATCTACAACAACAGAGGTCAAAGGAAATAAACAGAAAACTAATCGACAGCAAGTCTAAGAAAATACCTAAACTAAAGCTATTAGGGCCCCCATAAGACCCAGAAGGTACACTCAAGCACAAACAAACAAAAATCGAAACAGATCCCCATAAACCCAACAGGTACACAGAAAGGCTAGATCTACAGAACAAAAGGAAATCCAACTCCAAACCGAAACCGCTAGCGAACTCCAACCTAGTCAACAAGTATGACATGCAAATTGGGCCACCCCGCCCGCCAGCAACTCCTGGGGCCTTACCCTGCAAGTCGAGGGCTACGCGGGGGAGGGGGTATAGCAATCCCCTCTAAAGGCCCTGATATCCAACCACCTAATAGGAAAACACTCCGGGGGCCCTACCTTGCAAGACGAGTGCTCCAGCTAACACTCCAGGGGCCATGCCCAAGCCAGACGAGTGCGCAGGGCATGTCGACTCCGAAGAGGACCTCAAATAACTCATAACCAATTTCCCAGCCGCCTGATCACTCCAGGGGCACTGTCCAAAATAGCCAAGTGAGTCAGGTAACACTCTCGGGGGCCCTACTCAGCCAAGTGAGTCAGCTAACACTCCCGGGGGCCCTACCCAGCCAGAAAGAATGTGTGGGGCATATCAACTCTGTAGAGGATCTCAAATTCAAAGCCATCATGGATCGACTTCCACTACAAACAACAACACACCGAGTGTATCAACTCCAAGCCATCGTGGATCGACGTCCACTACCAACCACATCACTGTAGAACTAACCTCGAAGCACCCAAACCAGGAAGATAACACACCTCAGACAATGTATCGGTACTATAGAAATGGGGAGAGAAATCAGAAGGATCACAAGCAATGCAAAGCAAAAATTAGGCTCAACTATAAGACCCAAGTCTTCTATTCCGATATACAAGGACCTAGTCCATCTGAATCGATGTCGAATACATACCAATTTCAACCAGGTGCATGGGTCTATTGAAACACTAGCCTATCCTAGACTAAGGCCAAAAATATACTCCAACACAAATAAACAACCAACAAAATAAGCCACATGCACAAAAAATACACAACCCCTCCAATAACATGGTACTAAACTCCAAAACAGCCCAAAAATCAACCCTTAATCAAGAATTCGGAGAAGAAGAGCAGAAATACTAGCTACCCACCCCAGATTCACATAAATCAGTATGCATTTATACATTCAAGCTCAAAATCACTCTGTCGGGGCTTTTCCCTTTCGAAAGACCTCAGATCGCTGCAACACTACCAAAAATAGAATCACAACATCAGTACGGTCGTTTAGACACAAAAATCATCAAAATCAGAGACAGACCAATTTCGGGGTAAAATTGGGAAATGTTGTACCTGTTGTGAAAATCCTGGAATTTACTTCGTGAAGAGGTCGTAAACCCTCCCCCGAGCTTGTGTTTCAAAACGAAACACCTCTCAGGGCTCGGATCAGGTCCATGCAACAACAAACCCAAGATGCAAAACTTTACACAATTCTAGCTCAAAGCAGCCAATTATGCCTCCAACTCACATAAATTGAGGGTCACGCAACACTATCCGAGCACTAAACCACACAGCCAAAAAAATTTCAAGCACCTAGGACTTCAAATCACCCTAAACGGAGCTCTAGAACTCGAGATATCAATGTTTTAGAATGAGGGCTGAATCTAATTTTTTGCTATTTAAATAGCAGTAGTTCTGGTCGCTAAAAGCTATCTCTGGTCGCTAAAAGGCTAAATTCTGGTCGCTAAATGTCTGCACCAGCAACACTAGATTTTGCTATTTTTCATAGTCTCCGGACGGATCCTCGGAATTCGTTCAGGACCCGATGAAAATAAACCAAATATGTTACCCAACTAAATTCGACATTGCGGACTCAATGGCTCAGTTGAAATTTCCATACGAGTTCATTTCGACCAAAAAGTGGGTCTCACACCCAAAGCGCCATTTAAGCCGAACTCTACCAAGGGCCTCGAAATTAGATCGGAAGCACCGGGAAGCACACGAAGGGTCATTCTAGACAAAACTCGGCATTCCAGAACTAACCACCTTGACAGAATTCTCATCCGAGTGCATTTACCAAGAATGTTGACCAAAGTCAAACTTGAGCAAAATTTCAAAGGCTAAAGCGCCAAATGGCCCAAAAGTCACGCTGAAAGCCTCGGGAATCATGCCAACCATGCTACTAGCATAATTTGGCCGCTCCGGAGGTCGTTTACCTGAGGTTATGACCGAAATCAACTTTTCATGTTTCAAATGCTCCAAATCAGGAAAACGGGCATAAAACCCCAAACGAACGACCAAGTGACCGAACAATCGGTGCCAACAAGTCATAAATGACTTGGGGTCTCTAGAGGAAAGCTCTAAATGACAGAAAGAAGACATTACCACTGAAATGACCTGGAAAATCATTACAACATCCACTACTAAAAGAACTTTCGTCCGTGAAAGTAAGAGTGAAGAAGTACTTGAGGGCTTAAATTAATAAGCTGGGGAACTGCTCCAGCATCTCCCGCTCGGTCTCCCAAGTAGCCTCCTCAACTGGACGATGCCTCCAACAGACCTTAACCATAGGAATGACTCTAGACCTCAGCTGCCTTACATCTCTAGCAAAAATTTCAACCGGCTCCTCAATATAGGTTAGGCGATCATCCAACTCAACGACATCATACAGGAGCACATGAGACTCATTTGGAACATACCGGCGCAGCATCAAAACATGGAAAACTGGATGAATAGCTGAAAATGCTGTAGGTAAAGCTAACTCAAAGGCAACCTCACCAACTGTCCTGAAAATTTCAAAAGGCCCAATATACCTGGGGCTAAGCTTGCCCAACCTCCAAAATCTCATAACGCCCTTTATGGGCGTTACTCTGAGGAATACTCTATCACTAACGGCAAATCTCAACGGTCGGCACCTGCTATCCGCATAACTTTGGTGTCTACTCTTAGGCGTCCTGAGCCGATCCTGAATCATCCTCACATGAACCAAGACCTCCTGAAACAAGTCTATACCACGTGGCCTAGGCCTCGTGGACTCAAACCAACCAACTGGAGTGCGACAACGCCTACCATATAAAGCCTCAAACGGGGCCATCTGAATGCTAGAGTGGTAGATGTTGTTGTGACCAAACTCCGCCAAAGGCAAGAACTGGTCCCACTGACCTTCAAAGTCCAACACACAGGCCTGCAACATATCCTCAAGAACCTGAATAGTACGCTCTAACGGGCCATCAGTCTGTGGGTGAAATGTTGTGCTAAGATCGACACGGGTGCCCAACTCTTCTTGAAATACCCTCTAAAAGCTAGAAGTGAATTGTGAACCCTGGTCTGAAATGATAGAAACATGCACACACCATGAAGATGGACCACCTGCCGAATGTAGATACGGGCTAACCTCTCAGCACTTAAGGAAGTATGAACTGGAAGGAAGTGTGCTGACTTGGTCAATCGATCGACGATGACCCAAATGATGTCAACACCACTAGAAGTCCGAGGAAAACCCACAATGAAATCAATGGTGATACGCTACCAGTTCAACTCAAGAATGGGTAATCTCTGCAACTCACCACCAGGCCTTAAATGCTCGGCCTTCACCTACTGACAACACAAGCAACGGGACACATAGTCTGAGATGTCCCTCCTCATACCACTCCACCAGTAATGCTGCCTTAATTCACGATACATCCTAGCGGTGCAAGGATGCATAGAATATCTAGAATCATGGGCCTCGCTAAGGATCACCTGAATTAACTCCCCAACTCTCGAAAAATACAAACGGCCAGCAAACCTCAAAACCTTATCTGAATCTAAGGTAGCCTACCCAGCATCGCCTGCCAATACTCTATCTCTGAGTGCCACCAAAGACTCATCCTCGAACTACCGACTACGGATCTGGTCTAGCAGGGATGACTGAACTCCCACATAGGGTAACACCCGACTGGAATCTTAAACATCAAGCCTGATCTTCTGATTTGTTAGGGACTGAATGTATAAAGCCAAGGGTCGCTCCAAAATAAAAAGGAAGGCTAGACTACCCATAGTCACTGCCTTCCGGCTCAAGGCGTCCACTACCACATTCGCCTTGCCTGGAGGGTAAAGAATAGAGAGATCATAGTCCTTCAGGAGCTCAATCCAGTGGCACTGCCTCAAATTAAGATCCCTTTGGGTCATACTGTATTGTAGGCTCCTGGGATAAGTGTAAATCTCTCAATAAACTCCACATAGGTAATGCCTTAAGATCTTAAGCGCGAAAACTACCTCCGCCAACTCCAAGTCATGAGTAGGGTAGTTTAGCTCATGCAGCTTAAGCTGCCTCGACACATAAGCAATAACCCGGCCCTACTTCATCATTACACAACCAAAACCAACACCAGATGAGTCACAATAAACCGTGAAGCCCTTGCCCTCAACTAGAAGAGTCAAGATAGGAGCGATGGTAAGCAACTCGTTAAGCCTCAGAAAGCTCCTCTCACACTGCTTAGACCACACAAAGGGAACATCCTGGCGAGTCAACCGAGTGAAAGGCATCGATCTAGTAGAGAAACCCTTGACAAAACACCTATGGTACCCTGCCAATCGGATGAAACTTTGAATCTTAGCCATAGAGGTGGGCCTAGCCCAATCACAAATAACCTCAATCTTCACCGGATCCACCATAATGCAATCCTTGGACACCACGTGCCCCAAGAAAATACTACTGACTCAAGCCAGAACTCGCACATTGAGAACTTGGCATAAAGCCGATGATCTCTCAAAATCTGGAGCACTATCCTCAAATGCAGCTCATGCTCACTATGGCTCATTGAGTATACCAAGATATCCTTAATGAAGACTATGATGAAGAAGTACAGATACGGCCTGAATACACGAGTCATCAAGTCCATGAAAGCGGCAGGGGCATTAGTCAACCAAAAAGACATCACTAGGAACACAAAATCGCCATAACGAGTCCTGAATGTTGTCTTAGGGATGTCCGCTGCTCTAATCTTAAACTGATGGTAGCAGAATCTCAAGTCAATCTTAGAAAACACTGCGGCACCCTGAAGCTGGTTGAATAGATCATCAATACGAGTCATGGGGTAACGGTTCTTCATCGTCACCTTATTCAACTGCTTGTAATCAATGCACAACCACATAGTACCATCCTTCTTCTTCACAAATAGGACTGTGGAACCCCAAGACGATACACTAGGCCGAATGAACCCCTTACCCAAGAGATCCTGAAGCTGAACATTGAGCTCGTTGAGCTCTGCAAGGGCCATACGGTATGGTGGGACGAAAATAAGATGAGTACCCAGCTCCAAATCAATGGCAAAGTCAATATCCCGATCTGGGGGTAGGCCAGGAAGGTCGGCAATAAGCACATCTGTAAACTCTCAGACTATAGGCATCGAATCCACTATAGGGCCCTCCTTACTAACATCTCTAACATATACTGAATAAGCCAAACACACGCTAGCCACTAGCCTCCGAGCCTGAACATAAGAAATCACCCCACCGACATGCGACTAAAAGAACCCTGCCACACCATTGACGAAATACCATGCATGGCTAATGTAACGATCTTGGCATAGCAATCCAAGTTCTCTAAGTGAGAGGCTAACCAGTCCATACCCAGAATCAAGTCAAAATCCAACATACTAAGCAATATAAGATCAGCCTGATGTCCTGCCCCTGAATAGTCACCACGCAGGATCTACAAACCCGATCCACTACTAAAGAATCCTCTATTGGGGTTGAAACACACAAAGGTACAACTAAGGACTCTGGACTAACCCATAATCGAGGAGCAAAATAAGGAAACATATACGAATATGTAGAACCAGGATCAAATAAAGCTAAAGCGGACTGATGGCATAAGAAAACCGTACATGTGATCCCATCATCCGACGGCTCGGCGTCTACTCTAGTTGGAGCTGCATAGAAATGGCCCTGGGCACCTCTACCCCATGCATCCACCCTGCCACCTGTCCTGCCTCCCCGAGGACCTCCTCGAACACCCTGATGCTGATCTCCTCCCCTAGCTAGAGGTGCTGCTACTGGTACCGGTCTCGCTGCCTGTGGGGCTGGTAAGGCTGGTCTGGAGATAGGGCACTCCCTAGACCAATGAAAAAGCTCCCCACATGCAAAACAACCCTGAAAAGACCTTCTTACAACTGGAGGCCGGCCACCCCGACCTGAGGAACCTGTCTGGAAACCACCTTAGCCCTGACTTTGACCGGCACTATAACCACCCTGACGGTACTGGTCACCCTCTAATATCTGCAATGATGCCTGAAACAGGCGACTAGGCTGACCCGGCTGGAACCTCAGATAGCCCTGGTCCTGCGTAACCCTAGGCCTAAAACAGGGCATACTGAAATGATCATCTCGCCTGGCCTTCTTGCCGCTACCCCCATGGGCCTCGCGACAGAGCTTCTCAAGCGTGCGAGCATTGTCCATTACATCCAGAAAGAAGCGGCCTACTAAAACCATGGATTGCGACTCAATACACAGCTGCAACCTCAAACCTCTCATGAAACACTTGACTCTCTCCTCCTGCGTGGGAAAAATCATAGTGGCATGATGGGACAACTCATAAAATCTAGCCTCATACTCAAATACAGTCATAGAGTCCTACACCAACCTTAAAAACTCATCACGGAGCCGATCTCTGACGCTACATGGAATAAATCTAGCCAGAAAGGCCTCTGAAAGCTCTGTCCATGACACAAGTGGCGACCAAGCGGCCTGGTCTCCATGAAAGAACGCCACTACTGCCTGGCTGGTCCATCTAACTCCTAAGCTGTGAACTCGGCTCCCCTCGACTCCACCAACCCTAAAGTATGCAGTGGCTCCTGACAAGTAGTAAGGAACTCCTGGGCATCCTTGCCAACTACCCCAGAAAACCTCGGTGGTGAAAACCGTATAAACACCCCGAGCATCTTCTGCTCCTTCAATGGCATGACCCCATCTAAAACATCCGGCTGTATGGCGGCTGGTGCTGGCGGCTGCTGAACCTTTTGAGTTGCTGCTGCAGGCTGACCCTGCGGTGCTGGTGATGGGGCCTGCTGCTGCTATATACCTCCTATAGCCGCTAGAATTTGTGCAAGCATCGCCTGACGATCAGGGGCGGCAGCTGGTACGGGTGGTGGCGGGGTTGGTCCCAGCTCCACCGAATGACGAGGAACCTGATCTAGCTAAGGCTCCAGCTCCAGCTTCGGAGTCTTCGCTCTCTCTCTGGTTAGTGCTGCAGCCCTACGTCGACCTCAGGGTTGGCCTCTACCCCTAGCTGGGGATCTATCTGCAGGCTCGGGTGCATCACCCCCGGCCGCTCTACCGTGCGTGTGAGCCATCCTGTGACAGAATGAAACAAATAGGATTTCATGAATCCAATTATACAACGATGCACGAAAAGGATACAAAATGAGAAAACCTCCTAAAGACATTCTGTAGCCTCCCGAAGATAAGTCACGAACATCTCCGCTCCAATCTGCAAGACTCTAAAAGATGCTAGCTCTGTAAAAGTGAGACGAACGAACCTGGGGCTCTTATACCAACTTTGTCACGACCCAATTTCTCGAGTTGTAATGGCGCCTACCAACCGGCAGTAGGCAAGCAAAACCCTGTCCCGGAACTTGATAGTAATAGGACTAAGGGTTGAAACTAGCCTCAACTAAGCAAAAACATAAACAAAGGAACACATAAAGGATAAGAGGAAGTGGACCCAAAGCTATATACAATAAAAGATACCTCCCAGAACCTGGAAGTCACAAGTACAAAACTACTAAATGAGTACAAGTCCAAAAACTGGACCACAAAAAAAAGACTTTCTCAAAAGCAAAAGACATGCAAGCCAAAATACATATACAGTAGGAGACAAGTAATCCCAGAACACCAGGTGCTCACCCTCGTCTCCGAAATAGACTGGAGCTGGATCAAACTTAACGTTGATAATTAGTGCTCGGGCCTGCATCACGAAACAGATGTAGAGTGTAGCATGAGTAACAAAAGAATAGGTACCCAGTAGGCATCATAGGTTGACTGAGCGAGAAAGGTAGAAATAAACGAAAAGGATAGAATCTACAACAACAGAGGTCAAAGGAAATAAACACAAAACTAATCGATAGGAAGTCTAAGAAAATACCTAAACTGAACCTAATTGGTCCCCCCAGAAGACCCAGAAGGTACACGTAAGCATAGACAAACAAAAACCCGAACAGACCCCATAAGCTTGACAGCTACAAAGAAAGGCTAGATCTATGTAACAAAAGGAAATCCAACTCTGAACCGAAACCGCAAGCCAACTCCAACCCAGTCAACAAGTCTGACTTCAAAATCGGGTCACCCTGCCCGCTAGCAACTCCGGGGGCCCTACCCTACCAGTCGAGTGTCACGCGGGGGGTGGGGGTGGGAGGGGCGTATAGCAATCCCCGCTAAAGGCCCTGATATCCAACTTCCTAATAGGCTAACACTCTGGGGGCCCTACCCTGCCAGACGAGTGCCCCAGCTAACACTCTAGGGGCCATGCCAAAGCCAGACGAGCAGACTTCGAAGAGGACCTCAAATAACTCATAACCAATTTCCCAACCGGCTGATCACTTCAAGGGCCCTGCCAAAGAAAGGTAAATGAGTCAGCTAACACTCCCGGGGGCCCTACCCAACCAGACAGAATTTTCGGGGCATATAAACTCCGTAGATGATCTAAAATTCCAAGCCATCATGGATCGACATCCACTACCAACCACATCACAACGAGTGTATCAACTCCATGCCATCAAGGATCGTCGTCCACTACCAACCACATCACTATAAAACTAACCTCAAAGCACCCAAACAAGGAAGATAGCATGCCTCCGACAATGCATCGGTACCATAGAAATGGGGAGAGAAAACAGAAAGATCACAAGCAATGCAAAGCAAAAACTAGGCTCAACTATCACACCCAAGTCTACTATTCCGGTCTACAAGGACCTAGTCTATCTGAATCGATGTCGAATACATACCAATTTCAACCAGGTGCATGGGTCTATGGAAACACTAGCCTATCCTAGACTAAGGAAAAAAATATACTCCAACACAAATAAACAACCAACCAAATAATCCACATGCACAAAAAATACACAGCCCCTCAAATAACGTGGTACTAACCTCCAAAACAACCCAAAAATTTACCCTAAATAAAGAATTCGGAGAAGAAAAATGGAAATACTAGCTACCCACCCCAGATTCACACAAATTAGTATGCATTTACACATTCAAGCTCAATCTAAAGGAAGGGAAGCAGTAACCTACCAGAAGGCCGACCGCGTGCGCTTGAAATCACTCTGCCGGATTTTTTCCCTTCTAAACGGCCTCGGATCGCTGCCACGCTATCGAAAATAGAATCACAGCGTCCATATGGTCGTTTAGACACTAAAACCATCAAAATAAGAGAATGACCAATTTCCGAGTCAAAATCAGGAAATGTGGAACCCGCTCCAGAAATCCTAGAATTGACTCCGTGAAGAGGTACTAAACCCTCCCCCAAGCTTGTGTTAAAAAACAGAACACCTCTCCGGCTCGGATCTACTACAAGCAACAACAAACCCAATATGGAAAACTTTACACAATTCTAGATCAAGGCACCCACTTATGCCTCAAATTCATGCAAATCGAGGGTCACCCAACACTATCCGAGCACTAAACCAAACATCCAACAAGATTCCTAGCACCTGGGACTTCGAATCACCCAAAACGGAGCTCTAGGACTTGAGATATCAAAGTTTTAAAATGAGGGCTAAATCTAATTTTTTTCTATTTAATGGCAGCAATTCTAGTCTCTAAAAGGTAACTCTAGTCGCTAAAAAGCTAAATTCTAGTCGATAAAAGACTGCACCAGTAACAGGATTTTGCTATTTTTCAAAATCTCCGAACTGATCCTCGAAATTCATTTGGGACCCGATGAAAATAAACAACATATTCTACTCCACTAAATTCGACATTCCGGATTAAATAGTGCAGTCAGAATTTCTATACGAGGGCGTTTCGACAAAAAGTGGATCCCATACCCAAAACGCCATTTTAGCCGAATTCTACCAAGGGCCTCGGAATTAGACCGGAAGCCCCGGGAAGCACATGAAGAGTCATTCTAGAACAAACTCGACATTTCTGACTAACCGTGCTGACGGAATTTTCACCGGAGCTCGTTTACCAAAAATGTTGACCAAAGTCAAACTTGAGCCAAATTTCAAAGGCTAAAGCGTCAAATGGCCCCAAAGTCACTCCGAAAGCCTCGAGACTCATGCCAACCATGCTACCAGCCTAATTTTATCACTCCAGAGCTGATGGAACCGTCAAAATTTCCATATGAGGTCATTTACATGAGGGTATGACCAAAATCAACCTTTCAAGTTTCAAAAGCTCCAACACAGAAAAACGGGCATAAAACCCAAACGAACGACCAGGCGACCGAACAGTCAGTGCAACCAAGCCATAAATGACTTGAGGTAGCTACATGAATGCTTTAAATGACAAGACGAAGGCATTAACACATAAATGTCCTGGAGGGTCATTACATGTTCTTTATAACTTCTTAGAAATTAGAAAATTTCATTATTTCTGACCAACTATTTCCATGGAGAAAATCTCTCTCTGACTCATAGTTTTCGTAACTTCTTGGAATTTAGAAAATTTCGTTACTTCTGACCATCTATTTCCATGAAGATTTTCTTAGACTTCTTTCTTATACAAAAAATCTCTCTATGACTCTTTTTTTTTATAACAAAAATAAAAATTAAAAAAATATCACTTTAAAATTTCAGAGGAACGCTCTTGCTTAAGATAATTTTTTTTTGAGAATGTAGTGTGTGTATCAAAAATATGAATATTACCGAATGATCATATGTAAACTTAATAAAATAGTTCAATCTCGTGCGAAACACAGTTGATTTACTTAGTTAATGTATAATTTGAAATAACTAATTAATGTTGATGGTAAAATTGTATGAATAACCAATTACTGTTAATGACAAAATTATGTACATCATAGTCATATCAACTTTGAATAACAAACATTTTACGTTTTTGGCATAAGGTATTTACAGTATGATTATTATTTCATCAATTAAAATGTATATGTGTCTATGTAATGACCCTCAGGTCATTTTTGTGTTAATGCCTTCTTTTTGTCGTTTAGAGCATTTTTATAGCTACCCCGAGTCATTTATGACTTGCTGGCATTGACTATTCGGTCGCCTAGTCGTTTATTTGGGTTTTATGCCTGTTTCCCTATTTTGGAGCTTTTGTAACTTGAAAAGTTGATTTCAGTCATAATCTCAAGTAAACGACCTCGGAATGTGATTCTGACGGTTCCATCACCTCTGGACTAGCCAAATTATGCTAGAAGCATGATTGCCTCGAGTCCCAAGGCTTCCCGTGTGACTTTAGGGCCATTTGCCACTTTAGCCTTTGAAATTTGGCTCAACTTTGACTTTGGTCAACATTCTTGGTAAACGCACTCGGATGAGATTTCCGTCATCACGGTTAGTTCCAGAATGCTGAGTTGGGTCTAGAATGACCCTTCGTGTGCTTCTCGGGGCTTCCGATCTAATTTCGAGGCCTCTATTGGATTATGCTAAAATGACACTTTAGGTTTGGGACCCACTTTTAGACGAAACAACCTCGTATGGAAATTCTGACTATGCCATTGAGTCCAGAACGTCAGGGTAGCATATCTCATTTGCGTGCACGGGGTTCCGAATGAATCCTGAACACCCCATTGGAGTTTTTGGGAAAGACAAGTTTCAGCTGGTGCACAGCTGATAGTGCAGACCAATTCCTTCTCCACGTTCGCGAGCCTAGCTCTGCGTTTGCGGAGGTGAGAGTCTTCCTTCTCCGCGTTCGTGGTTCATGCTCCGCGTTCGCGGAGGTCTGAGTGTTTCTTCTCTTTGTTCACGGATAAGGTTCCGCATTCGCCGATAAGGTTCTTCGTTCGTGTAGGTTGGCCTTGTTGGTCTTCGCGTTTGCAGAGTTCATCTTTCCTCTTCTCCGTGTTGGCAGAAGGCTAGTCGCGTTCGTGGAGGTGTGTACATGTAGTCCTTTAATTATAAAACCAAACGTGAGGTAGCTTATTGTTATATGTTTAAAAGGTGATTTATATCTCAATATAAGTCGATTTTTGGTGATTCAAAGTTTGGTGTATTCGGAAACTCATTGGCTGCGTGGGTTAGTGCTAGGATAGTACTGGGTGAGCTCCGAGTTCCATGAATTTGAGGCGTAGTGGCTGCCTTTGGCTTGTTTTTGTAAAGTTTTGCTTGTTTATTTCTTTGATTCGTCGGCTATTTTGAGCCCAGAATTGTGTTCTATTTTTGAACACAAGTTCGGGGGAGGGTGTGGGACCTCTACACAGAGTGAATTTTGGGATTTCCAGAGTGGGTCCCATATTTCCCAATTTTAACTCTGAAATTGATCCGTCTTGGATTTTGATATTTTTAGAGTCTAAACGACGTGTTGATGCTGTGATTCTAGTTTTGATAGTGTGGCAGCAATCTGAGGCCGTTCGGATGGGAAAAGCTCCGACGGAGTGATTTGGAGCGCGCGCGATCAGCCTTCTAGTAGGTTATGACTTCCCTTCTTTTTAGATTGAGGTGGATTACGTGAATGCATGCTGATTTGTGTGAATCGGGGTGGGGAACTAGTATTTCTTTTCTTCTTCTCAGAAATTTTGCCTAAGGGTTGATTTTCGGGCTGTTTTGGGGGTAGTACCATATTATTGGAGGGATTATTTATGTGTTGTTGCATGCGGACATTATGTTGGCTGTTTATTTTGTGTAGGATCATATTTTCGGCCTTAGACTAGGTTAGGCTAGCATTGCCTTAGACCCATACACTTGTTTGGCGTTGGTATGTATCCAACGTCGATTCGGATGAACTAGGTCCTTGTAGACCGGAATAGCAGACTTGAGTTTTGTAGTATGAGCCTAGTTTGGGCTTTTGTATTGCTAGTGATCTATTGGATTCTCCCCCCATTTCTGTGGTGCCATTTCATTGTAAGAGGGGTTGTGTTTTCATGGTTTTTTATGCTTCTGGGTCGGTGATGAATGGCGCTCCATATAGGTTTGGTATCTGAGATCCTCGACGGAGTTGATATGCCTTGCGCACTCGTCTTGCTAGGGCAGGGCCCTCGGAGTGTTAGTTGGCGCACTCGTCTGGCTAGGGCATTGCCCGCTGAGTGTTAGGTGGGTGGGCAATTGGATATGAGTTATTGAGGTCCTCTTCAGAGTCGACATTCCCCGCACACTCGTCTGGATAGGGCAGGGCCCCCAGAGTGTTAGATGGCTCACTCGTGTGGCTAGGGCATGGCCCCCGGAGTGTTAGCCGATTGGGCAATTGGATATTAGGGCCTTTTGAGGAGTCATTATGCCCTTGGCACTTTGCTGGCTGGATAGGCCCCCCGAGAATGGCCAGTTGATTGGGCGGCCTGTTTTGGAAGTCAGACTTTTGACTTGGTTGAGTTGGCTGGTTATTTCGGTTGAGTTGGTTGGTGGTTTCGGTTCGCTATTGGGTTTTCCTTCGGTCTCGTAGATTAATCTTTTTCCGTGTACCTGTTAGGCTTGTGGGGGTCATTTAGGGTTTTATTTAATCTTTCGCATGAGTGTACCTTCTGGGCTTCCAGTTAGGTTTAGTTTAGTTGTACTTAGATTTACTTTCGGTATGCTCGTGTGCTTCTTTTCATATTCACTTTACCTCTGTGATTGTATATTCTATCTCTTCAGTTTGTTTTTACCTTTCTTGCTCAGTCGGCCTATGATGCCTACTGGGTACCTGTTGTATTGGTACTCATGCTACACTATGCATCTGTTTCCGTGATGCAGGTCCGAGCACAAATTATCAGCACTGAGATCGAGCTTGCTGCACTCTATTCTGGAGGTGAGGGTGAGCACATAATGTTCTGAGATTATTTGCCTCCTTCTGTACTTATATTTTGGCTTGTCTTTTGCTTTTGAGACAGTCCTGTTTCGGTGGTCCACTTTTGGGACTTGTACTCATTTTGTAGTAGCTCTGTACATGTGACTTTCCGATTCTGGGACGTATCGTTTGTTGTATATTGTTGGTTTCCCTTCCGCATTTCGCTTATGCGTTCCCTTATTTATGCTTCCACTTAGTTAAGATTAGTTTCCACCATCAGTCCCATTACTGTTAAGTTTCGGGACATGGTTTGGCTTGCCTACTAGCGGGTTGGTTGGCGCCATCATGACTGGAGGAATCGGGTCGTGACAGTCTATGGTTGCAAAATGTGATCCGGCAAAATCAGCTCATAAAATTGTGCAAATTATTTAATCAATTTTATCTTAGTCGTGAAAAACTTCATCTAAGTAAAATCGTGCTAATTATTTAATCAATTTTATTGATCTATGAAACACTTCATCTAAATATTTTTTTTAAATCATAAGAAAACTGGAAAAATTGCATGTAAAACTTAGAGGGTAAAATTAATACAACATTCTATGTTTTTGGTGTAAGGTATTTATAGTATGATTATTGTTTCATCAACTAAAACGGATTTGGCTTCTCTTCATTTCTATTCTCTCCATTTTCTCCAAGTTCTTATTTAGATGAGTGACACCTATATTGCTTAAATATCAAAGGTCTAGATAAATTAGTATTCTTAATCATAGAAGTATACTAATTAACCATGATTAAAATAAGAAATATTAATATTTAAAATTTCCAACTTTGGTAAGAAAATATCAATATCCCAAAATTTTTAGAATGAATAGAATTACTTCTATAGTTTACAATTTGAGTTACGATCAAAATCAACAGACATTTTTTTAAAAAAAAAACTTTCAATACTTTTTATTTAATATCTAAATAATAGTAATTTTATTTTATGATTGACAATGTTTATTTTCTATGTAAAAAAAACTTATTTAAATGTCGATTTTGAATTGACAGAATTTAGTATATGAAGAAACATTTATTTTATGAATGGAAAAACTATAGATACTGAAAATAATTTAAGATGTGGTGCTAAAAAATGTGACATGGTTTTTTTTATAGATAAAGGAAGAAGAAATTTTAAAAAATATAACTATAAAATTTAACATTCCAATCAAAAAATAAAACAAAAATTAACAGCAGAATTCAATAAAATAAGTAAGTGTGCCATTCAAACCCCACATCCACACAGACAAAAAAGTTTTCTTTTAAAAAAATAATTATACAAAGGCGCAAGGCCCGACTGCGACTTGTATATCTCTGTCCCCTTGCGCCTGGTAAGGCACATGGGGACGTGCGCCTTCCTACCCCAATTTAGAAGCCGTCTCCCTCCCATTTAAATGTTACATTATTTTTGTCACAGTCAGTTGAATATGCTAAGAATATTGTCTCTATTAGATTAAATCATTATTCTTTGTTAAGTTACAATTTTTTTACATGTCATTGATTACATTTTGTTAATACTCATTTTAGTATTTTTTTTAACACACTCTAACAATATACTGATACATCTATATTTTATTAACCAATGATTTTGGGCCACGGTCTTGAGCCCACAGTTTGAGCCCATTATATTGTATAAATGTGATTTGTTTTCTATATAAGTCTTACTTAGCCACAAAGAATAATGGTGGTGGATAAAAACCCTAAAAAGCTCTTTTCCATTTTTTTCTCTCTCAGCTGCCACGACCCAAAGCTCATCATCACACAAACCCAAAATTTCTCTTCTTCTCGACAATCGAATCACCGCCTCAAACCCGCCCTTACACTTCCTTTCTCCCCTTCTTCTCTGACAATCAAATCACCACCTAAACCCCCCCCCCTTGCTCTTCCTTTGTCCCTCGTCTCCACAGGACTTAAACAACAACCATCAACCCACGGCAGAATAACCATACACAACCTACAACTGCAACAAACCACCCAAGCTTCCATTTATCCCTCACGCACAATCGACAACCTCCACCGGAACACAATCAGATCTCTCCCAGCCCACAAAACAACTCCAAAACCCACCAGAAATCAAACAAAATAGACCTCAAACCACCACCACAACCCCGTCTGAAAGAACCTGTTAACAACCAAACAATAACGAAACCCATTCTTTTTCCCTTGCTCGAGTTCCTCCATTAATGGTGAACTCAAACCTCCTCGTGGTAGCTACCAGCAAGCTCTGAGATCGCAGAACCAAACCGAACCAGACCCCACTCTCTCTCAGTTCACTGACCGGAGAGATGAAATGATCACCATTGCTGCCTCCACAAGCTTAGTCAAGGCTCTTACGCCGGAGCAACCAAAAAACAGCACCAGCAAGCTCCATTTCCGGTTAGTTTTCTATCCGAAGTCCTCTGTTTGTTTTGTTTCCAGGGTTTCAGTCCTTGGTTGTGTTTCTTTTACTTTTTATTTGTGAGAATGTCTTTGGCAGTGTTGCTTAATTTTTATTAGATTGTTGATATTTTTGTGGAGCTTCAATTCCATTGATTCTCTCGTATTGTTGCTTTGTTTTTCTACATTTTATATCTGAATAGAAAAGTTAAAGCTGAGCAAGTTTTTATTCTTCGTATTTTTGTGCAAGTTTGATTAAGTATTATTACATTTTGGATAGAACTAAAATATAGATACCAAGCCCTACATCTAGTAGAACCTATAAATAGAAACTTATATTCCTAATAAATCTAAGGAGGACATAGAGATCAGCCGCACCACCTAAACACCATGAAAGCACCATGAGCAGCCGTTACCTAAAACAAATCCCTATTTCCCAAGCTCGCATGTTGATATCCATGCACCATATTAGTTGATGTTGATAAAGTTTGAGTAAATTAATTGGTGACTAGTCCAAATAAGGCAGTGAAGAACTTGTGGAGTTTTTAGCCAGTAAAAATTGTTTTGTTGATGATTGTTTGTGTGAAGTTTCAGTTGATATGATGTTACTTTTATTTTTTATAATCGTCCTAATCATATTTGAATGCTTTCTTTTACTTATTAATTTGGTTTAAAATGTTAGTACGAGAATTTTGGGCCTAAACTATGTATAAGTTTAATTAATTACTAAGTAATATGGAAAGATGGACAAATAATTTTCCCGGTCTTGGCGAAGTAATTGCTTCAAGTTTTAAGATCTAGGGAAAGTGTGCATAATCTCTTGTTTTAACTAAGGTCGCAACTTTGCTTAGATATAGACAAGTAAATAAAATGGCGAGATTGCGTTTATGCGTCTTGATCCTAACCTTCTTAAAAACTACAAATCTTATTATAAAGAAAGAGAACAACTTACCAAAAATCTTTTTTTTAAAAAAGAGACTGCTGCCTTTATATTAATAAAAATAAAAGATTGGACAAAGGTTCAAAAATATATCAGATGGAATAGGCCCACAAACTAGGCCATCTGGAATTGGAAACAAAGCAAAATCAAATTAGAATAGGCTTCAACAGCTGTCTCTTCATCTTCTTGCTTCCTATGATCTAGTCGGAGCTCAGAATCGCATCTCTGGATGAGTCTTTGTGACCCTCAACTTCATGCACTCAGTTTCCATATTTTTCATTCAAGCTCTTTCAAGCTAAGTATCGCTGATATACTCCTCTCTTAATCGCATTTTCTTCTCCTTTTCTTAAGATCGATGGGTTGAATCCTTACAAAATTAATATCACCATCTTATGAATAGAAAAAAAAACAAACATAAACTAGAGGGTTAAATTTTTCCATTTACTGATATAACCAAATCAGATGTGACCAATTATAAATTTGGATTCGCATAATCCTATATTTACAATCAACAGTTATTGTCCTTCTCCTATAAGATATGAAAACCTAAAGAAGGAAATATCATTTACAAAACTTCACTTACTTACTTGCCTTTTCTTTTCTGCCGTAATCAACAACTTATTTTCTTTCTTTTCTGATTTGCCTAAATCTTAGTTTTATAGTTTTGTTTGTGTTGAGTAGTCTTCTACGATTTTATTAATGGCGTCGAGAGAAACATCATCAAAATATTTTCTATGGGTGGTTAATCGTACCCCTGACATTATCGATGCTGACATAATGTGTTTGTTCCAAAACTTTGGTCTGCTTGATAGCATAACGACATATACCTCTCGCGAGTTTGGATTTATCCATTTTAGAAACATTAACGACTCAAAGGAGGCTAAAAACGTGCTCCAAGGATGCTTCTTTCATGGAAATCCTCTTCGGATCGAATTCGCTAAGCTGACTTAGAGATAAACAAAAACACAAATTGGGTAAAAAGATGACACATATGCTTCTTTTCATATATGTCAATTACGAAAAGATGACACATAAATAGAGTAAACATTCAATAAAGAGAAATGATATCTCAAGACATAAATAACGATAAAATTGTCAAAAATCCCTTCTCATGGATGTTTCTTAAGGGGTGTGTAAAAGAATATCACGCGAGATAATTTTAAATGTAGAGGTACAAAACAAGAAGTGTTAACCAAGCTTTGAGATAGATAGTATTTGGGACTTTAACACTTTCCATAGTAAGAACACTCTGTTTAGACCTTTTTATGCTTAAAAATATCCAAAAAAAATTCTCAGAATTTTGAAATATAATTTTACTTCAAGATATTTTAGTACCGGCAAACACTTTTCCATGTTCCATATAATATAGATTCATATTTTTAAGGGATAGATGTATCTTTTCCACCTTTAATCAGAGGTCTCGAGCCCTAAGACCATAGAAATTCCAAGTCGGGAGCATTTTCCCCTTCAATAAGTCCTACATATCACGAGGATTAATCGAACAAATGAATACGGAATACTAAATAGTTAAACAAGAAAAGTGAAACTTGATTATCAAACAAGAATTCAGGAGACAGAAAGAAAGAAAGACAACAGGAAGTTAAACCATGAGAAAATTGAATTCCAAAATTGAGAAAAAGAGAGTTCATTAATACGGAACACCTCTAAAACATCTGGTGCCATGAGCTATCCCAGTATCATGATGTCTTCCAAGCTAAACCTGTCGATCAACATATCTCAAAGACTGTGGCGCAACAGTAACATTTGATGCAGGCATACCAGAAGATGCTCCTGTAGTTCCTTCCACACTACTTGATCGCTGAAAAGTACTTAGACTTGTAATAAGGTCATCTGTAAAAAAGGACCTTGCTTGGGTAACTTGAGAGGATTTTATCTCTGGTGCATCTATGTATCGAGGTTTATAGGAATCTGGTGGCAAGGATGTGCCACTAGGTGCAGCCTTTAAAACCACACCATAAAGACATGCAAAATCATCAAATTTCTAAACCTTCCTAAGGAAGTCTAAAGGTGGCACCAAGAACATATGTTGGTTCCATCATGAAGTTTTGCAACCCCAACACGATCTCTTGAACTCAGGTACCTCAAAAACTCTGCGTATGAGGCAAAATTTGTATCTGGCAGGAAGAACACAATGTTGAACCTGACAACAACATCTGAATAGTGTTCAGTCAACTTTTCTAACCCCATTTTGGCTGAGCAATTGACTACATCAGGGATGCAAAAAGAAAAATATTAGCACTTGAATGTAGCGGACAAAATCCATACAAAATATTTAACTTATATACGAATTATATATACTGTGCTAATCCAAAGAAAGATCAAACATACATATATTCTTTGCTAGCAGCTTTTCTTGACATAATTTTGGAATGTGTTTCATAAGAAATTCTATCAAATCAAACTTATATCTCAGATTCTATACTTTCCCCTATAGGAACACAGACAACACGACACACAGATGTTCCATTCTTAGCGCTAATGCCACGCCATATATAGTCATGGCCAGAATGTTTCTGTCAAAGAGAAATTCTTGCATTACTATTATTTTCTTGATAAACTGTAACAGGAACTGAAGGAACATTGCTTCCAAATGGACCCAAACCATATTGTTCATCCAATACAGGACCTCGATCACTTGTTCTTTTATGAGGATAAGAACTATCATTTGCCCCATTAATCCTCGATTTTTTAACTTCCTGTTTAAGTTGGCTAGAATCAGTAGTTACTGGTCTTGAATTAATAGGGTGAAACCTGCCTTGCATACTCAAAGGTCTTGCTGGGATGTCAGGACTATAAGATTGCAAACATAAAGATACATTTAAGGCCAACATAAGGCGCCTCAACCAGCACAGATACAACTTGAAATAATCTCCCTATACTGGCTTCTAATGTATCTGAATGTTTGCCATGTTATGGTTTTGACATCCCAGCTAGACCTTTGAGTATGCAAGGCAGGTTTCACTGTGTTATTTCAAGACCAGTAATTACTGATTCTAGCCAACTTCAAAGGGAAACTAAAAGATCGAGGATTGATAGGGAAAATGATCAGTCTTATCCTAAAAAAGAACAAGTTATCGAGATTCTATGTCGGATGAACAATATGGTTTGGGTCCGTTTGGTAGAAATCTTCCTTCAGATTATGTAACAGTCAATCAAGAAAATAAGACTGATGCAAGAATTTCTCCTAGACAACCCAATTCTGGTCATGACTATATATGGTGTGGCAATATCACCAAGAATGAAACATCTGTGTGTCATGATGTCGGTGTTCCTATGGGGGAAAATATAGAATCTGAGATGTAATTATAATTTAATAAAATTTCTTATGAAACTCATTCCTAAATTGTGTTAAGAAAAGTTGATAGCACAAAATATATGCATCTTTGATCTTTCTTTGGATTAGCACACTACATATAATTCTTATATAGGTTAACTATTTTGTATGGATTTTGTCAGCTACATTCAAGTGCTGACATTTTTCTTTTTCCAGCCCTGATGTAGTGAACTGCTCAGCCGAAATAGGGTTAGACAAGTTGACTAAACACTATTCTGATGCTATTGTCAGGTTCAACATTGTGTTCTTCTTGCCTAATACTAATGAAGATTTTACCTCATATGCCGAGTTTTTTAGGTACCTGAGTTCAAGAGATAATGTTGGGGTTGCCATACTTGGTAATGGAACCAACATGTTCTTTGTGCCACCTCAGACTTCATTAGGAAGGTTCAAAAAGTTGATGGTCCATCATGTCTTTATGATGTGGTTCTAAAGTTTGCACCTAGTGTCACATCCTTGCCACCAGAGTCCTATCAACCTCGATACGTGGATGCACAGGAGATAACATCCTCTCAGGTTGCCCAAGCAAGGTCCTTTTTAACAGATGACCTTATTACAAGTTTAAGTAATTTTCAGCCATCAATTAGTGTAGAAGGAACTGCATGAGCGTCTTCTGGTATGCCAGCAGGGGATGTTACTGTTGCACCATAGTCTTGGAGATATGTTGATTGACAACTTTAGCTCGGAAGACATCATGATGCTGGGATAGCTCATGCCAAAAGATGTTTTATAAGTGGTGTTTTGTATTGAATTTTTGAATTCAGTTTTCTCATGGTTTAACTTCCTGTTGTCTCTCTTTTCTTTCTATTTCCTGAATTCTTGTTTATTCATTTAGTATTTCAGACTCATTGGTTCGATTAATCCTCATGATGTGTACGACTTATTAAATAAAAAATTCTCCTGACTAGGAATTTCTATGGTCTTAGGGCTCGAGACCTCTAATTAAGAGTAGAAGAAATCCATCTGTAACACCTCATACCTCGATCAGTTTTACATTTTTGGTCAACTTCAAATGATCATATCTTGTAGCATATTAAGCGTTAGGTGGCCCATGAGATATCAAATCAAAGGCCTTTGAGTCTTCTTTTCAACGCCACAAAGTTTGCTAAATTTTGAGCTCAGAGTGAAACGTTATGGCCATTTGAATAAAGCCTCTTTAGTTAAGACTTTTCATCCATTTAAGGATTGGGTATTTTGGTCTTTTCCATACCCCAAAAGGCCTACCCACGTTTTTACTCACCCAATTTTCGTGTTTAATCAGGCGCTAAGTTATTTTTCATATTCCTAAACATTTAGAATTATAGGGTGAATTTTCAAGAAGAGGAATAGAGGGTTTTCAAGCGTTCATTCAAGGGTTGAGGAATTTTACCAAGAACAATCGTTCTTTCTAGGTATGCATGTGAGGTTTCCCATAGTGATGGATTTGTTCATCCTCACGCCAAACATGTATTTCTCTTGTTAATTCGTCCATATAATCGTTTATGTAGCTATTCTTGAAGAGTTCTTGAGTTTGAAGCTTCATTTTTTAAAAATAGAGGTTTTGAGTTCTTGAGGTGAGGGTTTTCCGTATGAGTGGTGTTTCTTGATAAAATTTGAGTGGGATTTTGATAATTTTGTTTTGGGTTTGTGAATCAAAGAGAGTTTGGAAGAAACCAATCGATTCAAAATGAGTTAGGACTAGAAATTGAATAAGAAAATTAATCAGATTTCTGGGTTCGGGTTGGGGCAATGCCCCGCCATAGCACAAGAGGGGCTGGTGCCCAGTGCCTGCAGTGCGGCCAAAAGTAGCCCCAGTACTTTTTGGGCTTGCGCGGTGCGCCACTTCTATGCCAGGGTCGCCAGGCCCTTTTATTCTCTGTTCTTCCTCTCGTATGCGTTCTTTCAAATCGTGTCTTCGCTCTCTTCTTAATATGAACTATTAAAGCATCCATTAATCCTTGAGAGATCTTACATGTCCTAATCACATGCCTTAATTTACATTCAAAATTAAAGTAAGGTTAAAAGGAAAGTTCATCAAGTTTTTTTGAGTCATTTTTGAGAATTCTTTTGTAATTAACAATGGTTTTGAACTATGTTTAGAGAAAGTAAATATGAGAATGAGAAGAGTTGTATTTATGATTGAAAATGAGCATAAGGGAACTAAATATTCCCAAATATAACATTTTTACATTTAAAAGAGAGAAACGTTGATTTCTAAATGAGTTTATGAGTTCAGAGATGTTTCAGAGTATTACCTCTTTTAAAAGGATCATTTCAGTAATAACCTCTAACTGAGAAAGAGTTATGTTTTATATATTTGAGCATGAGTTTATATATTAATGGGAGTAGTATTGAGCACCGATATGAGGATGAGTTCTGACAACTCAAATTCATCATAAACCATGTATGCCAACATGGGTAAAGGATTCATACTTTTTAGATAATTTTCTTATTCCTTCAGGTAGAGCTTAGTGGATCCACTTAGTTGAGGTTTTTCTATACCCCGGCAAGGTATAGGATAGTTCTTGCAGTGTGGACGAGACGTTGTTTCATCACG
Source organism: Solanum appendiculatum (assembly GCA_018342035.1). Lineage (NCBI taxonomy): Eukaryota > Viridiplantae > Streptophyta > Magnoliopsida > Solanales > Solanaceae > Solanum > Solanum appendiculatum. The sequence continues at coordinate 669,785 of JAGDQO010000370.1, forward strand.
TAGCTCATAGTGATGGTTGTCGGTTAGAGAATCTCCCAAATAAGAGTAAAGTGTATCTTATTGTATTTTTATACATCACTAGTTTATATCTCCGTTTTATAATGTATTAAGCATTGCAACTATTATTATAGCTTTTGTATTGGAGTTGAGTTGAGGTAAGTTTGTCTTCCAGCTTTATCATTTTAGTTGTCTATGCTTAAAACTTTACCCTTACATGCTTGTACATTCAATGTACTGACGTCATTCGACCTGCATCATTTTATGATGCAGATACAGGTGTTCAGGGTCATCAACAGACGCTTTGTTGATACCATTTGCACTCCAGCTAGCTTTATTGAGCTCCCTTGCTTTCCGGAGGGTTTCACACTTATATTACCCATTTTGTTAAGTTGTCGTGGGTTCTATCCCGACATCTATCTTAGTACTAAAGGCTTTATAGATAGTTAGAAGTTGGGGAGTTTCTCACTATTTTTCCTTGGTTATGCTTTAAAACCTTAAGTCGATTAGTTATGTTTGTGTAAGTATTTCAGATATTCTTTGAGTTAAGTTGTTTGAGTTTAATTATGCATTTGGAGTTCCTATTTTGCTTGAGTAAGTCTTCTTCTAAGTAGTCAGTAGGCCAAGGGTTTGCTTGGGGACCAGTGATGGTTCTCGAGTGCCGGCTACGTCAAGGGTGTAGGCTCGGGCATGACAAACTTGGTATTAGAGCACAAGGTTAAAGGGTCGTAGGGTATCTATAATGCCTTGTCTGTAGGGTACTTCTTATCAGTGTGAAGTGCGCCACATCTATAATTAGGAGGCTATGAAATTTAGGAACTTTCACTTTCTTCTTACTCTTATTTATGCGATAGAGTTCAACTCTATAAAAGTTTCTTCTAACTCGTGCTTACGCGTGTCTTTTTAGATCATGCCTTCACGAAGAGCTGTTTGAGTACGTCCTGCATGGGGAATGTTAATCCTTAAGGTCCAGAGGTTCCTAATTCACCAGAAGTGCAACCTCCTCAAGGCAATGTCACCAATGCTGAGTTTAGGAGTTCCATTCAGATGCTGACTCAGGTTGTGGCAAATCAGGCTGTCCAAAAAAGAGTGGGTCATCAGAATGTGGCTGATACATCCAGGATACGTGAATTCTTAAAGATGAATCCCTGAGAGTTCACAGAGTCGAATATCACAAAAGATCCGGAGAACTTTGTGGAGGAACTTCAAGAAGTGTTTGAGGTTATGTGTGTTGTTGATGCAGAGCGTGTAGACTTTGCTTTATATCAGCTCAAAGGTGTTGCTAGAATATGTCATGACCAATGGAAAAAGAGCAGGGTAGAGGGGGCACCACCTTTGAGTTGGACAGTGTTTGAAGATGCTTTCTTGGAGCGTTTCTTTCCTCGCGAGTTAAGCGAAGCAAAGGTAAGATAATATCTGAATTTGAAGCAGGAGTCTATGAGTGTGCAAAAGTACAACCTTAATTTCACTCAGCTATCCCGCTATGCTTCAGAGATGATGGCGGATATGAGGAGCAGGATGCATTTGTTTGTGTCTGGACTATCTCGCTTGTCAAGTAATGAAGGTAAGGCGTCTATGTTAATAGGGGACATGGACATAGCCAGGCTCATGATTCATGTGAAGCAGGTTGAGGAGGATATGTTAAAGGATAGAGAAGAGTTTTGCAACAAGAGGGCCAAGACAACAAGTAATGAGACTGGCCAGCAAAAGACCAGAAATGGGCATCGGTCATCGTTTCAGCAGAGGTCATCTAAACCTACTCCATCTTCAGCTAGTGCACCTACACCAAGAAAAAAGAATGATCGCAGGAAACAAAGTCCTCAGAATTTTAGATCTCAGGGTACTCAGTCTCAAGGTAGTGTGGCACAGGGGTTTCAGAGCCTACCTTGTGCTAAGTGTGGTAGGACCCATCCAGGAGAGTGTCATGATGGCTTCAATTGCTGCTTTAAGTGCGGTAAGATGGGTCACTTTATGGAAGAATGTCCTAAGAACCAGCAGGGTAATGGGGGCAATAGAGCCCAATTTTTTTCAGCAGCTCTAGCGGATAGAAATACCAGAAAGGAGCTACTTCAGGGAGAGGCGGAAGAACAAACCGCCTGTATGCTATTGCTAGTCGCCAGGATAAAGAAAAGCCACCAGATGTTGGTTCGGGTACGCTTAAAGTTTTTATTTTTGATGTGTATGCCTTAATTGATCCTGGTGCGAGTCTGTCTTTTGTTACCCCTTACGTAGCTATGAGGTTTGGCAATTTCCCCAAAAAACTTTTTAAACCTTTCAGTGTTTCCACACCTATTGGTGAGTCTATTCTAGCAGAAAGAGTCTATCATGATTGTACCATCTCTGTCTATCATAAGGACACTATGGCTGACTTAGTTGAGCTAGACATGGTAGACTTTGATGTTATTCTTGGTATGGACTGGCTTCATGCATGTTATGCCTCGGTCGATTGTAGGACACGAGTAGTCAAGTTTTAATTTCCTAATGAGCTAGTTTTAGAATGAAGGAGTAGTTCAGCTGTGCCTAAGGGTCCTTTCATCTCATACTTGAAGGCCAGAAAGTTAGTTTCCAAAGGGTGCATTATCACTTAGTCCGAGTTAATGACTCTAATGTTGAGACACCGTCTATACAGTCAGTTCCAGTTGTGAGTGAGTTTCCAGATGATCTTCTCAGAGTCCCTCCTGAGAGAGAAATAGACTTCGGAATAGATATTTTTCCTGATACTCAACCTATATCTATTCCGCCATATAGAATGGCTCCAACTGAGTTAAAAGAGTAGCTGAGAGATCTTCTTGATAAGGGTTTCATCCGACCAAGTGTCTCACCTTTGGGCGCTCCTGTCTTATTCTTGAGAAAGAAAGATGGTTCCCTTAGGATGTGTATCGATTATCGCCAGTTGAACAAGGTCACCATCAAGAATAAGTATCCCTTTTTGAGAATTGATAATCATTTTGACCAACTTTAGGGTGCCACTGGATTCTCTAAGATAAACCTCAACTCTGGCCATCATCAGTTGAGAGCAAGAGAAAGTGACATCCTGAAGACAGCTTTCAGGACCTAATACGATAATTATGAGTTCCTTGTTATGTCCTTTGGTTTGACTAACGCTCCTACAGCATTGATGGATCTTATGAATAGAGTATTTAAGCTGTATCTCAACATGTTTGTTATCGTATTTATTGATAACATATTGATATATTCGAAGAATGAGGAGGACCATGCTAGTTATTTCAGAATAGTCCTCCAAACTCTCAAAGAGAGAGAATTATATGCCAAATTTTCTAAGTGTGAATTTTGGCTTGAATCTGTGGCATTCTTAGGCCACATTGTATCTGGCAAAGGGATTCGAGTTGACACTCAGAAGTTCGAAGCAGCACGGAATTTGCCAAGACCCACATCTCAACCTAATATAAGGAGTTTCTTGGGGTTGGCGGGTTACTATAAAAGATTTTTTGAGGGGTTCTCATCTATTTCATCTCCATTGACTAAGTTGACTCTGAAAATTGCTAAGTTTCAATGGTCTGAAGCTTGTGAGAAAAGCTTTTAGGAATTGAAAACTCGGTTAACTGCTGCCCCGGTATTGACTCTACCATATGGTACAGAGGGTTTCATCATCTATTGTGATGCGTCCAGAATAGGACTTGGTTGTGTATTGATGCAGAATGGTAAGGTTATAGCCTATGACTCAAGATAGCTCAAGATCCATAAGAGGAACTACCCGACTCGAGATCTCGAGTTGGCAGTAGTGGTTTTTGTTCTCAAAATATGGTGTCACTATCTCTATGGTGTTCATGTGGATGTGTTTATAGACCCTAAGAGTCTCTAGTATATTTTCATTCAGAAGGAGATCATTCTCAAACAAAGGAGGTGGTTAGAGTTGCTCAAGGATTACGATATGAGTATCCTCTACCGCCCAGGTAAGGCTAATATTGTTGCTGATTCTTTGAGGAGGTTGTCCATGGGAAGTACTGCTCATGTTGAGGAAGGCAAGAAGGAACTGGATGTCACGACCCAATTTCTCAAGTCATGATGGCGCATACCAGCTCACCAGTAGGCCATCCAAAACCCTATCCCAGAACTAAACAGTAACGGTACTAAGGGTGGAAACTAATCCATAACCAAGCAGAATCATACAATAAGAGCAATCACGAAAGCTGGAACGAACCAGACTAAATATATACAATACCTCCCAAAACCTAAAAGTCATCAGTACAGAACTACTAAAAAGAGTACAAGTCCCAAAAGTGGACCACTGTAACAACTGTCCCGAAAACAAAAGACAAGCCAAAATATATAAAAAGAAGGAAACTGGTGATCCCAAAACACCAAGTGCTCACCCGAGTCTCCCGAAATGATAACTTCTAGCCCTATCTCAACGCTTATAACTGGCGCACGGACATGCATCATAAAAATAGATGCAGAGTGTAATATGAGTACCAAAACAACAGGTACCCAATAGGAATCATAGGCCGACTGAGAAAGAAGGGTAAAAACAGGCAGACAAGATAGAATCAGCACCAACAGAAGTCAACAGAACAGGAAATAGAAAAGCTGAAAAGAAGCATAAAAAATAACTAAAATAAACCCAGCTGAGCCCCCCATAAGACCCGTTGGGCACACTCGTGCGCAAGTTCAAATAAAACCTGAACGGACCCCCATAAGTCCGACAGGTACACATAAGAGCTATTCTACAGAAACGAAGGAATAACCAACTCCGGAACAACACCAGGGCCCCGCCTAATCATTACCATCAGAGCCCCACTCATTCATAAACATCAGAGCCCAGCTCAGTCATAAATATCGGAGCCCAACTCAGTCATAAATATCAGAGCCCAGCTCAGTCATAAATATCACAGCCTAACTCAGTCATAAATATCAGAGCCCAGCTTAGTCATAAATATCAAAGCCCAGCTCATTCATAGATATCAGAGCCCAGCTCAGTCATCAGTCACGAGCTGGAAATGGTGGACTCTAACCGGGTAACCTCAGTCTCGGAGTGGCACAAACAACCCGCACTCGACAGTCTAACGCTGAAAATACTGGTTCTACCGGATACGTCGGTCGCGTAGCTGGGACTAGTAGCCTATGCTCCATGGACTCGCACTAGAAATAACAGGCCGCAATCGAGTAATGTCAGTTGCGGACCAGAGCGGGTTTCCTACCCCCGTCAGCCTAGCGCTGGAAATCTTGAGTGATAACCGAGTAACGTCAGCCGTGTACTAGAGTCAGCCGTCACAAACTGCATAAGCCGCAACAACAATGCACCAAGATACTAAACATCACGGGCCGCCGCCCCCACATACATACCAACCGAAGGCTACTAGCCTAACACAATCCAGCAAATAATCGGTGCAACAGTGGCATCTTCCGGCAGCATCCCAAGAATCGCAGCGAGAAGGGGCAAAGAATCGGAACGTCTGAAAACCACAAAAACGCCTATACTAAGGCTCATAATCTGACCTAAGTCTGCTATATCAGTTTACAAGGATCTAGTCAATCCGAAACGACGTCGGATACATACTCAAGTCAACCAGGTATATGGGACTATGTCAATTAATATCACAGCCTAGTCTAAGGCAGAATCACAATAATCAGTCAATCATCAAACAGATTCACCCGGACCCACTCATGATACATCAGATAACCACCAACAGATGCCCCACAGCATGCATATCAGCAAATCAAATCAAACAGCCCAACCTATAGCATGATACCAGCTCATAACAACCCAACAGTCAACTCTAAACTGAGGAAATCGGGGAACAAGGGAAACAATACTAGCTAACCACCCCAGATTCACAAATATCAACCAGCATTTACACAATCAGGCTCAATCTAGAAAGAAGGGAAGCCGTAACCTGCAAAAAAGCCGATCACGCGCCCTCCAAGTCACTCAATTGGAGATTTCCCCTTCTGAACGGCCTCAGACTGCAGCCACGCTACAAAAAACAGAATCACAGCGTTAATATGGTCGTTTAGAAACAAAAATCAACAAATTCGAAGACAGACCAATTTTTGGGTCAAAATCTAGCAAAGTGGGACCTGCTCTGGATTTTCCGGAATTGACTCCTTTAAAAGGTCCCAAATCTTTCCCTCAACACTAATCCTAAATTAGATTGCTCAATTGGGGTCGGATCCGCACCTAACAACCAACAACTACAATTTACAAAACTTAACAAAAAAATAGGCCAAATAGAGACTTACACTCGATTTCTTGCAAAACAAAGAGCACCCAATGACCCCCAACCTAAAACCCACGAATCCAACAAAAATTCGAACACATGGAACTTTAACCACCCAAAATGGAGCTCTAGAACTCGAGATATCGAAGTTTAAAATGAAGAAGAAATCATAACTTGATGGCAGCAGCTTTGAGCTGAATTTCACCTCAAACAAGTGTTCACAAACACAATCCTATCACTCCACCACATAGCCACAATCTCCACGATCATACAGGACTTCAAATCACTCAAATCGGAGCTCGGATGAGGGAGAAATCGTCATTTTAAAATGAGGGCTGAAGCTGAGATTTTCTGGGTTATAAAACCCAAAACTGGTCGCTAAACACCATTTCTGGCCACTAAAAGCCTAAATTGTGGTCGTTAAAGGTCTGCTCCAGCAACTAGATTTTTTTTTTATTTTTCAAAGTCTCCGAACGGACCCTCGAAATTCGTTCGGGACCCGATGAAAATAAACAAGATATGCTACCCCACAAAATTTTACATTTCGGATTCAATGGCACAGTCGGAATTTCAATACGAGGTTGTTTCGATAAAAAGTGGGTCCCACACCCAAAGTGTCATTTAAGCCAATTTCTACCGGAGGCCCCAAAATTAGATCGGAAGCTCCCAAAATTCTCGAAAGGTCATTCTAGACCAAACACGACATTCTGGAACTAACCGCGCTTTCAGAATTTTCATCCGAGCGTATTTTCCAAGAATGTTGACCGAAGGCAACCTTCAACCAAATTTCGAAGGCTAAAGAGCTAACTGGCCCCAAAATCACACCAGAAACCCCGGGACTCGGGCGAACCATGCTTCAAGCCTAATTTAGCCGTTCCAAAGCTGATGGAACCGTCAGAATTCCCATCTGAGGTTATTTAACTAAAGTTATGACCGAAATCAACTTTTCAAGGTTTAAAAGCTCCAAAACAGGAAAAGAGGCATAAAACCCAAACGAACGATCAGGCGACTGAACAGTCAATGCCAGCAAGTCATAAATTACTTGGGGTCACTATAGGAATGATCTAAATGACAAATAGAAGGCATTAACAAAGAAATGACCTGGAGGGTCAGTACAATGAAAGATATACAAAGTCACTGCAATATGATTGTAGTGATGTATACCTCTTTGCAAAGCTGATGAGTCACAAATCTAATAGAATAATTTCATTTCAATTGTCTACACCAGACTCTCTATAATAGATTGATGTAAAAGAGAAAAGAAATAGACTCTTATAAAGATGATAAGATTAATGATTGACTTATTCGTTGTTGTTTTGTTTCTTTTGAGATATGTTCTTAGAACTACATATCACATTTGAATTCAATTCCTTTCACATCAATACCTTGGACAACTATAGAACTAGTGTTAATCTGACATAAGTCTAATATGTGATATATTCAGATATCTAGAATTGTCCAGCACATGTGCTGAGAGGGAGAATGAAATGTGTGTGTTAAGTATATCAGGATTGACGTTCCATTGCATTTAAGTAGTGGGATTAATTTTACTAGAAATAAGAAAACTACTACCTCAAATAGTGAGAGTGATGTTGAGCAAATTACTGAACACTACATGAAAATATTGTTAATATTTCAATACCGAAAAGTTTGGCGGAAAATATTAAGACTCAAGAACATGAAATTGTCACTATTGTAGTAGTACTTAAGTCGTAGTGGGAGAATCATAACGAAAATTGATTTGTTTTGTATGTTTAAGAGGACTTTCATGATATAACTCCTGAAAAGAAGTACACTTTTGAAGGGTTTCATGATAGGACCTCTGAAGATCTAATACAAAATCGATAAGTTACGATGAAGCACTACTAGGCAAAGTTGCATAAGAAAAAAACTTGGTAAGATTCTTTTGATAAGAAATATAAAATGAATATCTGCGAATGTTGTAAATGCATTGTTAACAATCTAAGTGGGAGATTGTTAGGGTATATACTTTTAATCATGTGTTTAGAAGTAGTATTCTAATAATGTTCAAGATTAAATATCTTAGTGGGAGATTGTTAAGGTATATACTATTAACCATGCATTTAGATATAGTACATTATAATAATAGTGATGGTTAAAAGTCTAAGTGGGAGATTGTTGGGATATATACTATTAGCCATATATTTAGATATAATATTTATAATAGAATAATTATTTATTCAGTTTTAATAAAAGTTTTAATAGATCATATTTTCGTTTATGATGTCTGTTTATTTATATAGTAGATGATTTAGTATATAGAGTTTAGCTTATGCACAGAGGATTAAATCATCGGCTCTTATAAGTATAAAGTTTTTTGTTCACAATATAAGATGGAAATTGGAAATGCCATCGGTACAATTGTAGCACAAGATTATATATAGTTTATCTTGATTATGGGAATGATATAGTTTCAACTTCTTGTGCTAGTGCATTTTGTATGTATTGAACGGGACCGAGTAGAGATAGTTGTTTTAGACTGACTGACAAAAGCATATACTCTAATCTATTAAATGTACTTATATTCTTAATCATGATATAATTACTATGATCTGTATATGTTATTTATCATTTTGATTTATTAAAAGGTGAGATTCTGAGATAGGTCAATATGCCTGATAGATTGGATGATAATAATATATATTGGTGAAATAATAAGTTAGTTGACGGAATCCATGTCTCAATATAGAGATTGATGATATGCCTTTTTGAGAAGCTTATAAGTTTTATCATGTTAAACCTTGAAAGTTGATTTATGAATCCGACATATGAAATAAGTTAAGTAGTGCTCTAAAGGAAGTTAATCTTTAATTAAATTCTTCAGTAATTTAATTTATTGAGTAGTATCTTTAATCTTAACATGGGTAATTACATAAGTATTTAATGAGGAATTTTGAAATATAAATAGAGGAGTACAATTACGAATTTCTAGTGGAATAGTTTGTAATTTATTATGGTAAGAATAATTCAAATTAATTATTTAAATTATTTCCATAATAGGAAGCCTCATTAATTAATTTCGTGGTCCTTACCGTGCCTATATTTAACTCGAACTCAGAAATCTATTCTAATGGAAAAAGAGATAAGTATGTGTCTTTCTATATTCCAAGGAAAGGGAGAAGTATGTGTCTTTCTCTATTCTAAGGAAAGGGAGAAGTGAATTTCTTTTTCGATTCTAAGGAAAGGGAGAAGTACATGTCTTCTTCTATTTTAAGGAAAGACAGAGTATTTTCTCTCCTCCTTGGACTAGGAAGAAATCTCTATAAATAGGGATTCTTCTAGCCCTTGAAAAGGAAAAAGTTTTCCATACAATACTTACCCACCCAAGTATTGAGAGAGTTCAAAAGTGAACTAGGGATCACTATAGAAGACCGCAGAACTACCGTCCAATTTGTGGACTAGCTTTTGGTTTCGTTTGAAGGTAGCTGCTCACGCTTCAAGAGATAATAATCTTGAATTAAATTTCAGAAAGTTTATGTGCTCTAGGATGATTTTATGTGTTCTAGCATAAACGTATGTGTTGTCTATTATTCATGTAAGCAGTATGATTTTGGTATGCTTCCGCTGTGCATATAGTTTTCCAACAAGATCAAGTGCTTCTTTAACAGGTAGATATCTCGTTTTCCCGGTCCGCACCTCCTTTTCCTAGTTAATACGATGTCCACTAGGAAACTTACTATGTTTCTTTGGTTGCACAGTACTCTGACATATCTTTGCAGAGGCTATTGGAAATTTTGTTGTATAATCACAGATTCTTGATAGCTTGAGGTGTGTAAGTCATTGTCCTTAAGGATATTTCACCAGTATGGTGTATCCCCTAGTATTCAAAAAGCTCTTCTAGAATTAACTAGGAACAGGAACAACAAAGTTTTTATAACTATAAAACCAAGCAAAGAAAGGAGAGGAATGAAGTGATTGTTGATATGTTTTTCTCACTTGAATCTGGAGAGGCAAAGAATGGCATATATATGCCAAAGGAAAAGAAAAATTATAACTGCCAAAGGATAAATGCCATAAAGGCAATAATATCCAATTAAAGAAGAATTAGAACGTTGGTGGCAACGACATTATATTGGAATGTTGGACAACAAATGATTTTGACCAAAGTTAATATATCTTTTTGAGATAGCTTATTTTATAATAATTGGTTTTCCTAAGAATCCCCCACTTATCTCGAAAAGAATATAAATAAAAAATGAATTTTTGCTGGGTTCCCACAAAGAGAATAATGTGTCGAATCTGGTGTCTTTTGGACTATGAACTAGATCTAGATAAAATAAGATTAAACATATAGAACAGTTGGTGAAGTTTAGAACTTCTATGAACTAAAAACTCTTTAGTAAATTCAGCATCTTATTCATCACATCATGCCTCCACGCATTTTGTTGTTCATCGCGGTTTTGCGCCAATAGACCACGTGCGTGCCTTGTATTCATGAGTACTCTAGACATTTGTCATAATTTCATAGGAGTGGCCCCCACTCTACACTCATATAGCTCCATTCATCAAGTGTATTCTAACAGAGCAATACACCACCTACAAAAGGATTTAAATTTGATTAAGATTTTAATCAACCTCACTTTGCGTTGCAGTACTCTTGCACTATGTTCACACACCATAGAAAGGGATATATTTTATAGTACATTCTAATAAACTAATGACTTGTTATTACCCATATGAACCTAATTCATGGGATCTCAAATCACATTGGTTGGGTTACCATCGTTGTCGATTTTCTCAAGTTTACAAAAGTCTAATTCCCCTCAATGTTTCAGATATCACTCTCATTTGCAAAGGTATAGTCAGAGGATCGGACAAATTCATTTCTGACTTCACATAGTCTATGAAAATTATTCCATCTCCTAGCATATTCTTTATCACGTTATGTCTCAAACGTATATGTCTATTTTTCCCATTGAAAGATTTATTTTTTGCTACAACTATCACTAGTTGGCAATCACAATGTATCAATATAGAAGGTGTTGGTTTTATTCCAATTGAAATACTTGCTAAGAAGTTTCTCAAGCACTCAGCCTCATTAACAGCCAACTCTAATGCAACAAATTCAGATTTCATAGTTGCTCTAGGAATTATTGTTTGTTTTGTTGATTTCCATATTATGGCACCCCCACCAATGGTAAAGACATAACCACTAGTGGATTTTGTCGCATCCGAATCAGAGATCCAGTTAGCATCGCTGCATCATTCCAGTACAGTGGGAAATCCACTATATTTAATACCATATTCATGGTACCTCTCAAATATTTCAAAAGTCTTATCAATACATTCAAATGATCATTATTAGGATTATGAGTATATCTACTCAATCTACACATGACATAAGCTATGTCTAGTCTAGTAAAATTCATTAAATGCATTAGACTACAAATTATTTGAGCATAATTATTTTGAGAAATAGCTTCTCCAACAGATTCTTTTTCAATTGACTATTAGCATCAAAAGGAGTGCTCACAGGTACCACATAAAAGTTTTCAAACTTTTAAAGAATTTTTTCCACATAATATCCTTGAGTTAAAATTAAATCATCATTATCTCCAATTATTTTCATACCCAAAATAACACTTGATTCTCCCATGTCTTTCATATCAAAATTAGAAGACAAAAAAGTTTTGGTCTTATATATGATATCAAGACTAGAACTAAAAATAAGCATCTCATCCACATAAATACATATAATTACACAATGACCATCAACAAGTTTTGTATAGACACATTTATCTACTTCAACAGATGTAAAGTTATTACTTAACAAAACTTGATCAAATTTCTCATTCCATTGCTTGAGAGCTTGTTTTAGACCATATAAAGATTTGATTAATTTACAAATTTTATATTCTTGACCTGCCACTACACAACCTTCAAGTTCGTCCATATATATTTCCTCTTCTAAATCACCATGTAAAAATGTAGTTTTAACCTCCATTTGGTGCATAAATAATTTATGAATAGATGTCAAAGCAAATAAAACACGAATAGAGGAATTCTAGTCACAGGAGCATAAGTATCAAAATAATCAACATTTTGTTTTTGAGAAAATCTTTTAGCAACAATTAGCTTTAAACTTACAATAGAACCATATGAAAAATATTTTCTTTTGAAAATCCATTTACAACCAATGGGTTTAGTTCCCAGGGTAAATCAACTAACTCCTAAGTATTATTTTGTAAAATGGAATTTATTTAAGATTTAATGGCTTCTTTCCGATGAGGTTCATAAGGAGAAAAAATTGCTTCATGAAAAGTTAAAGGATCATTATCAACAATATAAGTATAAAAATCATTACCAAAAGATTTTTCTATCCTTGACCTTTTACTTCTCCTCTCCCCACTTTCAGAAATATTTTGAAAATAAGGAACACTAAAGTATTTTTCTTTTGAAAGGTAAAATCATGAGATATATTAGGACACATTAAATGAAAAATATTCTCAAAAAACTAAGCAATTTTTGTTTCAACTGTAGTATTATGTTCAATCATATCACTATTGATCACAAGAAATCTATAAGCAACACTATTATTAGCATAACCAATAAACATATAATTTGAAGTTTTGGATCCAAATTTCTTTTTGTAGGGTCAGGAAACATGACCTTGGCAAGGCACCCCCACACTTTCAAGTATTTCAAATTAGGAGGATAACCTTTCCACAATTAATAAGGATTTTTCCCCCAATTTTCTTATAAGGAATTCTATTTTGTAAATGACAAGCAGATAAAATAGCTTCACCCCCAAGATTAGTAGAAGCGCATGAACTAACAAGCACACAATTAATCATTTCTTTTAAAGTTCTACTTTTCCTTTCAGCTACTCCGTTCGATTCGGGTGAATATAGAGGAGTAACTTCATGAATAATTCATTTTTTGCACAAAAATCATTCATTAAGCAAAATATATTTGCTATCTCTATCAAATTTTACTCTTTTGCTTTTCCTATTTAATTGATTTTCTACTTCTGATTTATATAATTATAATGACCCTCAGGTGTCATTTATGTGGTTTTCACATGTTTTAAGCATTTTGCCCTTCCCGTAGCTTCCTTCTGGCTTTGGTATGATGCTGGGTTAGGTGACATGCTTCCCATGGTGTTTGGTTTGGTTTTGTGCGAGTTTTTGAGTTTGGAGGCTTTAAGCTTAAAATAGTTGACTTTAGTCAACACCTGGAGATTCTGAAGTCGGACTGGAATTCCGCCAGTTCCATCAACTCCATAAGAGTAACTTTGGTCTAGTGTGATAATTGTTTCGGTTTCTGAGACTTCCATTTGGAGTTTGTAATATTAGGCGTTTTAGCTTTAGAGTTTTGCCAAAAGTTTGACTTTGGTTAAAATTCTTGGTAAACGCCCTTAGAATCAAATTATGTCAGCATGGTTAGCTCCGGAATGCCAATTTTGGTCTAGAATGACCTTTGGTTTAGTTTTCGAGGCTATAGGGTTGAGCTTCTAGCTTTTGACATTTTGTTTGTTTCTTTGTAAAGTGTTGACTTTAGTTAATATTTTAATGAAATTACCTAGGTTAGCTATTTCATTGATTCCGGTGAGTACTGAATGTCGTTACCAAGTTGTTTTCTCTTTTAGTTTGCGTCGTTTGGACTTCGAATGAATTTCGGGTGTCCATTCGAAGTTTGGAGCATTTTTGCTCAAAACTGCTATTGCAGCAGTGCAGGTGCCTTCGCTTTTGCAACCCGGGCATCACTTTTGCGATATTCGTTTTAGCGGCCCGGATGTTCGCTTAAGCGAGCTGAAGTCCTTTGTGGCTTGGTCCATTTTTCCTTATGTTGAAACAACGATATCTTGAGTTAGAAGCTCCATTTTGGGTGATTCAAGTTACGTTTCATTTGTAATTGGCGTGGCTACGTGTGAGTCTATTTGAGAGAGTGTGAAGATCGTTGATTTGAGGTATATTCTTCTGCAAAGGAGGCTTCCCAACCCTCTTCCTTGTTCTTTCATGGTGTTTAATTGCATGGGTTGTTTACTCCCTTTCCAAGCATCAAATTATGTCCCATTTCAGGACACAAGCTCGTAGAGAAGTTTAGGACATATTAATGGAGTCAATTACAGGATTATTGGTGTGGGCCCCACATTCCCATTTTGACTCATTTTTTTGGTCCATTTCCAATTATGGTGATTTTGATGTCTAAACGTCCATGTTGGCATTGTGATCTATAATTTTCTAGTGTGGCGGTGATCAGAGGTGATTTGAAGAGGATTGATCTAGTTCAACTGTTTCAGAGCGCATGTTTTCGGCTTTGAGGTAGGTTACGGTTTGCTTGTTCTTTGATTGAGCTTTCTTAGATGATGTTTAACATTTATTGCATGTGAGTTGGGATTTTGTGTAGCGGGTTTAGGTTTATCCCCCTTATCCTTATCTTTTGATTCCTGCCCGAGCCTTATAGGCCAGTTAGAATTGTGAAATCCTTAGTTTAGGCTGGGGATTCTTTGCTTGTGCCTTAGTTTAGTATTTTTATTTTCCATAGAGTTGTTGCTCAGTACCTTGTGGGTAGTTGGTGTGATTAGTACCTTTAAATGAGTTTTGGTTTATCCTTAGATTTTATAGCTTCTTCTTGGGAGTGGTTCTCAGGTTGGGTTCCCTTTTCTAGTGCAGGGACCATGAGGTCGTCTGGCTTGTGGGGTTCGCTCTGGTTAGACTTGCAATTGTGATGAGGTTCTTATACCTTCGTTTAGTTTTGGATTCCATCCCATGCTTGTGTTTGTCATAAGATGGGGTTAGATGTGCTTATGCCTCTTTGGGTGGAGGGGGTGTTCCTTGCATACTCCTTCACTTTCTTGACTCTCGATGATCCCTTTTGATGCTTGTTTAGAGTTGTTTCCTTCTCTTGTTGTCTTTGTTGAGTTGGTTGAGGTATTTTGGGCCCGAGGCCTCGGTCGATGACAAATTGGATCCCAGGTTAGTTCCTATACTCTATGAGGGAGATGGTTGCTACTTATTGTATTTGTAATTGTGAGTGTGTTGTTTTGATGCTGGTGATAGCATGCATTGAATTGTTATCCTCATGCTCACGTGACTAGTAGTACCACTAGGTGCATGCATTGGTTCTCATCATACTTTTGAGAAAGCAGGGTTTTTCCCAATTACTTTTAAAAACTGATCTTTTATGGGGGTCATACTACCTTTACTAATTTACAAATGGACTTAAGGTTTAGAGGCATATGGGATGTGCTAATTTTTACATATTCAAAGGCATCTAGGATGCGCTCATTGTTACTTTATCGATCGAGGAGTTGTCGACCCTTTCTTTACTATTATGGTTATATTGATTATCTCCAGTCACACTGACGGAGTTGAAAGTCCTGGATCGGGACCATGCAGGTATATATAGACACTTGATGAGTCCTTAATTTTGACTCATTTAAGGGTTGATTTTTAATGATGTGGTGTCCTCAATGCCTAGTTTGTGCGCAAAACTGATATTAAATTGTTTATATGCAGCCAGGGAGGCTTGAGAACAAGGCAAGGGAATCATTTTGCAAGAAGAAGTGAAAAATATGCAAAACTTGAAGAAAAAGAGGCTAGAGCTCGAAAAATGCCACTCGGTGACTCATGGAGTGAGCCTGCAGCTCGCCCAAATTCCCAGCGAGCTGTCTAAGGAAGCATGTCAACTCGGCAAGCCTAAGAGCATATCGGGGATGCGCCGATCAGAAAGGTGAACTCGACTCAGATCACCCAAAGTAACAGAATAAGATGGTGCTGAAATCAAGTTTAAGAGGGCGAGAAGGAACAATTGGGTGAATTGCCAAATGATTCGGCAGGCTCGACTTATCTCGCCGATTCGACCCACATGCTGAAATGTGTGAAATTTCTGTGGAAGAATAAATTAATTTTTTTTAAAAGGGAAAAGGCATCAGTTAAGCTAGACCAAGAAAAACTTTTACTTTGAATATTTTTTGGAACAATTCTTGTGTGGTTTTTACATCTTGAGACTTTGGGTGTAATTCTAATTTGTAGCATTCGATCTTTGAAGACTTTGTTCATCAATGGAGAATCTCTTTTGTAACGATTTATTCTCTTTTGCTATGAGTAGCTAAAACCCCAACTCCTTAGGTGTGTGAATATGTGATCAATTGTCTAATTAGCTTATGGGTATTGCTAATTGCTGAATTTAATGTTTAATTGAAATGGGTTCAATCGTGAATTCGTGTTTTCAATTATGGTCTGAAGTTGTAAATTTAGATTTAGCGTTGCTCTCTCTGTTTGCTCGCAAAAGAAGCATTACAGTGGAATTTGTAATTGATAATTGTTTAGACTGTTGTCGTTGCTCCATAGCTTGCAAAAGTGGGATGAATTAAGGAATTAGATTGTTTTGTGATTTACGCTTGTTGAGGTTCGTAAGAACTCACTTGATGCATGATGGCTGATTGAAAAATAGCTATTATAGCCTTAATATAACTATTAAGATTCAACAACTTATAGCAATTTGTAATTACCCATCAGCGAAATTGATAATTGATCACCCACACACTCTTAAGGTTCTATCTCTTATTGGTAAAACCCCGTGTCGATCGTTGTGTTATAATTTGTTACTAAACCCTCTCATTATTGATAATTAAAATTTGAAGATTTACATTATGCTTCGTTTTAGTTACTTTTACCTACAAAAGATTAGATTACTATAGTACTTCATAATTGAATTCTTTACTAGAACACTCCTCATGGGATTGACCCCAACTCTTCGTTGGGTTTATACTTGCTAGCGGCCACCTACTTCTTGAATTATAAGTGGTGTAGTTGAGCATTATCAAAAATGGCGCCGTTGCCGGGGAATGGTATTTAGAATTCTTTTATTGAAGTGTTTTAGTAAACTAATTTTGGTGTAGTCGAATTTACTTATTAGTCTTTTCGATGTTTTACTTCAGCAGGTGTAGAAATGAGAGTCCACGTAAGTGAAGCTGCTGGTGTTATTGGGCGCAATGACGACATAGGAAACTTGAATGTTTTAATATTGATAAAGTGGGAAGCGCTGGAGGTATTCGATTGCCCCCAACTGAGGGTATTGCTATCTTCCATGTGACCGGAGCTATGCTTCAGCTATTGTAGATAAAAGGGTTCTTTGGGGGACTTGCCCATGAGGATCTCCATGACCACATTCAAAAAATTTTGGATGTGTGTGGCCCTTTCTCATTCAAGAACATCAGCCAAGAGTCAATTCGACTTCACTTGTTTCCTTTTACTCTGGAACGGGAAGCAACGATATGGTTGGCTGAGCTACTAAGAGATTCAATTACTTCTTGGGCAGAGCTCACAGAGGCATTCCTTGAACGTTTCTTCCCTCCCTCGAAGATGGTGAAGCTGTAGGATGACATTAAAAATTTCAAATGTATTGATGGTGAACCTATTCATGAAACTTGGTTGAGGATTCAAAAACTGCTTCTTCAATGTCCTACTTATGGCTTATCAGAAAATGTGTTCTTGCAATATTTCTACCGAAGTCTCGATTTCGTCAACAAGGTTGTTGCTGATCATCTTATCAGGGGTGAAATGATGAGAAAACCATTTGCTGTGGCATCAGCTTTGCTTGATGAGATGACTAAGATAAATCGAGCATGGCACACGAGAGAGGATCAAGTGTCACCTTTCAATATTGGGCCGACTAAAGAACAAATGGAAAAGAATCAAGAGTGTGATGACACCATAGCCAAATTAATGACCCAAATGGATTTGTTGACTAAACATGTCATGGGTAGTGGCTATAAGGCTGTGAATGCGGTTGGTGCCAATATTGGATTGAGTCTAGATGATGCACAATTTGAAGCTATCTACAATGAAGAGGTACGATTTTTGTAGAACTAAGTGGTGGGTTCTCGTCCGAGGTATCCAAGGTCGAGCGAGAATCAAGGTTGGAACAAAGATCGTGATGGTGGTTGGAGATATAGAGATCGAGATTGGTGTGATAGGGGTACAAATAGGAGAGATAGGGATGCTGATAGAGATCGTTACATACTTCCTCATGATCGCCCAAAGCCGAAGGAACCCATACCATTCCTGAAAGTTTTTGAATCGAGGATATGCTCGCCCGCATTCTATATAATGTAGAAGGGTCAGACAAAGTGTTCAAGAAGATGAAAGCTGATTTTTCTTCGTTGAACAAAATGGTGACCTCTCATTCGGTTTCCATCAAACAACTTTAGACCCAAATGGGTCAAATCTCAATACACTTAAATCCAAGACCAAAAGGGGGGCTTCCGAGTGATACCTTGGCAAATCCAAAGAATGACAATGCCCAATGCATGGCAATTTCTACCTGGTGTGGCAAGATTGTGGGAAGTGATGTGCAAATTGATGACAAAGCAAGTCCAAGTAAAAGGAAAGCTGTTGTTTTTTAGGATAATGGACTTGCCGAAGAATTGAGCAATGACACTTCAAATGAGGTTGATGATGTGCCAAAAGATAGTGTGGATAGTGAAGCTAAGAAGTCAAAGGTGGTGGTTGATCCTCCCTCAACACCTCAAAAGCCGTTGCCTAAAATTACTCCACCATTTCCTCAAAGATTGAAGAAAAGGGACGATTATGCCAAGTTCAAAAAGTTCCTCTCCGTCTTTGAAAATCTATCTATTAATCTTCCATTGGTGGAGGCATTGTTAGAGATGCTGGGTTATGCAATGTTTATGAAGGAGTTGGTCACAAATAAGCGAAGCATGGATTTCGAAACGGTTGAAGTGACACATAGTTGTTGTGCCACTATGTCGAACGTGGTTGTCAAGATGGATGATCCGGGGGCATTCACAATCCCTTGCACTATAAGGATGTTTCAATTTTCTAAGGCTTTTTGTGATTTGGGGGCAAGTATCAATTTGATGCCCTACGCCATTTACAAGCTACTTGGTTGGGAAATCCTAAGTCAACAACTATGCATCTTCTTATGGCTGATCGATCTATCAAGCATCCTATTGGCATTCTCTGTGATATTTTGGTAAAGATGGACAAGTTTATATTTTCGGCTAATTTTGTACTTCTTGATTGCGAGATTGATGTCGAGGTTCTTATCATTCTTGGTAGGCCATTTTTGCTACTGGGAGAGCTCTTGATGATGTAGAAAGTGGTGATTTGAAATTCCAAGTAAATGATGAGGAAGTCACTTTCAACTTATGCAAATCTATGAAGCACCCGAGTGTTATCGGCTATTGATGTGATTGATGAAGCGGTCGCTAGTGTGGGTGACATTTCATGTGTTGGTGAATCTTTGGCTGCCGTCCTATTAAATTATGACCGGGGAGATATTCAAGATAATGATGAGGTGGTGGCTGCTCTATCGGGTTTAGGATCTTATTCTAAAAACCTTTTGAAGCCTAATATCGATTTGAAAAATAGGGAAATTCGCCCTGCAAAACCATCCATTGAAGAGCCACCAATGCTTGTGTTGAAGTTTCTCCGTTCGCACCTTCGTTATGTGTTCTTTGGAGCTAACAACATGTTGCCTGTGATTATTGCTGCGGACTTGCTTGAATGGCAAACTCAGGCCCTTGTAAGTATGTTAATAAGGTTTATCAAAGCTATAGGGTGGACGAGAAATTGTGGGAATTCCTTCGGGTATTGGCACCCAAAAGATTCAATTGGATAGCGATTGTAAATCAAGCTCTGAACATCAAAGGAGGTTGAACCCTCTAATGCAAGTGGTTGTCAAGAAAGAGATCATCAAGTGGCTTGACGCTGGAGTGGTCTACCCTATTGCAGATAGCAAGTGGGTGAGCCCTATTCAATGCGTTCCAAAGAAGGGTGGTATGATTATGGTCCCGAATGAAAAAGGTGAAGTTGTGCCAATGCGACCGGTTATCGATTGGCGTGTATGTATGGACAATCGGAAGTTAAATGCAAGTACTTAGAAAGATCACTTTCCAATGCCCTTTACGGACCAGATGCGTGATAGATTAGTAGGTCGTGGATGGTATTGCTTTTTGGATGGGTACTCCGGTTAAAAACAAATCTCCATTGCACCTGAAGATCAAGACAAGACTACATTCACATGTCTCTATGGAGCGCTCGTTTGCTTTTAAAAGAATGCCTTTTGGGTTGTGTAATGCGCCGACAACGTTTCAAAGGTGTATGCTCTTTATTTTTGCTGACATGGTGGAAGACTCTATGGAAGTCTTCATGGATGATTTCTCAGTTATGGGGGATACATTTGAAGCTTGCATTGAGCACCTTAGTAGAGTCTTGCAAATATGTGTTGAAACAAATCTTGTTCTCAATTGGGAAAAATGTCATTTCATGGTAAAAGAAGGTATTGTATTGGGGCACAAATTTTTTGGAGAGGGTATACAAGTGGATCAAGCTAAGGTTGAAGTTATTGCCAGGTTACCTCCTCCTAGCTCGGTTAAAGGTGATAGAAGTTTCTTAGGCCATGCAGGTTTCTATCGGAAGTTAATAAATGACTTCTCCAAGATAGCTCATCCTCTTTGCAAGCTACTTGAAAAACAAAGTGTATTTGAGTTTGATGAAGCTTGTATGAATGCATTCGTGTGTTTAAAAGAGAAGTTAGTGTCGGCGCCGATCATCGTTGCTTCGGATTGGAGCAGCCCATTTTAGTTAATGTGTGATGCTAGTTGTGTGTTTTTGGATGCTGTACTTGACCAACGCAAAGGCACGTTGTTTCACCCATTCTATTATGCAAGCAAGACCTTGAATGTAGCTCAAAAGAACTACAGTGTCACTTAACAAAAGTTGTTGGCTATGGTGTATGCTATTGAAATGTTTAGAGCCTATTTGTTGGGAACCAAGGTTGTGGTACACACCGACCATACAACTATATGTTACTTGATGGCCAAGAAGGATGCAAAACTAAGATTGATTCGATGGGTTCTATTGTTGCAAGAGTTTGACTTTGAAGTCAAAGATCGAAAAGGGTGTGAGAATAAAGAGGCAGACTATTTATCGAGGTTTGAAACGTGTGTGGTTGTCTCCGGTGAAAAAGATATTGAAGATGTTTTCCCCGATGAGTCGGTGATTATTGTGTCAACGGGTACCACTCCTTGGTATGCTGATTTTGCCAAATTTTTGGTATGTGAAATTCTTCCGATGGGCTGAAATTTTACAAACGCAAGAGATTCCTTTTTGATGTGAAGAAATATTTCTTGAGTGAACCTTATCTATTCCGGGAGTGTGCTGATCATATAATTAGAGGATGTGTTACAAAGGTTGATGTAGATGCCTTTGTTAATGCTTGCCATGTGTCACAGGTTGGTGGACATCACAGTGGGGTGCGTACAACTGCTAAAGTGTTGCAAAGTGGTTATTATTGGCCTAAGTTGTATCAAGATATGAACTCCTTTGTCAAAAAGTGTGTTCAACAAAATCAAGGAGAAGTGTCCCAAAGGAATTAACTACCTCTTGCTCCTATCTTAGAGGTTGAGTTGTTTGACGTTTGGGGAATCGACTTGATGGGCCCTTTAGTGAGTTCTTGTGGGAAGAGATATATCGTAGTGGCCGTTGACTACGTCTCTAAATGGGTAGAGGTTGTGTCCTTACCCAACAACGAAGGAAGAAGTGTGGTAACTTTCCTCAAGTGGTACATTTTCACAAGGTTGGGCACCCTATGCGCAATAATTAGTGATGGGGCTCTCATTTTTGCAACCTAATTTTTGCATCGTTGCTAAGGAAATTTGGTGTCAGGCATAAGGTTGCTATCCCTTACCATCCACAAACAAGTCGACAAGTGGAAGTGTCAAACCGGAAGATAAAAGGGATTTCTGCCCAGACAGTAATGCAAATCAATCCGATTGGTCTCGGAAGTTAGATGTTGCTCTTTGGGCATATAGAAGCGCATTCAAGACTCCGATTGGGATGTCCCCATATCAATTGGTATTTGGTAAAACTTGTCATCTGCCGGTTGAACTTGAGCATAAGGCATTGTGGGCCTTGAAGTCCATGAACTTGAATTGGGAGGATGCATCCAAGGATCGTGTTGCCCAACTCCATGCTTTGGAAGAGTTTCTGCTTCGTGCGTTTGAGAGTTCAGTTCTATATAAGGAAAAAATGAAGAAGTGGCATGATGCCAACATCCTTCGTCATGAGTTTAAACTTGGTGATTGTGTGTTACTCTATAACTCTCATTTGAGACTCTTCCCGGGAAAACTCAAGTCTAAATGGTCGGGTCCATTTAAGGTGAATCCTGTGTTTTAAAATGGGGCAATTGAAGTTGAAAATGAGAATGGGCCGATGTTCAAGTTGAATGGACAATGACATAATCTTTACTTTGGAGAGTTTCCCAATGTGACGTTGATTGATGTGGTGTATTTGGACGATGCTTGAAGGCATGTCCACGTCGTGCCACGACGTTAAATAAGGTGCTTTTTGGGACGCAACCCATGTTTAATTTTTAGTTGTTTGAATAACATTTATTGATTTTGTAGGTTGGAGTCGTATTTCAGACAAAATATGGAAAGGCGAGGGGGCGGGACTACTTGGCTAGTCGCCAAATTGCCCCCATTATCGCCCAACTGCATCACCCCTTTGACAACCAGTAGAATGGATCTCCTAAAAATTTCGGTGAGCTGAGGGTCAACTCGGCGTGTCACCGAGTAGTTCGGCGAGCCCGATCTGGACCGCCCTTTAGACCCCCTTGAAGACTAGTTCCTCTATTGATTTCGGTGAGTGGCAACCCATCTGGCGCGTCGCTGATCCATTCTGCTACGTTAGTTCCATCACCTAACGAGGTACGAACTGAACGGTTTAAAGCTTTGTAAATTCAAATCTTATTTTTGTTTGGCAATTTTGACTTCCATACTCATTCTATCATACTTTAGTATTTATCTTTTGCACTTTGTATCGTATTTGTTGATCCCAGAGTGCTGATTGGACTCGTTTCCCCTCCCTGTTGTCGTGCTTGATTATTGATTGTCTTCTTTGAGGTTGGTGCCCCTTGATCTTATAATTTTCATACTGTTTTGATGTGCGATATTGCTCTCTTGATGGGTAATTGATTGATTAGTTAATTGCATTCCTAAAATTGATGCCGGGTACTTTGTTTGCTCTCATTTGAATTCGAGCATGTCTAATTTTGTACGATTTTATCCTCAATTTTTGGGGTAGTTATTTATTTTTGATTGTTGAATGTTGGATAGTTTGTGGGTGAAGTCTGAGTAGCCTGATTTCAATCGAATGACTTGAATTTGCCTGATGATGGATTCGGTGACGTCTTTCTTAAGGGCAAATCCTCATTTTGTTGTTTTCAAATTGGTTTGGGGGAAGTCTGAGTACCCCGAGATGAAATTGAGTGTGGGTCTTAGTTATTTTTTGTTCTTTGAGAATTAATTAAAGTGATGTGGACTGTCAGTTGATAATCGTAAAAAAAAATTAAAGGGGGGGGTGATGCATTGGATCGATTTGGGGAGTTAAGTCGAACTCGCCGAGTTGATTCAGCGTGTCACCTATTGCACTCCCCATCACCTTTTTGTCTGGTTTATTGGCCATGTTGTTCTGTAACATTCGGCCAGCTCTCTGTTGCTTCACGAGTGATTTCAGTGTCTCATTGATTGGCCATGTTATCGCCCTTTTGACCTTTCTTTTTGCCTCATTTTTCTCTAGAACTTTTGGGGACACCTTCCTTGCTTGCAAAATAGATTTGGTGAGTCTTTCTGCATATTTCTCTATGGTGTTGGTTTTCTAACATGTTTCGATCAAATCTTATGTTTGTGTGTGTCGGCACAGGAATGGCTTGACCGAAAGTTCCCGCTAAAGGAACACCACCACGAAAGAGGGTGAAAGGGGTAGAAATAACTTCGGAGGTTCACCAACCTCGACCCCATCGCCCTCAAACTTCACCGGTCAAGGGGAACGGCAAGCAACAGGTTATTGAGAGTTCTTATTTAGAGAGCAATGACAGCTCGATACAGTTCACATCTTCTAGCTCCAAGGGTGACGAGGTTGGGGGAATTTGGGGATTCCATTGTGGAGTATATTAAACGAAAGTGATCCGAGCTACGTTCTACGGTAGCTCATAACCCTTTGGAGACAAGTTCCATTCTGGTAGCCCCATCTATGCCCCCTGTTATTCCAGCTCTAGTCCCACCTACAATCCTGGTTCTCCAGGCCCCTGTTAATCCTCCGAGGTTGATTAATAGATTGAAGGCTGAGGGTTTACGAACAATCCTCGAGGAGAAAAGGTTGTCCATGGATGGTGTGGTGGACAGGTATTCGGAGGTGTGGGACACATTGAGATACCACAAGTTCAAATTATTCATAAAGCCACGGAGCCCATAGGTGCCTACTTGGGTCTGAGAATTCTATGCAGCTTATGCTGATTTGATCCCGAAGGGGAAGAAGACGGCTCAGTCACAGGCACCGGTACACTTTGTCATAGTCCGAGGTAAGAAGGTGAAGTGCAGCCAGACTGAGATAAATGATATACTCAGCTGCACAGTCAGGATTCGGCATTCATTGACCAACAAGATCAAGACGAAGACTCTAGATGATTTAAAAGGGTGGTTAGCCCCATTGCTTAGTTATGCTACACCTCCATGGCTCGAGGAATGTGCTATCATAGAGAAGAAGGACCTGAACATTTCCGCGAGGTATTGGTTCGAGTTCATCAGCAGTACTCTAATGCCGTCTCAGAACAAGTCCATTATCCGATACCCAAAGGCTGCATTGCTAGGATGTATCTTGGATCACCAAATGCTGAATCTAGGTGCCATCGTTGAGCAAGAGATATTGATGTGAGTGAAGCAAAACCAGACCTCCCTGCCCTTTCTGATCTTGTTTAGTGAGTTATGTCAGTATGCCGGTGTGCCTTTCTAGGCAAAGACGGATGTTAAGGTCACTCTGATCTCATCTTATGACATCCGAAGGATTGAGACGGAGTAACTAAAGGATGAGGCGGATAGGGGAAAGAGGCACCCGGTATATACTTCCCCAGATATGGATGTTAGTCGTCCGGTATACCTGCCCCTGTGGTTTCTACAATTTCTGGGCATGCTCCTGCTTCTTCCTCTATCCTTACACCTGCCCACGTTCTTGGCTCCAGCTCTTTGACATAGTCCATGATTATAAGGATGGGTCACCTTGCCCATTCGACATATGTTCGGGCTTCGCGAGTCGAGGCATCTATTCAAAATTTGTATGAGTGTTCCATAGCTACGACACTTGCTCCAATTAGAGAGGAGTTGGAGGATAAAGGCCGAGTGATCATGGCTCATGGGTTGGCTTTGGATTCCCTCACCACTCAAGTTAAGGAGTGTGAGAAGAAGGAGGGCAGTACTACGGAGTTGACAGTCGTGAAGGCTGACATTGATGGACTACATCGGAATATAGACGAGTTGAAGTCCACGGATAAGACCATGATGTGGGATAGCGTTGATCTTCCTGAGGGCCAAACTTTTGAGATCCCTTCACCTACCACCAATGGAGCCACTACTGCCGCTGCTGAGTCGATGGAGGCTGATACCCCAGAGACGGATGAGGAGGAGTTGGCGAGAGAAAGAGAGGTTTATGCAGATTTAAAAGATCTGGAGGGTGACATGATGAGAGCCGCTACTATGGCTTCTCTATGGGATACATCGATGGTTTGTTCGAGTGGGACCAAGACCACAGCTGCAAATGGGCCGGGCACTGATGCCCAGGTTGAGGCCACCACACCTAGAGACAGTGTACCTGCGACTTAGCTTGAGAAGGAGCTTTTTCTTTGCACTCCATTCCTTTATTTCAGTTGATGTTTTTATTTTATTTCACATTGAGGAGATTGCTCACTATTTTTTGTGGGGTGAAGGCATTTAGGCTGGCCCTTTTTGATTTTATGTTTGACTATTTTGTTTTGATATTATGACTTTTGTTGTGTTTTGATGTTATGACTGATGTTGCTATTTTGCTTGAAATGAATATCGACTTCTCTCTCTCTATTTATGATTGTTGATGAATGTGGGCAATGTGAATAATTTGTGGTTGTTCTTTTGTTCATTTGAGTGTCGATTGTGATCAATATTGATGACTTGAATAGTGCTCTTGATGAATGATATGTTTGTGTGAGTCCAACGAGGTAATTTGAGTTGCATAGTCTTGTGTGAACACTTAGCATCTCATTGTGACTAGTTGAATGTCGAAGTGAGTCTTGCAATGACCGTTGCACGCAAGCTTGACTCGTAGAGTTGTGATCCACAATTGTGTTTGGATGCCATATGTGGTGAGCTTTACTTGAAAGGTGAGTATGATGATACCTAGATCTTGCCCCGTTGGTCCAGTTGATTAGCATTGGTAAATGAAGGAAATGATCTTAGGCATGAATTTTTGAGAGTTCACATAATTGATATACCTTTGTGTGACCACCTTGTGAGTGTATGAACCCAGCTTGGCACCATTTGAGCCTATCTTTTTCTTGGGTTGAAACACGAATGCAATGATTTTAGCCGGTTGATTCAAATTGCCATGTCTTTCCCACCATTACCTTCGTGAAGCATCGATTTGTTTGAAAAGTTAACTTCGGCCAAAAACATAAGTTAGGTGTGTGGTAAGAATGAAGAATGAAATTGAGCTAGACGTTTGTGAACTTGATCCTTGGAAAGAGATGTGTGAAGAAGATGGAACCCCTCCATATAAAAAAATGAAGAGAAAAAGAGAAAAGAAAGGTGAAGAAAAGAAAAGAAAGAAAAGACTCCAATAAAATTGTGCCTTTGTGCATTTTTGTGGAAATAAGAAGAGGGTATGTCAAAAATCTCATGTGTTATGAATAAACCAAGGATGAGCTGGGAATTTGAAAAGTACGAAAGAAAAGGAAAAGAAGTGAAATGAGACCATGTTTCATGAAGGTAGAGTCACTAAGACAAAATGATCATACCCTAAACCTCAACCTCATTACAAGCCTTGAAAGACCTTTTTGATCCTCCATGAACCTTAGGTATGTTTGTTGGAAAGTACGGGCAAGCCTATGGGTAAAGTTGTGCATGTTTTTCTCATTTCAGAGTGTGAGAGTTGTTTTGATTCCTTAATGATGATCTTTGATTAGCTCTATGAGAGCATGTAATCATTCTTGATGCGAGGGCATTCAAATAATTTTGTTGGGCATGAATTTGCGTTTAAAGTGAGCATTTGTGAGCATGAACTCTAATTGATGATGACTAGCCAGAGTTTGAAACTTTGAGTATACATTTGAGGATTGCAGGTTTGAATTAATACTTGTGTGCATTCTCATTTTGATTTTCAAGGAGCAATGTTTGCAGACACCCATGTTGAATTGATTGATTTCATGATTTACTTGAGGACAAGCAAAAGTTTAAGTTGGGGATGTTGATGGTCAGGAATTTTGACTCATTTAAGGCTTGCGTTTTAATGATTTGGTGTGCTCAATGCCTAGTTTTTGCGCAAAACTGATATTAAATTGTTTAGATGCAGCCAGGGAGGCTTGAGAACAAGGCAAGGGCATCATGTTTGAAAAAGAAGCAAAAAAGTTGGGAAACTTGAAGAAAAAGAGGCTGGAGCTCGCAAAATGCCACTCGGCAACTCGCCGAGTGAGCCTATCAAATTTCTAACGAGCTTTCTAAGGAAGCATGTCAACTCGGCGAGCCCAGGAGCATATCGAAAATGCACCGATCAGAAAGGCAAGCTCGACTCAGTTCGCCCAAAGTAACAGAACAAGATGGTGCTGAAATCAAGTTCAAGAATGGTGAGAAGGAACAATTGGGCGAATCCGCGAATGGATCGGCGAGCCCTACTTATCTCGCTAATTTGACCCATGTGCTGAAATGTGTGAAATTTTTGTGGAAGTATAAATTGATTTTTTTGAAAAGGGAGAAGGCAGTAGTTAAGTTAGACCAAGAAGAACCTTTAATTTGAATATTTTTTGGAACAATTCTTGTGTTTTTTTACATCTTGAGATTTTGGGTGTAATTCTAATTTGTAGCATTCGATCTTTGAAGACTTTGTTCATCAATTGAGAATCTCTTTCGTAACGATTTCTTCTCTTTTGCTATGGGTAGCTAAAACCCCAACTCCTTAGGGGTGTGAATATGTGATCAATTTTCTAATTAGCTTATGGGTATTGCTAATTGCTGAATTTAATGTTGAATTAACATGGGTTCAGTTGTGAATTCATGTTTTCAATTATGATCTGAAGTTGCAAATTCAGATTTAGCGTAGATCCTATGTTTGCTCTCAAAAAAATCATTAGAGTGAAATTTGCAATTGATAATTGTTTAGACTGTTGTCTTTGCTCCCTAGCTTGTAAAAGTTGGATGAATTAAGGAATTAGATTGGTTTGTAATGTTACGCTTGTTGAGGTTCGTAAGAACTCACTTGATGCATAATGACTGATTGAAAAATATCTATTATAGAATTAATCTATCCTACCCATTAAGATTCAACAACTTATAGCTATTGGTAATTACCCATCAGTGAAATTGATAATTAATCACCCACACACTCCTAAGGTTCCATCTCTAATTGGTAAAACCCTGTGTTGATCGTTACGTTATAATTGGTTACTAAACGCTCTCATTATTGGTAATTAAATTTGAAGATTTACATTATTATTTGTTTTACTTACTTTTACCTACAAAAGATTAGATCACAATAGTACTTCATAGTTGAATTATTTACTAGAACACTACTCATGGGATCGACCCCAACTCTTCGTTGGGTTTATACTTGCTAGCGACCACCTTCTCCTTGAATTATAAGAGGTGTAGTTGAGCATTATCAACACTCCCGAGTCTCCTAAAGATTCCTCTGTCCGTGTGACCCACTAAACAGGAAGAGGGAGGTGCGCATGGGTCCTTCCTCGCTGTCTGTGACGGAGGGGTAAATGACTTAGACGTTAGTGTAAAGATAAGTTTCATTCAATTTAAAAGTTATTTTCTCTTATGAGATAGATTGATATAATTTAATTCATGAGAGATAATACTAATGAAAAAATTCACGCATCAATATACCACAAGAGATAAAATATTCATCTGACTCAATAATCAGAGAGTTACAAGAAAAATATATTAAGTATCTATCTCTTATCTAGTTAGAAAATGAAAATAATTTCTTCTAACATAAGGTATATGCACAATGCATTCTTTAAATTAATATCTTATCTCTACCGAAAGAAAAGCTTGAGTTGTACTAAATGGATTCGTAAAGTCTATTGAGAATTCTAGATATAATACATTGAATAGATAATAATATGTCTAATAATCATAAATAATAAAATTCAGGGCTCATTTTATGCATATATATCCATGCATCTCAAATTATCAATCGATGGGATTGAATATCTATTCATACAAAACAAATGTAAAATGACCGATTATTCACTCCATAGACTTAGACAAACCTAACTCAGATGGAGAGTCCACTGTTAATTTATGTCAAGTGAAAATCACCCTATTTTATACATATATATCAATGCATCTAGAATAGCCAATTGATAGAATTGGAGAACTATTCATGCAATACACATGTACAATGACCGATTATTCACTTGAAAAACTTATACAAACCTAACAAAGATTGAGAGTCGACTGTTAGATTAAGTCAAGTCAAAATTACTCTAGTTACATTGATCCAATAATATATTACTCAGCTTAGGAGAGTTAATATAGATTATCAAAACTAGCGATTAAATACATAGTGAGTTGTAATAATTTCATCTGATATGGAGTATAACACCCCAAATATTTCTAAGCTAAGGCTCAAACTATACTTCATTTGCGTATAAGGTCGTATGGGGTGATCCTTAAATTGATCTTAGGTGTTAATGACTATTATTTAGTGTGGGAATGGATTTTGATATGAATTAAGGTCACAAGAATCTCCTAGCACAAAGTTGAGTTAAAAGCTTCCTTACCGATTAAGTTTTGTTATAAGATTCTACTTGGGTCAACTTTGAATGACCATATCTATTAGAATATAAAGAGTTAGGTGGCCCATAACCTATCAAATTAAATTTGTTTGAGTCATCTTTCAAACGCCACCAATTTTGTGTCAATCCGAGTTCCGAGTAAAAAGTTATGATCATTTTAGTAACCTGATACAGTGCAGTGACGAATTAGCCGATGGGGAAAAAAATACCAAAAAGGTTCGTCCTTGTCTTTTTACCTCTAAGAAACCCTAAGAAAATTTCTTAACTAATAAAAGGCCCAAAACAATCATATTTTCATCTTTTAATACTGCATTCTCTTCTCTCTCTCAAACCCTAAGGCAAAACCCTAAGAAATATCAAAGCATAAGACTTTCATTCAAGATTCTTTCATATCTTTTTCAAGATTCTTCTTCAAGGTAAGTCGTTCTCCAAGAATTTCATTCTTTCCAACTCAAATTCCTTCCTACAATTATGAATTGTTAATAAAATCATAATTCTTGGCCATAGAATTTTGAACAAACTAATTAATGAATCTCAAGAAAGGTTTTCTTAATCATTCTTCTTCAAGATAGGGTTTCAAGTCTTCCAATCAAGTTCCTCTTCATGATTCTTCAAGAACTATGTTTTTCCAGGTATGTGAGGCTATCATAGTGATGGACTGAGTTTGTCCTCACGCCTTACATCTACTTTCAAATCGGTAAAAGAGTAATCTAGGATTCTATCCTTAGATTTGAGTATTGTTGAGATGAGTTGATATTAAATTTTGATTTCTTAAGTTCCTGATTATTGAATTTCTATTCCTAATTATTGAATTGTTGTATATTGTGTATTGAGATTTATTGAGTTGATTGTTCATGTCTATTCTTCAGCATGAACCCTATGCCTGAGTATTCATTGAGGTCTTAGTGAGAATCTTTTAAACAAACTTCATTGTTTTAAACTGAGTTCTGAGAAAGCAAAGAGGAGTCTTGAGAAAGAGTTTGAAAAATGATTTGAGAAAGAGTATAAGGGAACTAAGTGGTCCCAAATATATCATTTTGGTACATTGAGAAAGAAAAACTTTGATTTCTAAATGAGCTTATGAGCTTAGAGATACTTCAGAGCATTACCTCTTTTAAGAGGGTATTTTGAGTAATTATCTCAAAACAGAGAAAGAGTATATTTTATACTGTTGATCATGAGTATATATTTATTGGGAATAGTATTGAGCATCGATATAGAGATGAATTCAAGAAACTCAAAATCCTTATAAACCATGTATGCCAACATGGGCAAAGGATCGTACTTTTTGGATGAATCATTATTGCTTAGTGGATCCACTTAGTTGAAAGGTTCTATACCCCGGCAAAGTCTTTGATAATTCTGGCAGTGTGGGCGAGATGATGTATCCTCACATAGCTCATTGTGATGGTTGTCGGTTAGAGAATCTCCCAAATTGAGTTAAAATTGTATTTTTGATATCTTACTTATATGTTTAGTTTAGAGATGAGTAAGTATTTTTTAAAAAGTTTTAATGATTTCACTCCTTTATTTCTTTACATTCAATAGAGTATATATCTATAGCTATTGCAGTCCTTTCATTCAGATATTTGTTATTCAACTATATTACATACTCGTACATTCAATGTACTGATGTCCTTCAACATGCATCTTTTAATGATGCAGATACATGTTATTAGGATCCCCCCCAAGAGTCCAACTTCATCCGCTCGTCAGCTATTGAGTGAGACCT
Organism: Solanum appendiculatum; assembly: GCA_018342035.1. NCBI lineage: Eukaryota > Viridiplantae > Streptophyta > Magnoliopsida > Solanales > Solanaceae > Solanum > Solanum appendiculatum. Next base: position 701,510 of record JAGDQO010000370.1, read on the forward strand.
CCTTGCTTTCAGAGGACACCAGTTTTATGAGTTGTTAGTAGTAGTTCTTTTGAGGAGTCGTGGGTCTTGTCCCCACACTCATCTTTTTACAGTAGAGACTTCATAGATAGACAGTTTTGGAGAGTCTTTCGGTTTTAGATGTTTTATTTAAAACTTATGTTTCATACTCGAAAGTTCAAGTGTCCTAAGGTGTCTATGAAGCCATGTCAAGTATACTGTTGATCATGCACCACACTTATAATTAGGAGGCTAGAGGACGTTTAGGAGATGTTTCCCATTCTTTCATACTCTAAATCGTGAAATAAAACCACATCATAAGAAACATAAACAAGCTCTTGCATTTCTTAAGTTCATTTGACCATCCTTCGTACTAAAGGTGGTTAAAATAATACAGCCCAGATCCTTATCGATGAGCTACTCTCAAATAAAGTCTTCAGTAAGTCAAAAGACTATAGAGGGGCTTGAGAGAAGCCTGTGAGTGAGCTTAAGTATTTGGATATGAAAGAATGCACCCATATTCATATGAATCGTGCGTTCGAGTTAAAAGTGAGATGTAGTCCCAGACTCTTTTCTCTAAACCTAGTTTCAGTAGATACCCTTTAAGAGGGAAGTGTGTTTTAGAATCTTAGTTAGTATTTCCACCCGGAAGCTAATGTGATTTGAGATATTACGATCCAGTAGTAGTAGAAGTACCCAGATTTAGAAGAATGCATGCAGATGTATAGTAATCTATGATAGGGAGATAGTGATGAGGTAAATTATGTTGTTGCAGTCATGCACCCAATAAGTTATTAATGAGGACTTTTCCCTTATGGGTAGACTAAGGAGTGATAAGTTTGTGTAGATTTCATGATAGAAGGTAGAGGAATAGTTACTGGTCTAGATTAGTTAGGGCACACTTTAACCAGAAAGAAGTTTATGATGAGGTGTCAATGCATTAGTATCGACCAAGTATAAATGCTGAATAGAAGAGCCGAGTATTCATGATGCGATAGATTTAAGCTAGGCTTATGATTCTTAAAAGGAGAGCCCCATGATATTCAAAGGATTATAGAACTAATTAAGTAATGATGTATAGTAAGTGGGTATATAGTACTTAAGTTGTGAAATAGAATGTGATGGTAATCTGTAAATTGGTAGATTTTGAGATAAAGATTGACTACTCGTCATGAGGTCTTAGTGGGCACGTGTTTCTTAATACTCTTTGGTAGTCGTAAGTAATATAATATTTGAGTAATTTTATTGATGTCCTTGTTTAGTACTATAGACAATAAGCTTGAATTTTAGATAACGGTCGAGATAAAAAGGGATGACAACAAGAGGGTGATGATGTTAGTTTTGTGGTTTAATATGGCGGATTTGACATAGAGTAGGAGAGAAATTATAGTGTTAATTGCAATGAATGTTAGTGGTACAAGTTTTGTGTTATGACCCTTAGATTAGAGAAATGATGTATGGCAAACTCATTAGATTAACAAGAGCATCAAGATGTGTACCTGAGATCGTATGTGTCGACACCCAATTTTGGCCTAACATTTTTCAAAATTCATAACTTTTAAGTTTTATTCATTCAATAGTTCAAAATTTTTTTTTTTATAATTTTCAATAAGTTTATCGATACTTATCCTTATTTCTCAAAATTTTAGGATTTTTATCAGTGTATTTTGATTACATTATTTTTTATCGTAGTCGGTTGAATATGTTGTGAATATTTGTTCAATTTGATTAAATTATTATTTTGTTATATTAAATTTTTTACGTATCATTCATTTTATTTGTTACATTTGTTAATATTGATTTAAACATTTTTTACACAGTCTAAAAATTCATATTTTATTAATCAGTGGTTTGTGCCCACATTTTTAAGATAATGGTATTGTACTATAGGTGGTTTTCTATTTTATATTTATGCAATAACATGGTCATTAAGTTAGTGGTGGTTGATAAAATTTTAGATAAGGGGTGAAATTTTTAGATTTTTTAGTGATTAAAAAATTCTTTTATTGTTCATTATTTTTCCGGTGAGTTTTTCACCGGAGCTCCGCCAGAATCTGGTGAATCCACCTCCAAAAACCCCTTTTCCATTGGCCTTTATTACCACTGTTCTCCGGCGAACCAAGCCACCAACAACAAGAAGCTTCTGTCGCTTCTCCAGAGAAAAGCCTCTAGATCCGATGAACTGGAGCTTGACAAGCTCAACCACCACTTAGACCTCCATTGTCCTCTCTTTCTCATGCCCGAGAAAACCTCTCCAGTGAACAACACACAACCCAAACAGCCTTCCTTCCTCCACCCACAACCACCTGAAACAACCCAGAAACCCCATTGAAACCAACCCTAAACAAACTCGTTCTCCTCTCTTTCTCCTCACTGCTGGCTAAGAAACCCCATTTTTCCGACAACCAAACCAACCAGCAAACAAGCTCTACCACCAATCTACCCTTGACCACAAAAAACCCAACAAAACTAGACCCCAAAACACCATCGTCTCCGGCGAGATCAACCAAAAACTCACCTGAAAACAGTCCACAACCAACCAAACTCCGACTAGCCTAGCTCCCACGCGAACCCAACAACAACAACAAGCTCCAAAGCTCCGAAAAACATCAGCTTGAGTGAGCCATCACCTCCATCTCTGTCGAAATGAGTTCACATACCACCAGTGATTTACAGATCTGGTCGGAAATTTGAAACATCAGTAAAATTTCGACGATAGTCTTAATAATTGGTCCTCTTGTTTGATCTTGTTTTGATGATTTTGTAAATGTGTGTTCATAATTTACTATTGTGATTATTTTATTTTCACATTTTTTTCCTATTGTTTCACTGATAATTGTGAATTTGTGTTTTTTTTATTAATCTATTGTTGTTCTAATTTTCGGTCTGATATGGTTGTTGTTTGATTTATTAAATTATTTACATTCATTTTTCAAAATTTCTAGTGACCTAGTTGTTATATTTTTTTATTATTGTTATTATTTTATTATGTTAATATCTTCAGGTTCATTTTACAGATTATAATTTGTTTAGCCATGGTCATGATTGCTATGCTTTATTTCAACTATAATTTTATTCCTGTTATTTTGGACTGATTTTTGCACCGGTTGATTGTTTATTTATTTTCATTATCTATATTTGTTGTTCATTTACTAGTTGTCTATCCTTTTGAACTATTTTAAATAATGTTGGTCAATTTTACTATTTGTGGATATCTTTAATTGATATTGAGTAATGCCATTAATAATTGGCCGATGAAGAAATGACTGTCGATTTCCAAGTCTCCCATGTTCATAAGATGAGTTTTTTATTTTTTAAGTTATTATTTGATTCATTTATTTTTGTTCATATTTATTGATTACTAACACTTCTATTAAGTTTCTTTACAGGTACCCAGAGTTGCTACTGAAAAGCTATTCATTATTATGTATATTATTGACATTAGGCAAACTTAGGTCATTTCTTATTGTCACCCCCCGAGCCTGCACCCTGGACGTGGCTGACACCCGAGAACCGTTGCTGGTCTCCAAGCGAACCCTTGGACTGACTGACTACTTAGCGAAAGACTTACTCAAGCGATAAAACGCTTAAAAATAGAATTTTTGAATATTTAAACTCAAAGTAAAAACTCAACTCAAACTGCCTGTAAAATACTCAATAACATAAGTATTATAGTTTACAAAACCTCTCAAGAAAAAGTAATTAATGAAAGACTCCTCAACTCTGTCTATCTATGAATCCTCTAACATTACGATAGGTGTCGGGACAAGATCCACAACACCTCAATCAGCTATGAAAGAAAATAAAAGTGGGGTCCTCCAGAATGCAAGGAGGCTCACCAAAGCTAACTGGGAGTGCTAAGTGATCTCAATGAAGCACCTGTTGATGATCCTAAACAGATGTTTCTTCATCATAAAAAGATGCAGGTCGCATGACGTTAGTACATGGAATGTACGAGTATGTAATATAGCCGAAGCGAAATAACTTAATGAAAGGACTAGAATAGGTAAAATGTATTCAAGCTGGATGTAAAAAAATAAAGGAATTAAATCATTTAAAACTTTACAAAATACTTACTCATCTCTAGACTCAACATAAAAAGTGATACGAAAATATACGTTAACTTTATTTGGGAGATTCTCTAACCGGCACGCATAACTCTGTGCTACGTGATGATACAGCATCTCACCCACGCTGTCAAAACTATTCTATACCGTGCCAGGGTATATGACACCTCAACTAAGTGGATCCACTAAGCTATAAGGATTCATCTAAAACGTATGATTTTGTACCCATGTTGGCAAGACATGGTTTATGGGGGTTGTAAGTTGCATGGACTCTCCCCCATATCGGTGCTCAATACTACTCCCAATAATATATATACTCTTGCTCAAATTTATAAAAACATACTCTTTCTCTGGTTTGAGGTAATTGCTCAAACTAACCTCTTAAAAGTTGTAACTGCTCTGTACTTAATCTTTTTGAAAACACTTTTACTTTTTTTAAACTCTGCTTTACTTTCTCAAATCAAAATAGTTTAAAACCAATGTTTATTGTGATCTGATCATTGATGACTCGGGAAGTCATACTGCATACAATTGATGGCATATCTTGATGTCATACTGGTTACACATTGATGACATACTCGATTGTCATACTAATCATGAATCATAGTTCTTTTCTCAATGTAACAAATGATACCTTTTGGGACTACTTAGTTCCCTTATACTCTTTATCAAACTCCTCTTTACTTTCTCAAAAACTCAGTTTAAATAAAAAATATTGGCTTTAAAAGATTCTGAAAACTTGTAATTCAAAATAGGGTTCATCTGAAATATAGACATGAACAACTAAACTCAAGGATCTCAATGCATAACATACAGCAATTCAATAATTAGGAATAGAATTTTAAAAAGAATCAGGAACTCAAGAACTCAGAACTTGACATCAACTGATCTCAAGAATACTAAAATCTAAGAATAGAACCCTAGATTACTCTTTTACTGATTTGAAAGTAGATTTAGGGCATGAGGATGAACTAGTCTAACACTATGATAGCCTTACATACATGGAAGAACGAAGTTCTCTATAGAAATTGATGAAACTTGAAAGCGCTTTAAACCCTTGCTTTTCTCTTGTTGGAACCATGCTTTAATGTCTTGAAGTGTTAATGAACGTAAAAGAATTGATTAACACTTTTTAGGCCCTTAATTTGGTGTGAAGCGACGTAGTTTAGGCTTAGAATAGGGTTAAAACGACGTAGTTTAAGTACCAAATGCATAGTGGAGAAAGACCAAAACGACCCCAACTTTTAAAACTGAAAAGGTGCCTAAAAGAGCCAGTCTCACGAGCTGTATTAGGCTTCACGGGCCGTTTAATGCATCATGGCCCATATAGTGGGTAGTCAAGTTTTTCCTGCCCGACAGTGCTTCACTAAAATGGGCATAACTTTTTACTCTGAATTTTAAATGAGGCAAACTTGCTAGCCTAGGAAAGAGGACTCAAAGGCTTTTAATTTGATCAGTTATGGGCCACTTAATTTATTATGTACAAAGAGATATGATCATTTGAAGTTGACCCATGTAAGATCTATTGAAACTCAATTGGTAAGAAAGATTTAAACTCAACTTTATGCTAGGGGATTCTAGTGACCTTAATTCATCTCAAAAATCATTCCCACACTAAAGAATTGACCTTAACACCTAAGAACGATTAAAAATCGCAAATGAAGAATGGTTCGGGTCTTAACTTAGAAATTTTTGGGGTGTTACAATATCTCCCCCTTGGGATCATTCCTCATCGAATGTCTGTTGGACTGAGAATGGAAAGGAAAGGAGTTACTCTTACTATCTTTCTGACTTCTGAACTAGCCTACTAGCATAGGCGGAACTGATTCATACTAAGAGTTTTGAGTTGTCTATAGCACATAAGTCAAGAACGATATTGTTTTGAACATAGTCACCCTCTATCTGAAGTTATCTTACATAAAGCAAGGATATCTGGGCATGAAGTAAGAATAGGAATACTATGCCCTGAGTGACATGACTGGTAGCTTTTAGGCTTACCAACATTTCTCAACTGTGCCCTCCTTTATGAATACCGCACCTCATTAGCTGCGACTCATAACTCCTACAACGTTTTATGACTACTCTTACAAAGGTCTAAGTTAAAGTGTCTTATCTTAATGTGTTCAAGCCTAATCTCTAAATCAGAAGATGCTAACACATGAGATGTTTATACTAATCTAAACCATAAGATTCAGGTTTTATGCCTCTATAGAAAGTCTCATCCCATCAATACTACTCCTTACAACTACATTTAACCAATCTTAGAGACGTAGTCAAGACGCATCTAATGCGTCATGTATTCTTCCACATGTACCAATACCACATTCAAGCCTCGTACTATACCAATACATGGACTCCTACTAACAAATCCTTTTAAGAATTCATCCTTCTCTTGTAATCTCTATCAATTGAAATTTCACGCATACTATCAGGAACTAACTAATAACTCTCACCTAACTATTACTCTTCATTCATCCTTCCTCCACTTTATTAACCTTAGATGGAATAATCACACTATTGCTACCAACATAAGAAACATGAACCTTCTCTTTTTATCATCCCTCAACTATTATCATCAACATCACTCTTTGACTAAAAGGATCACTGAAAGACCTTTAGGGTAAAAGATCATAAGCATGATTCATTCGAGAATTCTGATATAAGAATATGCATGACATAACATTATGTTGCTAGCCATTGAGAGTATATCATGAATTCGCGAGACTGAGCATACTATAGACATGAGTGCTTAGATGAATAGATTCATATCATGAGGCTTATATCCATAACTTTATGGAGTAAGATTGAGATCAATGGGCTAAAGTCTTTACCCCTCATTCTAGAAACTGAGCATAGATGTGAATCTCTCTGAAGTGTATGAGCACAAGTTATGGACACAATTATGTTATTAGAAACATCAATAATATATTGGAATGGCTGAACTTTGAGGAATACGCTAGAGTGTGAATGGATCGATATACCACTTCAACTCTTTTTAAACACATTACTATCTGATTCTTAAAACTTGACTTGATTTCTTATCTTATCATCTCACCCTTATGGCTGAAGCTGACACTTTAAAGCTATGGATCTATTCCATCATCTCTATATTGGTCTACATTCACTTTACTCTAATAATCGGGAAAGGCTTACCTCATGGCTTTTGAACCCTTCATGTGAAGGTACTAGGGTTCTTTCTAAGACCACTTTCTAAGATGCTTCTCTTAACCTCTTCCCATTGGCTTATTAGGCCGCTTCATCTAACTCTTAAGGGGAAAAAATAATGCTTACATCAGCCTATTTCACATTGACAACTCAAATAAGTAATAAAGGCACACATGAAAAATCATTAACTTAATTGGAACCTGGTATGACTACATATGATCTTAGGTACACCTCTTAATGCTCTTGTTAATCTAATGACTTAGCCACACTCCCTTGCTCTCATCTAAGAGCCATAATACCACACTTGTATCACTCACACTTATTAAAAGTAACACCTTAATTTCTCACCTAATTTATGTCAAACCTATTAGACCAGATCTCGAATTAACATCATCACCCTCATGTTGCCATCCTTGCGATCACGACACTAATCTCAAATTCAAGCTTAGTGTCTATTACTAAACACTTATATCAATATAATTGCTCGCTTACTATACTAACTTACAACTACTAGATAAACTTAAGAAACACTCACCCACTAAGATCTCATGATAAGTAGTTAATCTTTATCTCTCAGTCTACCTATATACATATTACTACCACACTTCCATGTCACAACTTAAGCACTACTTACTCATTCACTATACATCATTTCCTAATTAGTTCTATAACTCTCTGAATATCATGGGGCTCTCGTATTTTAAAAAATCATAGGCCTAGCTTAAATCCATCGCATCACGAATACTCGGCTCTTCTATTCAACACTTATACTTGGTCGATAATAATTGGTTAACACCTCATCATAACTTCTCTCAAGTTAAAGTATCTAACTAATCCATACTAGTAACTAGTACTCTACCTTCTATCATGAAATCTACACCAACTCATCACTTCTTAGTCTAACCATAAGGAAAAACTCTTCATTAGTAACTTAATGGGTGTATGACTGCAACAACGTAATTTATCTCATCACTATCTCCCTTTCTTAGATTACTATACCTCTGAATGCATTACTTTAACTCTGGGCGCTTCTACGATTACTGGTTCATAACATCGTAACTCGTACTATTTTTCTAGGTGAAGATACTATCCAAGCCCTAAAACACACTTTCTCATAAGGGTCTCAACTGAATCAAGCATTTGAGAGGCGAGTTTGGGAGTACATCTCACTTTAAGCTCGAATGCATGATTCATATGAATTAAGAGTGCATTCTTTCGAATCTTAACACTTAAGCTCACTCAAGGGCTTCTCTCAAGCCCCTCTGCATTCTCATGACTTTCTCAAGACTTTTGCTGAGAGTAACGCATCAATAAGGATTTGGGACTTGCTTTTCAACTACTTTGAGTATGAGGGATAGTCGAATGGATTTGAGAAAAGCATGAGTATGAATAAGTTCCTTATGACACAATTCTAGTGCATTATTTAGAGTATAAAAGAAGGGAAACTTCTCTTAAATGTCTGTTGAAACACCCAAATTACACCTCCCTTAAGAAGTATAAGCGGTCCTTGTCAAATAAAGAACCTAAAAAAGGTTAGGGTCGATCCCACGAGGAATATGGTTTAGACTTAGTCCCATTTATGGTTATTTATATGTTTAGCCAGATTATCTCTGTAAAAGGCGGGATTTTTAAAACTAAAACTATAATTGATTGATGCGTAGTAAGAAGTAAACAAGTAAAAGAATTCGTAGTTTGTAATATTAATATGAGAATGAAACTAGGGCACATGTGGTCCCCATAAGTTCTTAACTCAGTAATCCTATTAATAATAACTCTTTTCTAGTGTTTAACATGCATACTTGGTAAGTTAGGTATCTCCTAAGTGATTGGTCCTCAAAATAGGGAATTTCACCACGCATCTTGATCCGTCTACGGGTGTATGCTTTAACTAACCCTTACCTTTGACCCAGGTTAGCCCTCAGCATATGTGGTTCAGACTAATAGATAGCGGATTATCACGCTAAATTTCTGTTGTTAACTTTTCTTTCTAATTCATTACTTCCTTGGGCCAAAAAGTAGGAACGAGGCATGTTCTAACGTTCTACACCGTTAAAAAAGAATCAAAATGAAGCGATTAACAAATACATGCATAGACACTTTATCAAGAATTACTTAGTTATTAGTCTAACATTGTTAATTACTCATGGTTCCCACAACCCTAGTTGTGGATTTAGCTACTCATGCTTTAGAATTCACAATTCATATTAGCTTTTGAATAATAAATCATAAACTTACAATTAGAATAGATGAAATCAAAAATCTCAAATTGAAGAACAAAAGCCAATTGCATAAACCAACTTCAAGAATTAAATAAAAAAAATGTTTGGATAAATAACTCCCAAAGCTAAAAATAATGCATCACAAATTGTTTGTCACAAAAAACATATAAAAAACGAAAATTACAACTTATATTTATAGAAAACAGAACCTAAACTAAGTAGGAAAAGGAAAGCCCAGGAAATTTGACTTGGGTAGTGTCGTCTACGGTTGGTGACCTATGGCTCGTAGTCATACCTACGGCTCATAGGTACCTTCCGTCATCAAGCATTTAGTATATATTTTGAAGGTCACTTTGTACGGGCATGATCTACGGCTCGTAGACCTTAGTACGACCTGTCCTGTCCTTTCGTTAATCAGGTACTGAAGTTGACCTCCTATGAAGTTTTCTATGGTTCGTAGTACGAACTACGACTCATCATCTTAAACCGTCATTCCACACTTAGCTAAAATTCCTAGCACTTGAACCTACAACTTCAAACTATGGCTCGTCAAGGGAATGACGACTTTTAAGTCGACTCGTATATCATCAAAATTCTACTGCTGCAAGACTTTAATCACCAACTGCTCCAAAAACCTATTTACTGTAAAATTAAACACAATTCTCATCACATCTACTACCAAAATACTTAAGAAGTTTGAAAAACGCTAAGTTTAATGCATCAAAAGTACCGTAAGTTCACAGTGCATCAACACCCTCAACTTAAAATCATATCTTGTCTTCAAGCGACACAACAAACTCTAAACGACACTTGTGCATAAGCATCTCACAATTCAAGCAATAACAACACATTTTCTCAATCATTATCCTCCCTATTTATTCTTACTATAGTGCAAATTTCTTCATAAACTCAATAAGATAACTCATGCGGATCAATATATGACATAGACATACCAATAGACACATTCACATACGCAGACAACAATCACCAAGATACCGACTTTTCAACAATGCAACTTGTGCCTTTACCACAATGAAATCCCTTATTCACACAGAATTAGAAATTTTTGTTAGGGACTCAGTATTCACTCACACTCAAAACGAATTCAGTATAGTTTGTGCTTAATACCATAGGCTTGCCCTGATGTTCCACGATTTGATTTTTCAAACTTTTCACTTTGGATCACTATATGACTTTCTTAGCTTGTAACTTAAGCTCGAGGTCAGGTGTGGTACATTTGGATATTAAATGACTTTTCTGCCCTCCTTGACATTACATTGGCTAATTTACCTCTTTTTCAACCAATCTTTTATATCTTCATGCTTTATGCTCTTAAGCTCGAGTGTGACTTTGATTTGATCATCTTGCTTGATTTATCTTTTCTTTATCTTCTTGTTTAAGCATTTCATTCTTTTTGCTTCTTTTTGTTTAGTTACACTTTTTTCATCATTTTTACTCAGTTTGCTTTCTTTGCTCTACACACGACTCTTTTCATACCCTTTCTTTCTTGCTTTCCTTCATAATAGCCACCCTCAACTTTGACATTTAGTATGAGTTGATGTGCACAATGTCCTAGTAAGGACCAGGGCCAGAATTTAGGTACAACTTTGCAATAACAACCCTCAACTTAGGCTTTTGTCCTAAGTCGAGGTGCACAATGTCCAAGGAGGGACCAGGGCCAAAATAGAGTTTCACAATAGTATCAGGGAAGGTAAATTGGGTGTAAGAAAGAATGGTACTCTTTTAGGCTCAAACATTTGGATCGATGGGAGCAATTTATCTTTTTGGTTGTTTTTAGGCTTAAGTGGACTTAGTATCAGCAATGGCATATGATCATCTCCTAGTTTCAAGTTCAAATCACCTTAGAAAGACCAACGGGGCAAGTTCTAGATTGACACGAACCATTTGAATGTACAAACAACCTTACACACACATGGCACCCTGTGGCATTTATTAAATCATCAATGAATCTGGTTAATGTTATAGCTTAAGTCAGTGTCATATCGATACCCATCATGTCATACAAAAATCCTACATATTCAACTTTTTGAATTCATAGCCATAGCACAAATCAAAATTTTGAGGGATATCAATTTTTATGCTCTATTTCCATCACGCTATTTATTCCTGGTTACTTATACACATTACTTTCCTAAACATGCCGATTCAACATAAATATAAAATAGTTCCTTGGGGAAAATGAACACAGGCAAGAAAATCCCAAGGAAGGATTGTGAGACGAGTTACTCAGACTTCACCCCAAAGCTCACTATCCATTCACCCCATACCTACATTAAAAGGTAGTGCAATGTCCTTAATGCACAAGTAAAACTAAAGACATCGGGTGAGACAAACCTATGCCGCATATGGGCTAAAGACCAATCAAGAGATGCGGGGGGGAGGGGGTTTCGGTTGTCCAAAACCCGCTGGATCAGCATTTACGGCGCCCTCAGTAACGCCTTCAATAGTAGTCTAAGGTGCACCATCAGCACTGTGCCTCGATCCTGAAGCTCCCGGATCCAACTCTCACATCCGCTCTTGTCTCATCTGCTCATCTATGATGGTCTGCCGCTGGTGATACATCCAAACTTACACCTCAATAAAGAAGTGTAAATGGTCCACGTCAATTTATAGAACTCAACTAGAGTTGAGGTCGATCCCAAAGGAAATTTACTGGCACTTTTATTCAATTTTTGTTGATATTTCCAAAAAGGAAAGTAAAATGCAGAAAGTAAATAATGGGTGTTTGAGGTTTTTCCAGCAGTTGTTAAGTTGATAACACTTCAAACAAACAGTAGTAACAATGTTCTTAAGGTTTTATCAATTTGTGAATGAGACTAGGGTTGTGTTTCCCATGACATTACTGTACTCTTATAATTTAGCCCGAATGATTTTCGCTCATTTATGTCTAATGTTCCCAGCAAGATAGATACATCTAAACACTTCTCTGTCTTATTAAATGATTTTCACTCTCTTCTTCTCATTCTCATAGTGCCTATAATTTAACCTTTGCTTTTTTATTGTAGCATTTATCTTCTCTCAAACTCTAACTTGTTACACCACTTATATGGAGTTTATTCTTGCTTTGTCCTAATCAATACTTTTCTCTCAAACAAGTAAGGAATACAGGCTACCTCTAATGTGTGCACAAATTATAGATTAATTATTTCAAATGGCCAATGGTCTTCAGCTACTGCATCCCTTTTACGACTGCTTTAACGGCTCGTGTAGTGCTTCACGGCTCGTGAGGTGCATCGTGACTCAAAACTTGTGCAAAATAAACATCTTCTTCACTGCTCATGCTTCACAATTTGTCATACGACTCGTACACTTCTTCACGACTCGTCAAACTGGTCGTAGTCTTCACTTCTCTTGGGTAAGGCTTTAGGTCTTCACTGGTTCCTTTTAAGGAGTCATCAGACGACTCGTGGACATGTTCACGGTCCGTCTAGGTGATCATGGCTTTCAGTACAATTCATCAACATTTCAGGACCTTACTGTTTCCTCTCCACGAGCCATCGAACAGCTCGTGGGCATGATCACGGCCTGTCAGGAGGTCCGTGAAGTTTACTTCAGTTCATTTTCGTTCATTTCTTCCATCTTATGTTGACAAGTGTTTTACCTGTATAAACCCAAAGAAAACGTCATATCCACATAGAAATGCTTGCTTTCTTGCTTTAATCCTTTGTTTTTAGCATCAAATGTGCCGTAAACTCACGACACATGAACACCCTCAACTTAGATTATTGCCTGTCCTCAAGAGATAAAAATAAAAATAACACATGATCAAAACACAAAACAAGCACAAAGATGTAGCAGCTATCTTAACAACAACCCTATTCGGAATAATCTTATCTAACATGCCAGAGTCAATGGATGACATCTCATTATATACAGTCGATCATTCTAATTCTCACAATCAGCTAGCTTAATTAACTGTTAAGTGCAAACATAGTGCCCTTACAACAAAGAAATCCCACACACATGATATTTTGGGATTGGCGACTATTCTCGCTCTCCAAAAGAACTTCTAACATTGTAAATATTCAAACCATAGGCTTTCCCATGTTTTCTACGCTTCAACAATCAAACAACTGAAATAGGATCACTATAGGACTTTTATAGGCTTGTAGCGTTAGCTCGGGTTAGGGATTGGAACATTTGGTTAACAAGTGACAAAATTACTGTGTTCCTCCAATTTTCTTATCAACACACAACTCTTGCTCGTGTAGTCCCATCTTTTCTTACTTCAGTACATCCCGGAACTCACACCCTTTCTTTTATACTACTTCTTTTTGCATTTAACTTTTTTTTACTACCACTTCTGTAACCCATTTGCACTAAGAATTTTGGTTTCGTGCCTTCGGAGTAACCAAGGATATGATCCAGTTAAGCTTTTTCTTTTTATTTGGTTCATGACCACCCTCAACTTAAGCTTTTGACTTGAGTTATAGCATTGTGCTTTTGGAGAACAAAGGGTACAATTTCAAGGGTGACAATAAAATTAGCTTCCTGGGTCAAATAGGGTTCAAGGGTTCATGATTTCATTTGGTGGTTATTTTTGTTTAAAGTGGACTAAATGCAAAAATTGCCTATGATCCATTCCTATTCGGTCGTTCAACTATTTCAGCAAGACTACTTAGGCAAGTTCTAGCTTCTACATACAACGTTAGTTTTCAACCAAACCTCACACTCACATGGCACATGCTTACAGTTCCAGTATTTCTGTAAACTAATTCAGAACTAGCTAGCAATGATCAACACGCATATATATAAGATGTCACACAAAGAGCCTGTCAGTCAAATCTCAAATTCATGGTTGTTTCATATCGTTTCAGCCAGATACAATATTCCGCTGCTAATCCAAAAAAACAAAACTAAACAACTACTGAAACACCGCTACTTTCACAAAAACTAAAAACTAAACAACTTTTCAAAACAAGAGCCAACCTCTATGTACTAACACCTACTAAAGGTTGCTCGACCACCCCCCTCCCCATAAAAAAACTTTTCTCTCAAAGTACACAATACAAAGGCTATGAGGAGGGGTCATACCTGTAATGCCTTAGGTGTCGGCATCCAGAGTGACATTGGCACCCTTAGCAATGGATGCGCTCTTAGGTGCAGAAACTTGATCTGGACGACTGCTATTTATAGGAGGAGGAAACTCACTACCGGAGGCTCTAGACCTCATCGCATCACGCTTTTGCTGCTCCAATGCTTCCAGCTCTCTAGCAAGTCTCCTGGACTCCTGTCTAGCTTTCTTTGCTTTCCTCTTCTCTTCTCTAGAGAGGTCTTCATGCTCCTCTATCGAACCTGTATCCTTTTCTTTTCCTTTGGCAGTTTCAAGTCGAACTAAATCACCCAAATGTCTCCAACTGTTGGCGCTACCGAAGCCGTGCTGAACAGATTCATCAAAGAATCTGGTACAATTGATGGAGGCATAGAGATCGGATTCTTTTTCAATTTGTCAATATCCGCCTTCATAGCAGCCATCTGTACCTACAGAGCCTCACCATCTATGGAGCTTACGGAACTGAATCGGTTGTTGACATGAGCTTCTAAGCCGTCCATCCTATTTTTAAGGACTGAAACCTCCCACCGAAGTTCATCACGGAGGCGCTGCTCTGCACTGTGGACCTGACCATGAACCACCCGTGGCATTCTTTCACCTACCAAATCTAGTATAGCCCGAGTGTATCTCTGCTCTGCAACCAACCTCTCAATTAATATGGTGTGCAAATAAATAAAAGTACCTGCAACATCAGAAGGTGGTGCTGGTGTGGGTTGCACTCCCTCAGTTGTCTGAGTTGTTCCCTCAGCTGGTACACTACCACCATCAGACCTCAAAAACTGAACTGGAACATAAGGGAGAACTGCTAAGGGTCCTACAGGCCCTGCTCTCGCCCCGTATAGATAGTTTGCCACATCTTTAATCTTGCTCATGACAGTCACCTTTGTTGCCTTGACATATCTGTCTACAAATTTGTTAGGTGGTATGTTAGAATGCACACAAAGTCTCCTTATCAGACAAGGAAATGGCAGACTCACCTATTCATTCAATTCCCGATCCCTCATCTTCGTGGCAATTATTCTTCCAACATTTAATGGATAAACTGCCTTAATGCAAGCCACTAAAGAAGCAAGTGAGGGGGATAGGGTGTTATCATTAGCCGTTTGGCGCAGTTGTGCACAAACTATTGCCCACCATATTTTTGCTGGAAATGGCAAGAATGCTTTAGTGATGTGCATCTGTGGGTTATCTACCCATATTGCTGCCTGGCCCTCAGAAGCAATCAAACCGGCAATCCACGTCATGTCACTTTTCCTAGAGACTGGATCCGCCATCTCGGTCTCACGGGTTAATGAATGGTGGCGACCCTATATTAGACCAACTGAATCATGTGTTGTGTACTCTGGGCCATGTGGAAACCTATTTATTGTTGTCTCTAAAATCTCGACGTCCTCTCCTCAAACAACTTCCTCAGTCATTGGCGGCCACGTTGCGACAACTGCTTTCTTTCCTCGCTTCGTATACTCTGTGTGGGCAGCAAAGTTCATCAAAGATGCTGCATGATGTACCGTGAATTTACGATACTTTTGATGCATTAAACTTGGAATTTTGCATGTTACTTAAGTGGTTTGCTGTTAGATTTAATAGTTTTTGTGTAAAATTGCAGGGAATAGGCCTTTTGGAGAACTTGAGAAGATTGATGCAGCAGAAGTTAACTTTTGGTGATGTACGAGACAGTCTATGAACCGTCAATACTTTGACGAGTCATGAGTTGGGGTCGTAGGTTCAGAAGCCTGAAGAATTGGCTAAGTATGGAATTACGAATCGTAGATCCTACTACGAACCGTAGATGCCCAAACGTTGATAACTTCATAGAGGGTCACTTGCAGAACTTGAATGACCGAAGAACAGGACGGGTCGTACATTGAATGACGAGTCGTAGATCATGCCCGTAGAAAGAAGCCCTCAGGAATTATTCTAACCGCTAAATGATGGTTGGGACCTACGAGCCGTAGGTTGCCAATTGTCGATGACTCTGCCCAGACCGAATTTTCCCAGATTTTACTTTTCCTAGTCTTATTAGGATTTGTTCTCTATATATACATTATGTAAATTTTGTTTTAGGTTGTTGACTAGTTTTTGAATATTACCATCGGGCTTTGGGAATTACTTTTCATCTTTTGAGGAGATTAATTTTTGAAGATTTATTTATGCAATTTGCTTTTGATTTTAACTTCAAGATTGTGGAATTCATCTATAATCACTGTAAGTTCATGATTTATTCAAACCCTAATATGAATTATGAACAAACAAGCATGAGTAGCTAAATTCACAACTAGGGTTGTGGGAACCATAAGTAATTAACAAAAGTAAAACTAATAATGTTTTAATTCTTGATAGTGTTTATGCATGTTTTTGTTAATCTCTTCGTTTAAATTGCTTTTTAATGAGGGCCCACGATAGAACTCGTCTCGTTCCTACTAGCCAGACCAGGTAGTAATGAATGAGAAAGAGATTACACAACAAAGATTTAGCGTTGAGTAGTCTGCTATCTAATAACCTAACCTAGAAAAAGTTGTGGGTTAATCTGGGTTAAAGGTAAGGGTTAGTAAATCGACACACGTAGACGGACCAGTATGCGTAGTGAAATTCCCTATTTAGAGGACCAATCACTTAGGGACACATAACTTACCGATCATGCATGCTAGACATTAGAAATAATTACCATTGTTAGGTTTACTGAGTTAAGAGCTTATGGGGATTACATATACCCTAGTTTCATTCTCATATTGATATCTCAAACTGCATAATTTCTGTTATTTGTTTTGATTCCTCTCCAATAGTTTTAATTCTAGTTTATCTAAACTCCCCCTTTCTTTTAGAGATAATTAGGCTAAACGTACAACTAATCTTAATTAGCCTACGTCTGAACCATATTCCTCGTGGAATTGACCCTAACCTTCGTTAGGTTCTTTATATGACAGCGACCGCTTATACTTCCTTAGGGAGGTGTAATTTAGGCGATATCACTGCATAGGAGGCGTAAAATTCCTTGGTTAAGTGTCGTGTATACTCTCAAGACATTTTAGTTATCCATTAAAACTTATGTTGTTCGAATATGTTCTAAATCTCTGGAAAAGCTCGCACATTTTCCTCCACCACTCTCGACTCAGGGCTAATTGCTCTCCATCCAATGCCACCTGGCTTTGACAGAATGCCATTCTCAAATATGTCCTTCGATCTAGGAATTAACCACTTTTGACGAAAGACAACGATGAGATGTTGTCGTATCACGAGGTCGGACTCCTTCTGATGAACAAACTACACCAATAACACCTCAAACCCACTAGAAGCACTCTCATCATGCTATTGTATTCTTCCTCTGTACCCTCACCTGGTTGTGGCTCATTCGTGGATGCTCGGGATTCATCATCAGACCCCTGCTCACTCCAGAACCCTCTTCTTCTTTTTCAGACTGAGAAGGAGTGTGCTCTGCAGTGGCCCTCGTAGTCTGAGATCTAGTAGCTCGGGGAGAGTGATCTTCAATTTTTGTATCTATCTGGACCCCAAGACTACTCGATGTTTCTTCACTCGAACTTGTTCCAGAGAAGTAGGGGTGAGGTCTGTGCTGATTTTCACCTTGCTTTAGCCATTGAACCTGCGATCGCACGAGTTAGAACCATTAAAATCAAACGACTACACTAACGGGCACTCATACTTACCTAGTGTAATTATACAAAATGACACCTTACCTTAAGAATGTCATCACTCAATCTATCATTGGGAGGGGCCACGCTATGAATGAAAATTAAAATGAGAAAAGAAAATCATTTTGGTATTTTGGTATCACCATTTTTTAAATGAGGCACTATAAAGTCTGTGTTGTGTACCAGGGCCCATCTAGGCCATCGTGAAGTGGTCCAGTGAACACCCAACATCTTGGTGAGGTTCACGAGGGGTTTCACGGCACGTGAACACTTACACGGTCCGTGAAACCTGTCATGTACTTACACCCAGAATTCACCATCTTTGATTTAGCTCAACACTCCACAAACAACATACTTGTGAATCCCACAATCAGAATACCACTTATTTAATCAACCAATTAAAAATTACACATGAATTTCAACATCTAAACATGCAATTTATTAAATTTGTGCAATACCCACCATATATATTTATCCCTAAATCAACTAACAATCAATTTTCTATAAAAATGAACAATAAGAGCGACTCTATACTTGATGTAGATAAGATCAAACATATACCAAGTAAAAGAGAACTTACTTCGATTTTGAGCCTGAATTTCGCACAACAAAACCAAAAAACTTTTGAAATTTGAGATGTCTTGCAATGTTGACTTAGGGTTTTTGCTTTAACTGATGATTCCTTTATATAGATGCTAAAAAGAAACTTTTGATCACCCTAAGAAACCGTTATGAAGAAGAAAAAGGGGATGAACCTGACTTTTGGTGCTTTGGTTGCTTTTAAGTGCAACGTATTTACTTCCAAGTTGAGTGGGTCGGGTCGGGTCTGTTAGTGCTGACCTATTCTAGATGGGTCGTGAAGTGACTCGTGAGGGGTACAATGACCCGTACAGAGCCTCGTGAAGAATAATTAGACAAGAAAACTTACTTGGAAGTTCACGAGAGGCTAAACAGTCCATCTAAGATGAGACGAGCCGTAAACCCTTCCATGAACTCTTTCTTGTTTTTCTAGTGAATCCCCTTGTTTTGACGGACTACTTCACAGACCGTGAGATGCAATATGGCCCGTGTAGTAGCTCGTGAAGGGCATTCCATACTTTCACTTTTACCAACTTGCTTCGACATTTTCCTGCACACATACAAATACCATGACTCTATAAAAACAAGAACTATTACGTAAACTTAAACTGCCTATTACAATTACATCTTGAGTTGCCTCCCAAGTAGCGCATAATTTAACATTGGGGCACGACGCAGGGTCCTTGATTACTCTAACTTTATCAAGTTAACATTCCTCAATGATCTTCACATCTTCCAGAGCCCCAATGTATGCTTTCACTCGTTGACCATTTGCCTTGAACCCTTCACCTTTTCCGTTTTCAAGCTCAATGGCTCCCGATTAAAACACTTGAGTAACTTTGAAAGGTCAAGGCCACTTGGACCTCAACTTACCTTGAAATAGGCGTAGCCTTTAGTTGAACAACAACACCAAATCACCTGGACTGAAAGTTCTTTTCTCAATGTGCTTGTCATGATACAGGTTCATCCTTTCCTTGAATAAGGCGGATCTCTCATATGCTCTCAAACGGAATTCATCCATTTCATTTATCTGCTCCAACCACATATTTACTGCTTCATTCCAACTTATGTTTAACTTCTTCAGTGCCCAAAGTGCCTTATTCTCCAACTCTACAGGCAAATGACATGTCATTCCAAACACTAGCTTATATGGTGACATACTAATGTGTGTTTTGAAAGTTGTCCGATATGCCCATAAAGCATCATCTAACTTCCTTGCCCAATCTGCTTTGTTGGAATTAACTGTACTTTCCAATAATGCTTTTATTTCTCTATTTGACACCTTCACCTGGCCACTTATTTGTGGATGATAAGATGTCGCCACTTTGTGCTGTTTGACCCCATATTTGGCCAAAAGTGCGCCAAACATTTTATTACAAATATGTGATCCGCCATCACTGATAATTGTTCTAGGTGTACAAAACATAGAGAAAATGGTTTTTCTTTAGGAATCCTGCCACACTTTTACCATCATTCTCTACCAATGCTACTGCCTCAACCCATTTGGAGACATAATCAACTGCCACAAAAATGTACTTTTGCCCAGATGAGCTCACAAACGGTCCAATGAACTCAATCTCCTAGACATCAAATAACTCAACCTCCAAGGTAGGTGTCATAGGGAGTTCATGACGACAGGAGATACCTCCTTGCCTTTGACACACATCACACCCTTTTACCAAGTCTAAAGCATCCTGATGAATTGTAGGCCAATAGTATCCACTTTGGGACACCTTTTAGGCAGTATGGATACCCCCATGATGTCCCCCAATAGGGGATGAATGGCATGCCTCTAATATACTTAACATATAAGCTTGAGGCACATATCGCCTGATAATGTTATCAGCACACACCCTGTATAACTAAGGTTCATCCCAGAAGTACTTACCAACATCTTGAAGAAATTTCTTTCTTTGTTGAAAGGTCAAACTTTCCGGCATCAAGTCACTGACAAGATAATTTGCAAAGTCAGCAAACCAAGGAATAAGGTCAAGAGTAGCGGCTAATACCTGCTCATCCGAGAATGAGTCATCAAATGCTAGCTCAGCTACTTCATTTCTCTATGTATCTAATCTAGATAAGTGGTCCGCCACCTGATTTTCACAACCTCTCTAGTCTTTGACTTCGAAGTCAAACTCTTATAGGAATAGTACCCATTTATCAATCTCGGCTTAGCATTTTTCTTCACCATCAAGTATCGCAATGATGCGTTGTCGGTGTGGACTATCACTTTAGTTACCAGTAAATATGCTCTAAACTTCTCAAATGCATACACTACTGCAAGCAATTCTTGCTCAGTGACTGTGTAATTTCTTTGCGCTCCGTTAAGCTCCTTGCTTGCATAAATAGATCGGGTGAAAGATCTTATTTCTCTTCTGTCCTAGAACTACCCCTAATGCAACACCACTTGCATCGGACATCACTTCAAATGGCTCCGACCAGTCTGGACTAATAATTATTAGGGCTGATATCAGTTTAGCTTTCAAGCTCTCAAACGCTTTGTTGCATGCCTCATAAAAAGTGAACTTCATCTCCTTTTCTAACAGTTTACAGAGAGGATGTGTAATCTCAAAAAAAGTCTTTAATGAAACGCCGATAAAATCCTACATGACCTAAAAAGCTTTGGACCCCTTTTACCGAGATCAGTGGAGGTAGCTTTTCAATGACTTCAATTTTTGCTCTATCCACCTCCAAGCCTTTTTCAGACACTTTATGGCCTAGGACTATGACTTCCTTGACCATAAAGTTGCACTTTTCCCAGTTTAGTACTAGGTTTGCTTCCTCGCATCTCAGTATAGTGCCCTGCTAAGATTGAACAAACAGTCATCAACAGTATTACCTACAACTGAAAAATCATCCATGAATACCTCCACAATGTCCTCGACCATATCTAAAAAAATAGACATCATACACCTCTGGAAAGTTGCTAGAGCATTACACATGTCAATGTGGTTTTTTGCAATACCTCGGATTCAAAATGGTGGAAAATTTCTGATTCTCTAGGTTGGTGCCTGTAACGACGGAAGCCACCAACGGATCATAGGTTGACTTATGGCCCATAGGTGGGAACTGTAGGTGGCAAGCCCAAGTTTTCAAAATGACAAGTTTCAAAACCCCAACGATTATCTGCCAGGACGGTCCATCGTCCAGCGTACAAATTGTAAATGGGTCTCATAGGTCTCCTCCAGACTTAGTAAAATTCTTAAGCCATAAGTTCAAACTTACGGTTTCTATGTACGGTCCGTCAATTGACCCACGAGTCGTACATAGGACCCATCATTGCAGGGTCCAAATTGGTAGTCTCTGAACCCAACGGCTGTTGACCAGGACGATCCGTCGATGGACCTACGGACAGTAGGTCAGACCATCGATGAGTCCTAACAGTTATATTTTAAGGGGTAGTTTGGTATTTTCACTTAATGGCCTATTTACTAATCAAGGTCGGTTCCCCTCAACTCCTAAAACTATATATGCCCTTCTAATCCTAAAAACTACCCTTTCCAATCACTTTACAAGATTTCCCAAAATTCTCTCTCAAATATTTCTCTCTTTTGAAATTAGAAGAAGAAGAAGAGGGCAAACTAGGGTTCAAGGAATCAAGCTTTTCTTAATCAATTGCTTAAGGAATTAACACCCCGAGGTATTATAGTCTTCATCCATGGATCCCTTTCCTCCATGGAATCCCTAAATTCTCAAATTTTCAAGTTAGAAGTTCTCAATTGAATTAGGGTTTTTCTTCCATGTCATGGGTTCCTTGCAATGATGATTTAATTGATTGAGTTATGAACTATGAAGCATGAATTGAGTTGAATTTTATTAATTTAGATTAATCCCCATGAACCCATGCGAATTCCTCCAATTTAGAAATCTATGATTTGTTGGTGGGTTGAAATATAAAGTGATGAATGTTATGAAATCTCGATGAAGCCATGCATGAATTATGATATCTAGTCTTCATGATGAGATTATGAATGAACTAAGGATGGTTTTATGGAAGTAAGCATGTTCAATCAAAAACTATGATTTCCTCTATTATGTGGGTTCCTTCAATTATGGACAAATTGTCTTGTTTATGGTTTTCTAAGCATGAATTTGCATTGAATTGCATGATTTAAGAGGAATTCTCATAAACCCATATGAAATCTATGATTTGTAAGTTATGAGCATGATGAACTATGTAAATATGAAGTTTATGAAATCATGCATGTCTGTTATGAAGCTAATTATGAATTTAAGGGTGCTTTGAGATTGAAGTACCGAAGTTATGATATGTTGATGTTGTTGTTGAGTTGTGAAAGGAATTCTCATATATTAATCAACCCATGAATGTGAAAGGTTTTCTCACATGTAATGATTCATAACTTGTTGAAAGGCTTGGTCAACTAACTTTGAATTGATGACTAAGGAGCTATTCTAATGAAGAGACAAGAGGTGATCACCCATGTTCCCTCTTGTAGACAAGAGGCGACTAGCCATGTCTACTTATGATAATTGAACTATGTGTAATCCATGGGAAATATGATTAGCACCGAGTGGACAAAAGTCAATTACCCATGTCCCATAAACTTTGTGCCACCATAGGTTTGTCTAGATACCCACTAGCTAGTGGATCCACGTAAGCTATATGACAAGTAAAGGGTCCTACCTTGGCATGTAGGATGGCCCTATCAGTGGGGTTATACACCAGATTCAATGTTGATGGCTCGCATGGCCTTATAGGTCAGTTAAGGCTATTCCCCACAATAATGAACTAAAGTATTTTTATGATGTTCCTCGAGTAAAGTGAAGATGTTTAGCTTGCTTTGACCATGGTTTATGCTTCATGCTTTTTAACGTTTATCATGTTTTAGCTTGGTCACTGCATGTCATGAAAATGTCCCATTTTAGCATGTTTTAAAAGATTTGGTCCATTGCTATCATACTTGGTAATTGATTGTACTAACGCATACTTGCATACTTGGTAATTGATTGTACTATTCTTGGCAAGAGCTTAGTAGAAGATTGTTGAAGACTTGGTGAGTCCTCATCCATTCGAGGACATAGCCTAGTTGTTATTTCTGTGATGTTCTTTTAGTTTGGCATTGTATTGGGTTACGTCCCAAACTTTTTAAATCTTTGTTATGTTATATTGACTTTGAAACATGAGATGTAGACTTTCGCTACTTTTCTTAAAACTTTGATATGACATTGCCTTTTTAACTCTAAATTCTCTATGATCTTGTATGTATGTATGCTAAGTGGCTTGTATGAGGCCTTTCAGTGTCTTATACACCATGTCACGTCTAGAGGGTACCTTGGGTCTTGAAAAACTTTGTATCAGAGCTAGGTTTTAGAAAGATCCTAGGAGGTCTCATAAGCCGCGTCGAGTAGAGTCTTGTTCATGAGTGTGAAGCGCGCCACATTTATGAATGAGAGGCTATAAGACGTTTAAGAAACTTCACTTCTTTCATTACTCTTAAGTCGTGCCATAGAGTTTAACTCTATACGTCTCTCTCCTAATCCCTATCCTATGCATTTCAGGATATGGCAACCTGAAGAGCTTATGCTAGAAGAAATGCGGGAGAGAATATGGAACAACAAGTTTCTCAAGTTTCACCCTTTGGCTGAACAAGTATCTGATGTTGAGTTTAGGGCTGCTTTTCAAGTGTTGGCTCAAGCCATGACTGCCCAAGTCAATAGAGAGGTTGTGGCTCCCATGAACCCAAATGTGGTTACGGTGGCATCAAGAGTGAGGGATTTCACAAGAATGAACCCTCTGGAATTTCATGGTTCTAGGGTTAAGGAAGATCCTCAAGAGTTCATTGGCGAAGTGTACAAGGTGCTAATGATCATGAGAGTGACGCCGAAGGAAAAGGTGGAGTTAGCCACTTATCAACTTAAGGGTGTTGCTCAAGTTTTGTTCAACCAATGGAAGAGTGAGAGGGCGGATGATGTGGGTCCTCTTGATTGGGAGAAATTCAAGGTTGCTTTCCTTGATAGGTTCTTTCCCCTTGAGATGAGGGAGGCAAGGGTGCTTGAGTTTATCAACCTTCATCACGGAAACATGAGTGTGAAAGAGTATGCTTTGAAGTTCATACAATTGTCTCGATATGCTCCTTCTATGGTTGCCAATCCTAGGGCAAGAATGAGTAAGTTTGTTTCAGGAGTGTGTGAAATGTTGGTCAAGGAACGTCGTACCGCTATGCTTATCTATGATATGGATATTTCTTGTCTTATGGTTCATGCTCAATAAATTGAAGAGGAAAAGCTTAAGGAAAGGTCTAGAGAGGTAAAGAGGGCTAAGACCAATGATGGTAATTTCTCACATTCAAGGTCCGATGGACATGTTCATTCTAGATTTCGACAAAGGTTCTCTGGTCAAGGTTCCTCCAATGCTCCTCCTAAGCCCAAAAAGGATAGGGTGTCCAACCCTAATCCTCAAGGAGGAAATGGTGGTGGATTCTCATCGACTGCTTCTACTAAGTATGGGAAGAAGTGTGAGGGTAAATGTCTAGCCGATTCTAATGCATGCTTTGGTTGTGGCAAGATGGATCACAAGATAAGGGATTGTCCCTTAGTGGCTAAAAATGAAGGGGATAACCGTCAATGAACTCAACCTCAAAATTCATCGAGTTCTAGGGGAAATCAGAAGCATAACTGATTCTATGTACTTCAGGCTCGTCAGGAGAAAGAGTGTTCTCCCGATGTGGTTACCGGTATGTTGAATGTCTTTCAATTTGATGTTTATGCTTTGCTTGATCCCGGTTCTACTTTGCCTTTTGTGATGCCCTCTGTGGCTATGAGGTTTGATGTTGTTCCAGATGTGTTGTTAGATCCTTTTCATGTCTCTACTCCGATTGATGAATCCATTATGGCTAAGAGAGTCTATAGAAATTGCCCCATCTCTTTATCTCATAGAATCACCCGTGTTGTTCTTGTAAAGCTACATATGTTAGTTTTTGATGTCATTCTTGGGATGGATTGGTTGCATTCTTATTAAGCTTCTATTGATTGTAGGACCCGAATGGTCAAGTTTAAATTCCCTAATGGGCCTATCCTAGAATCGAAAGGGGGAAATTCTATGCCTAAAGATCATTTTGTGTCATGTCTTAAAGCTAGAAAGATGATTTCTAATGGTTGCATATACCATCTTGTTAGGGTGAGGGATGTGGATTCTGAAACCCCTACTCTTGAGTTGGTTCCCGTTGTTAATGAGTTTCCGAAAGTGTTTCCTGATGATTTACTCGGTATTCCTCTCGAAAGGGAAATAGACATCGGTATTGACCTTCTCCCGAATACGTAACCTATCTCTCTTCCTCTTTACCAAATGGCACCAACAGAACTTAAGGAGTTAAAGGAGCAATTGAAAGACTTGTTCGATAAGGGTTTCATCCGACCAAGTATTTCTCCATGGGGTGCTCTGGTCTTGTTTGTAAGAAAGAAAGATGGTTCACTTCGTATGTGCATTAACTACCACCAATTGAACAAGGCTACCATTAATAATAAGTATCCTCTTCCAACAATAGATTACTTGTTTGATCAATTTCAAGGGTCTAGTTACTTGTCTAAGATCGACCTTCGTTAGGGTTATCACCAATTGAGGGTGAAAGAGGATGATATTCCACAAATGGCTTTTCGGACCAGATATGGCCATTACGAATTCCTAGTGATGTCATTTGGGTTAACAAATGCTCCGGCTGCATTTATGGATTTGATGAATAGGGTGACAGACAAAACCTTGACGTGTTTGTGATCATGTTCATAGATGATATTTTTATTTACTCAAGGGGTGAAGGTGAGCATGCCGATCATTTGAGGATTGTGTTGCAAATCCTCAAAGACCATCAACTATTTGTAAAGTTTAGTAAATGTGAGTTTTTGCTAAGGTATGTGGCTTTTATTGGTCACATTGTCTCCGGTAAGGGCATTGAGGTAGATCCTAAGAAGACGGATGCAGTTAGAAATTGGCCTAGACCACTATCACCTTTTGATATTAGTAGTTTCTTCGGTTTGGCCGGTTAGTATAGGAGGTTTGTTGAAGGGTTTTCTTCTATTGATTCCCCATTGATGGCTTTGACTTAAAATAAGGTTAAATTCACTTGGTTCGAAGCATGTGAGAAGAGTTTTCAAGAATTGAAAGATAGACTTACCTCGGCTCTGATATTGACCTTGCCGGAAGGTCTGCTGGTTTTGTGGTTTATTGTGATGCCTCTAGAATTTGCCTAGGATGTGTTCTTATGCAAAATGGGAAAGTTACTCCTTATGCTTCAAGGCAGCTTAAGATTCATGAAATGAACTATCCTACTCATGACTTAGAGTTAGCAGCGGTTGTGTTTGCTTTAAATATTTGGAGGTATTATTCATATGGTGTGCATGTTGACATTTTTACCGACCATAAGAGTTTGCAATATGTGTTCAAACAAAAAGATCTAACTCTTTGTCAAAGGAGGTGGTTTGAGTTGTTAAAGGACTATGACATGAGTGTCCTCTATCGCCCCGGTAAGGCTAATGTGGTGGCGGATGCTTTTAGTCGATTATCTATGGGTAGTGTTGCTCATGTTGAGGAGGGTAAGAAAGAGTTGGTTCATGATGTTCATAGACTGGCCCGATTGGGTGTTCGGTTGGTTGATTCCACTAAAGGTGGTGTTATGGTTCACAATGGTTCCAAATCATCCTTTGTGCATGACGTGAAGGCTAAACAAGATCTTGATCCTAATTTTCTCGAGTTGAAAGCAGTGCTCAAAAAGTCCATTGAGGCTTTCCCCTAAGGGGGAGATGGTGTGCTTCGATATCAAGGTTGTTTGTGTGTTCCCGATGTAGATGACTTAAGAGGAATGATTCTATCGGAAGCCCATAGTTCTTGATATTCCATTCACTCAGGAGCTACCAAAAGGTACCGTGATTTGCGGGAGGTCTATTGGTTGAATGGAATGAAGAAGGATATTGTGGAATTTGTGGCTAAATGTCCTAATTGTCAACACGTGAAGGTTGAGCATCAAAAGTCGGGAGGTTTGTCCTAAGATATTAGTATTCCAACATGGAAGTGAGAAGATTTGAATATGGACTTTATTGGTTGTTTACCACGCACCCGGTGACAATGTGATTCGATTTGGGTTATTATGGATCTTATGATGAAATCAACACATTTAATTCCCTTCAAGGTTTCTTATTCGGCGGAGGATTATGCTAAGTTGTACTTGAGGGAAATGGTTAGGTTGCATGGAGTGCCTTTATCCATTATCTCCGATCGTGGTGCACAATTTACTTCTCAATTTTGGAAATCTTTCCGAAAGGGTCTTGGTACTCGTGTCAAGCTTAGTACGCCCTTTCATCCCAAACTTTATTACTCTTTCTTATGTTAGATTGGCATTGAGACTTGAGATGTAGACTTCCGCTACTTTTCTTAAAACTTTGGTATGACATTGCCTTTTTAACTCAAAATTATATATGATATTTTATGTATGTATGCTAAGTGGCTTGTATGAGGCCTTTCGGGGTCTTGTACGCCATGTCACGTCTAGGGGAGTACCTTGGGTTGCGATATTGTTTCCTGATCCTCTATTGCAAGTGATATCTGATTATACCCAGAGTATCCGTCCAAGAAACAGTACCATCCTTAACTTGCCAACCGATCTAACATTTGGTCCATGAAAGGCATTGGAAAATGGTCTTTCAAGGTCCATTTGTTCAGTTTCTGATAATCCATACACACTCGCCACCCTATGACGGGTCTTTGGGGGATCAACTCATTTTTGGCATTTGTCACAACCGTCATTCCACCCTTTTTGGGTACACATTGCACCGGGCTGACCTAGGGACTATCAAAAATGGGGTAAACTACCCCAACATCCAGCCACTTGATAATTTCCTTCTTAACCACCTCTTTCATTGGTAGATTTAGCCTTCACTTGTGTTCTATACTTGGACTGCAATCTTCTTCCAGCTGAAATTTACGAGCGTAGATGCCTTGAGGTATTCCTATGATATCAATGATGGTCCACCCAATCGCTTTCTCGAACCTCTGCAATACATTCACCACTGCTTGTATCTATTCTTAGTTAAGCTCTACCGCTAAAATCACAAGCAAAGTGTTATTGTCTCCTAAAAATACATACCTCATATGACTAGGTAGTTGTTTTTACTCAAGCACTGGCGGTTCCTCAATAGGTGGTTTCGCTGGAGGACTAGGCCTATTTTTCAAGTCCAAGTCTAACTTCTTGGGGTTATATGAATGTGACTCCATGCCTTGCAATGCATTTAAAATCTCAACATAGTCTATTCGAAAGTCTTCATCGAAATTCATTATTACTGCGGCCAATGTCTCAACAACAAGCCTTTCCTCTATAGACATTGTCATGTCACCATACTCCACCATACCAATTGCAGACAGTACACTCATATCTTGTGATTGCTTCATTGACCTGCACACTTTGAATTCTGCTTCCTTCCTAATTAGTCAAAATTTCAACTCTCCTCTTTCCACATCAACTAATGCTCTTCCTGTGGCTAAAACCGGTCTTCCCAGAATTATGGGAACCTCATAGTCTACTTCACAATCCAAAATCACAAAGTCGGCTGGGAAGATGAACCTTCCTACTTTAACAAGTACATCACATAAAATACCCATAGGTCTCTTCACTAATCTATCCACCATCATCCACCTCATGGTGGTGGACTTTGGGGTTCCCAACCTTAGATGTTTGTATATGGCCAATGAAATAAGATTGATACTTGCCCCTATATCACAAAACACTTGTACAAACTTGGAGTCACAAATGGTACATGCTATTGTGAATGCACCTGGATCCTCTTTCTTTTACACCAAACACCTTGTAGCAATAGCAGTACAATGGTGAATATTATCTGCCGGCTCAAAACCTGTAGTTCTCTTCTTCGTTACTAAATCCTTCATAAACTTAGCATATCCATGCATCTGCTCCAAAGCCTCAACAAGTGGAATCTTCACTGATAGTTGACAAAGCATAGATATAAATTTTAAGAACTTTTCATCTTCGGCTTTCTACTTAAGACTTTGAGGAAATGGAGGGGCAGGTCTAGGTACAAGTTGTAAAGGCAAAGTTTCCTCTATTTCCACTCCCTTTGTCCTCGATGGCTTCTCATTCTCTTTGCTCCTTGCTGCTTCGTCATCCAATTCAAGATCAGCTTGTGCGTCTTCTGTTCTTTCAATGCTTTCTTCCTGCTCAAAACTTGTAGGTTCTGGTTCAGGAAGTGCTTTACCAGTTCTAGCAGTGATTGCCATAAACTGTCCATCTTTCATTTGGTTTTGAATGGTATCACTAGGCAATATTCCATTCTTTCTCTGATTCAATGCGGTTGACAATTGACTCTACTGTTACTCGAACTGCTTAATAGATGTTGAGTTTGAATCAACGGTCAGACTCATACTCGAAAAATCATTCTTTAGCTCTTTCACCCCGCATCAGTAGATTCAACCTTTTGGAGAACCTTAGCTAACATGTCCTCCATTTTTCTTCCGCTATAACTACCTCCTACTCGATCTCTGTTCCCCGGAGGTACATATACACCACTGCGGTCATTCTTATATCCCTCCTTATTCTACCAATTTCCTTGCTCTCTCTAACTCGGCCTATCGTACTGCCCTTCTCTTTTGTAGTTCCGACCTTGATTTCAAGAATTATATCCTTGGTTACCTGAGTTATAATTCTGAAAACCCCCTGGTTATTCAAGTATTTGACTTCCTCATCGAAATTAGCATCCTGTTCATCATCCCTAGTTATAGCACAAACAACATTTACCTTTTCGTGATCCGTCGGGAGATGTTTGGTAATTAGGTCAATTTGGGTTTTCAGGTGAGCGATATCCTGATCTCTTTCCTCCTCTCTCTTTCTCTGCTCAGCTGACATTTCAAAAGTGAACCAAAGATCTCCAACCTCGGCATCCCTTGTGTTCAAAGCTCTGTTGTTCTTTGATACTTTGTTCATAATGTCCATAATCTCAGGGAATGGTTTGCTCATGAATGAGCCCCCACATACTGCATCCATGACTGGTTTGGTCACAAAATTTAATGACCTGTAAAATTCTTGCTTCAAGTGTTTCTCAGTGAGGCAACGATCTAGGAACTTCTTTAACTTCTGACTAAACCTCCACCACGTGTCATGCATCGCTTCACCTGGCAGTTGTTTATGAGAACCAATCTCATCCTTCATCTGTAGTTCCTTTGACTCTAGGAAAAATCTCTCAATGAAGACCTCTCTCAGCTCTGCCCATGTTCTAATGGAATCAGGAGGCAACTCATTCAGCCAGTTTATCGCTTCTCCAGCTAAGGATAAGGGAAAAACCTTAACCTCATTGATGTTTGGCTGACCCCAGGAATATCGGTAGACTTGTGTATTGCAACAAAGTTCATCAAATGTTTGTTGGCATCCTCACCAGCAGTTCCTCTTAACATCCCTTTGAGATTAAGCAGTTGAATCATAGTACTGGTGATAGTAGACTTCACCCTGGAGGTAGTGCTGGTATAATATAGCTCCAGTCTCGCCAGCTTCATCCAAGTCCACATCATCCTCTTCAAATTCGCTCTGCACCTGTTGTGTTTCCCATGACATTACTGTACTCTTATGATTCAGCCCAAATGATTTCCGCTCATTTATGTCTAATGTTCCTAGAAAGATAGATACATCTATACACTTCTCAGTCTTATTAGATGTTTTCACTCTCTTCTTCTAAGTCTCAGAGTGCCCATAATTTAACCTTTGCTTATTTAGTGTAACATTTATCTTCTCTCTAACTCTAACTTGTTACACCACTTATATGGAGTTTATTCTCCCTTTGTCCTAATCATTACTTTTCTCTCGAACAAGTAAGGAATACAGGATGCCTCTAATGCGTGCACTCATTACAGATTAATTATTTCGAAAGAAAAAACAACATTGGCAATTTAAAAGTTTGCATCACTCTTGCTAGATCCAGAGCTACATTTAGGTCATGGTTCCCACAACCCTAGATCTGGCATTTAGCTGCTCATTTTATCGAGGAACATAGAGTAAGACAGTATTCAAAGCATAATAATATGACTCACAATAATAGAAATCCAAAGGTTCCTTGAGTATTGATACTAAACCAAGAACAACAAAATCCAGATCCAAATAATAGCAACCAAGGCTAACTGATGTTTTGATTTCGAAGATAGAGTTTCTCTGCTCTCCAAAATATTTTAAAAAAACCATTCGATAGTAAAAGATACCCCTAAAAAATAAACCCTAAGAAATTAAAATAGTATGTGAAAGCAAGTCCTGAAGTAATTAGAACTCTTTTTGTCACGCATCTTCACGAGAGGGTTAACGGCGCATTCAGTTCTAAATGGCCCGTCAAGCCATTCATCGTCTCACTTGGCCAGTGAGGTCTTTAGCTACTGCATCCCTTCTACGACTACTTTCACGGCTCGTGTAGTGCTTAACATCTCGTGAGGTGTATCGTGACTCAACACTTGTGCAAAATAAGCATCTTCTTCACTGCTCATGCTTCACGATTTTTCATACGGCTCGTACACTTCTTCACGACTTGTCAGACTGGTCGTGGTCTTCACTTCTCTTGGACAAGGCATTAACAGTGCATGCATAAAAATCAATCAAGAATCACTTTTTACATTAACTTACTATAATAATTCATCATCGTTCCCACAACCCTAGTTATGAAATTTAGCTACTCATTATCTCAAAAACACAATTAAAATTTATTAAAAGAAATATGCTTGTGCTAATCATAAAAAAATTAAGAACAATAGCTAAAATATCTTTCAATAATCACGAATACAAATAAATAATAAAGGAGAAGAAAGAATAAACCAAAATTCTCTGGCCTCCACGGTGGCTCTTCCAAAGTTCCTAAGCTATAAAGTTCTAAATTATATATTGTGTATTGTGTCTTGGTTGGCTGCTCCAATAATTAATTTTATGTCCTATTTACAGATATAGAAATCCTAAATAAAATAATTGAGTTCTGGAAGTCCACCACCTCAACAATATCTTGGTCTCTCAATGGTTGCAACGTGGCAACATGTAAGTCCTTCTCTTTTGATTCAATTGCACATATGTACATATGTATAAATAATAATATTATATTAACTTCGATCCATTAAGCTGCCTGCATGATTTCCTTATATGATTTCGTGTTTTTAATTTATTTATGCTCCAAATTTCTTCATCTTCACGCCATTTTAATCCTACAAATAAAATACACAATATAATAATAATTCATAAACTTTATACTCAAAAAGGATAATCAAAATATTAAATATGAAGCAAATAATGATTAAATATGTATATTTTAGCCTCACATCAATGGAGTGGTGTGTCTAAGCTTGGATCGCGTTTCCTAGTAGATAAGACATTAGGGAATCCGTAGGGCCTTTCGGAATCGAATTCGGGTGAGTAAAACTCCTAGTATCAAACTTGGCGTAATGGGTTAGTATAGAACATCAAGGTTTGAAAGTGTGTTGCGAAATGGGAGCTTTGGGGAGGATTTACGAGTCTCTGTCTCCGTGCAAGCAGCTATAATAGGTGTCACGCCGATGTAGTAGGATAACTCAATTCCCGCTATAGCGGGTTGGGCTGCTACAATTGGGTTAGTTGAATTTTTGTGCAGAAAATTCCCAAAAACTTCGTATTTTCTACAACTTCGTTCTTGAAATTAGGAAGGGCAATTTAGAGCAATTCTCTCAAGTTTTTTCACCAATCTCTTCAGTAAAAGTAAGTTAATTACTTCCCCAACTTGTATTTTGACTCTTAGGCCTTAGAATCTATGTTGTTACTCTTGGGAAATAGTTTTAACTTGAATTAATTGTGGAAAAGACCTTTGTTGGGTGGGATGTTCATGGAAATGGCCTAAGATTTAGGATTTGATTATAATCCGGATATTGTTAACCCATTATTCATTGATTATTGTGTTTTTATTATTATTTAGACCAAGAACAAGCCAAAATTCATAATAAGAGGAAAGCTCAAGTTCTTTAGAGTTTCCAAGGCTTCATTCGAGGTAGGTGATGGTTGTTGTTTTCCCATTTATGCTATGTGTGCTTGTTAACTGCATCGTTAGTAATTCATTCATGATATATGATTAGGAAAATTGGAAAGACATAATGTGAAATGACAGAGATTATCAATCTCATGCAATGAATGTACATATGTGATTGTAATTTATTGTGGTTGTATTGTATTGTGTGTTGATGATTGGGATTGCGTGCCATGCCAGTACATATTATTGATGGAACAGGCACCACGCCGGTATACTAACATCTGGACGGGTACCACGTTGGTACAATAGAAATAGGTACACTAACTTGGGAACGGGTACCATGCCGGTACAATGGGAACGGGTACTATACCGGTACACTAACTTGAGAATGGGTACCATGCTAGTACACTAATAGTTTGTTTATGTGGGTTCCATAAGAGAATCGGACTGTCTTATTATGTTATGATGATTCATGTTGTTTATGCATATAAATTCAGGGTAAGGACCGAAAGTCTAGACTATGTTGTACTTATATTTGTATTGTGTACTATCTTCTTACTGAGTTGTGGTTACCTTTTCATATTTCATGTGCTGAAACTAGCCCGTGATCCTATCAGTACACTGTGATTGTGTACTGATATTACATTTGCTCTTTCTTTATTGAGTACAGGGCATATTCAGGCAGCTACTTCGCGACCTCAGCTGTGAGACCTCCACTATCTGAATCCACAAGTGAGCCACTTCCTCTGGGCTGCTATGGATTCTTCATTATATTCTTAGTCCCTTTGTTCGGACTCAAACATTCTAGACTTCTGTTTTATTTCTCTTATTTTGGAGTTGAATCCCCTATTCTAGACTTAAGATGTTTTGATACTATTACTTTTAGGTTCTAGAGAGTTCATACCACAACTGTTTTTGATTGACGGGTTGAGTTTATGGGAACTCGATTCTTTAATTGTTTAACCTATTTTCCTAATATTTTATATCATGACTTAGTTTCCTAAATAATTAGATTGGTTAAGTTTGGGTTGATAGTTTGTTCTTCCACCGGATGGTTAATGTGGGTGCCACTCACGATGGGTCAGGGTCGTGACAGAATTTTGTATGTATTTGTTTATTTCAGACATTTTTATCAACATATTCAAGTGTATCAATTCACTATTGTACTACGTGTATCAATGTAAGCAAATGTATTTGTTTATTGGTATATTTTTGTATCAATATATTCAATTGTATCAATGCATTCAACTTATACATTTATGTCAACCTATTTAAGTATATCAGTTCATCGTTATATATACTTTTTGTAATATTGTATTCAATTGTATTATTTCTTTTTATAAACATTTGTATATATATGATTTTTCTATTGAAATAGAAGTACCAAATACACTTCAACATTTATAAAACCCTTAAATAGTTAGAAATTTGAATTTGCATCAAGATTTGTATTTTGTCTCTTACGTATCTGTTTTGAAAGATAAGTACCAAATATGTATTTGTATTTTCTATATTTTGTACCAATATGTATTTGCATTCAAATGCTTTTGCATTGAACGATAAATACCAAATACATTTCACATATGTATATCTTTCAACAGTTAGAATTTTTGTATTTATTTGTAATTGGAATCAACTTTTAGATAATAATATTATATGCATTTTGTATTTAGGTATACAAAAGAACTTGACAAATCTTGCGAACAAAAATGAATACAATAAAATACTTGACTCAAATGAAAACAATTAAGTCACACATAAATGAATACAACATGAGATTTTTATGCATTAGGTATACAAAGAAATTTGATATTTTTAGAACAAAAATAAATAAAACAACTTGCTTGACCCAAATGAAAACAATTAAATATAAGCAAATTTTAATAATTTTTTGCATACAAATGACAATAAATGAATAAAATAAAAAATTTGAATACACATGTATTAGTATAGAATATAAGAAAAATTGTCAATATTTATGATCATTTACGAATACAATAACATGCTAGAACATGTAATAATCCTCGGGGTTATTTCTGTGTTTTTGTGTGCTTTGACTGTTTTGCCCCTTCCTTATAACTTTTGTGTGGTGCTAGGATGGGTGGCATACTTCTCGAGGTAATCAGTTGAGTTTAGTGTGAGTTTTTCAATTTTTGGTAACCTTAAGCTTTAAGAGTTGACTTTAGTCAACATTCGAAGATTTTGGTATCAGATCGGAATTTTGTCAGTTTCATCAGCTCTGGAAGGATCATTTTGGTCTAATGTGATGATCATTTCGGGTTTCGAGGCTTTCATTTGGAGTTGGTGTGATTAGGCATTTTATCCTTTAAGTTTTCCTTAAGGTTTGACTTCAGTCAACTTTCTTGATAGACGCACTCGGAATCGAATTTCGTCAGCGCGGTTAGCTCTGAAATATTAGGTTTGGTCTCAACGACCTTTGGTTTGGTATTTGAGGCTTTCGGGGTGACTTTGTGGCGTTTTGCACTTTGATTGTTAATTCTTTTAAAGAGTTTACTTTGGTCAATATTTTGACGAGACGGCCTATATTGGTTGTTTTGTTGATTCCATTGAGTCTAAAATATCATTTCCAGTCTAGTAGCATACTTTGTTTGCACCGAGAGGATTTCAAACGAGGTTTGGACCCCCAATGGAGGATTATGTGCCTTAGAGTTTTTGTTGATGTAGTGTTGCTGGTGCAGCAGTGATTCCTTCATCGCGATCGTGGACCCTTTGTCGCATTCGCAATGACCGATTCCCTTAGCCTTCGCGTTCACAGGCCTCTGGTGGCGTTCGTGAAGGGTTGGCTGCCCAGGCCTTTACGTTCGCGGGCCTCGCGCAACGTTCACAAAGGGTCAACTTTGCTGACCTTCACGATCTCGAGGGAGGCCTCCGCGGTCACGATAGGCAATTTAATGCGTGGCCGTGTGTTTTAAAAGACGGGAAATTAACCAAAACCCCCGTTTCCAACTTGGTTTTTGGAGAATTTTGGGAGCAATATTTGTCAGTTTTGGGTGATTCTTGTTGGAGAGTTTCGGGAAGGCTCGTGGGCTCGTTCCGGGGTGGTTGAATCTTCCGTTTCTCTTTGTCATTCCCATAAATTTCTCTTTATTTATATATTTTGAACCCTTGAGCTAAATGAATTAGTGGGCTTGGTTTGACTTGATCAAATCTTTGTTTTTCCCATTTTCGGGGCACAAGTTCCTTGAGTGGGATGGCACCTATTGACGGAGTCAATTTTGTGACTTCGTGCGCAGATCCCACTTTAGTCTTTTATGGTTTTCTTGTTCTTTTTTCTTTCCTTTGTTGATTATTGCTTAGTTGTGATTATTTTTGTGTACCCTTTGTATTGTTGATAGCTTGGCACCGCTTCGAGGCTCTTCAGAAGGGAAAGGCACTTGAGTAGTTAGACGTGTACGGTTTTCAGCCTTGAGGTAGGTTATGGTCTTTTTTTTCTAGACTTGGCTCTTTTAGATTGATTATGAATGAGAAGTATTGTATGATTTGGATGAACTTTAGGATTAACTTAAGTTTTGATCCTTAGTTGATTTATGGCAATTGTTGGGTTGTTTAGATAGTTTTAGTCGGAAGCCTTAGTTTAGGTTGCCCTTATGCTTGTTGACTAGTATCTTTAGAAATGCTCGTAGGTGGTGTGAAGCTTAGGATTGTTGTGTGTTTTGGCTATTTTGGGTTGGTTTGTGTGCCTTGATAAATTCTTGATTTTTGATTGCTTTCTCGATTATTGAATAGTTGGACTTAAGGTCGTGAGCTGGAAGCCGGAGTTCCAGGTTAGTACTCTTGTGATGTGACAGATATTCTTCTTGATTTTGTGTGCATAAATTGACCTAGTTGTGATGATGTAGGGGTGGGTTGGTACTTTTGGATGGATCTTTGATGGAAATAACTTGGTTTTAAAAAAGGAAAATTTGACTTTAAAGAGTTGAAAGCCTTTGAGACCTGTTTTGGCTTATAAGTGATAAAAAAAACCTCTTTTACTTGAATTATTGAAATATTTTGACTGTTTTTACTTTGATGAGCTTGATGTACTATTTCGGGTGGCCCATTGGCTTAGGCCGGGTTACAGACTGTTCTCTGGATTTTTAATATGAATAAGCTCGACGTGCCATCCTCGGCGGCCAGTGGATACATCTGTCACGCCCCGAGCCTACACCCTGGACATGACCGGTACTCGAGAACCATTGCTGGTCCCCAAGCGAACCCTTGGCCTAGCTTACTACTTAGGGAAAGACTTACTCAAGCAATGATAGGCTCAAAATAGAATTAAATCACTTAAACTCAAATACTCATATCATAAAGTCTGAAAAAAATACTCAATAGCAATACTTATAGTTTGTAAAACAACTCAAAAGAAAGTAAATACTGAGATAAACCTCGACTCTGTCTATCTATGAAGCCTCTACTATGAAAGAAGGATGTCGAGACAAGACCCACGACATCTAAAAACTACTAACTGGAAAATAAATGTGAAGTCCTCCTGAATGCAATGAGGCTCACCAAAAGCAAGCTGAAATGTAGAGTGATCTCAACCAACCGTCTATTGATGATTCTAAACACCTATATCTGCATCATAAAAAGATGCAGGTTGAATGACATCAGTACATTGAATGTACGAGTATGTAATATAGCCGAAGAGAAATAACTTAATGAAAGGACTGCAATAGATAAAATATACTCAAGCTGAATGTAAAGAAATAAAGGAGTTAAATCAGTTAAAGCTTTAAAAAATACTTACTCATCTCTGAACTCAACATAATAGTGATATATCAAAATATACTTTAATCTAATTGAGAGAATCTCTAATCGACAACCATCACTATGAGCTACGTGATGATACAGCGTCTCGCCCACACTGCCAGAACTATTTTATACCATGCCGGGGTATAGAACCTCTGACTAAGTGGATCCACTAAGCAATAAGGATTCATCTAAAAAGTATGATCGTGTACCCATGTTAGCAAGACATGGTTTATGAGAATTTTTAGTTGTCTAAACTCATCCCCATATCGGTGTTCAATACTACTCACAATAATGCATATACTCATACTCAAATGTATAAAACATATTATTTCTCTAGTTTGAGATAATTGCTCAAACTATCCTCTTAAAATATATGACTGCTCTAAAGTATCTCTGAACTTATTGCTCATTTAGAAAACAAGGTTTCTCTTTACTCAATGTAAAAAGTGATACATTTGGGAATACTTAGTTCTCGTATACTCTTGCTCAAATCTTGGTTAAAACTCTTTCTCAAACTCCTCTTTACTTTCTCAAAAACTCAGTTTTAATAATTATGTTTGTTTAAAATATTCTCAATAAGAACTTAATGAATACTCAGGAATAGGGTTCATACTAAAAAAAATAGACATAAACAATCAACTCAATAATCTCAATACACAATATATGACAATTCAATAATTAGGAATAGAAATTCAAAAATCAGGAACTCAAGAACTCAGAACTCAATGATACTACCCATCTCAAGAATACTTAACATCCAGAAATTTAGAACTTAACTCATATCAAGAACTCTCAAAAACTAAGGGTATAACCCTAGATTAAACTTTTACCGACTGAATTGAGATGTAGAGCATGAGGACGAACTCAATCCATCACTATGAATAGCCTTACATACCTGAAAGATTAAAGTTCTTGAAGAAGTTTGAAAGAGAACTTGATTGGAAGATTTGAAACCGTAGCTTTTATATTTCTTATGGTTTTCTTGGAGATGAAGAGTGGAGAAGAATCTTGGAATGAAAACCTTAAGATTCTTCAAGAGAATCTTGAACTTGGAGCCTTTAGATCTTGAGAATTTTGAGAAATTCCTTTCTTGGAGTTCTTGATATTTGAAAGAATGGAAATTGGGGATTCTGAGAATTGTTGTACGTATAATGATGGTATTAGGTTGCATGATGGACTTAGGTAAATTGATTTAGGGTAAAAGGTCAAGAATACCCTTTTAGGGATGTAAGCAAACCATAAGAATTAAAGAAAATGACCTTTTAATGAATCTCGTCAGCCAAATCGGTGATCTAAAGGTCTCCTCGCCAAAAATACTACGCGGATCACCCTTTGGAACTTTAGATCACCCAAATGGATACAAACTTAAGGTTTTCGAGACAATTCGGGGAGCTAATTTGGTGATTCGCCAACCCAGTCGGCGGATCGCCAATTGGGCAGGTGAGTTCGCCTAATTTCCCAGCCCGCATATATTCCAATAAAACAGCCATAATTGGTTACTCCGAACTCGAAATAAAGCAAACTTGGTGGAGTTGGAAAGAAGACTCATAGGCCTTTAAATTGATAGGTCATAGGCCACCTAACTCTCTATATGCTGAGAGATATGGTCAGTTGAAGTTGACCTTTATATGAACTCATGTGAGAATTTAGCTGATAGGAATACTCTGAACTTGGCTTAGTGTTTGAGGTCCCTAATGACCCTAGATCACTTTAGATACTATTGAAATAGTTGGTAAAGGACTGTATAACCCATGAGAAAGTAGGACATCATCCGGTTCAAGCTCATATACTTACGACGAATTATTCAAATTTTTAAGAGTAGAGTTGCAAGGTGTTACAGAATGATTCGGGTCTTAGCTTAGAAATTTTTG
The DNA here is from genome assembly GCA_018342035.1 of Solanum appendiculatum. Taxonomy (NCBI): domain Eukaryota; kingdom Viridiplantae; phylum Streptophyta; class Magnoliopsida; order Solanales; family Solanaceae; genus Solanum; species Solanum appendiculatum. Next base: position 741,857 of record JAGDQO010000370.1, read on the forward strand.
GGGTGTTACAATATCTCCCCCTTGGAATCATTCGTCCTCAAATGATGACTGAACTGAGCATGGAAAGAAAAAGAGCTACTCTTACTATCTTTCTGACTTCTGAACTTGCCTACTAACATAGGCAAAATTGATTCGTACTAAGAGTTTGGAGCTGTCTATAGCACATAAGTCACGAATGATATGGGTTTGAACATAGTCATGCTCTATCTGAAGTTATTTGACAAAAAACAAGGATATCTGGGCACGTAGAAAGAATAAGACTACTATGCCTTAAGCAATACAACTGCTAGCTTTCAAACCTAGCAACACCTCTAAACCATGCTCTCCTTTATGAATACCACACCTCATTAGCTGTAACTCATAACTCCTACAAGAGTTTATGGCTACTTTTACCAAGGTCTAAGTTGAACTGCCTACTCTTAGCCTAACTCTAAATCACAAAGGGCTAAACATGAGATGTTTATACAAATTTAAACCACAAGATTCAGGCTTGATGCCACTATAGGGAATCTTATCCCAAGAATACTATTCTTTACCACCGCAATCATCCACATATTATCAACATCTCATTCAAGCCTAGAACTATAACCACTCCATGGACTCCTACTAACCAATCATTCTAAGAATTCCTCATTTTCTTGTCATTTCTACCAACTGAAATTTCATCCAATACTACGAAGAAGCCGACTAATTACTCTCATCTGACTATTATTCATGGTAAAATTTCATCTTATTCTTCTTCGACATTTATAACCTTAGATGGAATAAGCACACCACCACTACCACAATAAGAAACATCAACATTCTCCTTCTATTACTACTCAACTACTATCATCAGCATCACCCTCAAAACTGAAAAAGGATCACTGAAAGATCTTAGAGCGAAAGATCATCAGCACGATTCACTCAAGAAATCTGATATAAGAATATGTATGACATAACATTATGTTGCTAGTCATTAAGAGTAAATCACAAATTTTTGAGACGGAGCATATTGTGAGACATGAATGCTTATTTGAATAGGTTCATATCATAAAGCTGATATTTATAACTCTATGGAGTAAGATTGAGATCAATGGGCTAAAGGTTTTGCCCCTCATTCTGGGAACTGAGCGTAGATATGAATCTGTTTGAAGAGTATGAGCATAGGTTATGAACACAATTTTGATATTAGAAACATCAATAAGATGTTGTAACAATTGAACTTTAAGGAATACGCTAGAGTATGAATGGATTAATATAATACCATAAATCTAACTGAACACATCATTATATGATTCTCCACACTTGACTTGGTTTCTCATTTTATTATCTCCCCCTTAGGTATGAATCTGACACTTTAAAGCTATGGATCTATTCCATCATCTCTAAACTATTCTATATTTGATTTACTCTAATAATCAGGAAATGCTACTCTCATTGCCACTAAACTCTCCATGTGCAGGCACTAAGATTCCTTCTAAGTCTTCTTTATAAGATGCTTCTATTAACCTCTTCACGCTTGTATAGAAGTTTTTCTATAACTGTTACCCGCATTGGCTTCTCAAGCTGCTTAATCTAACTCTTAATAGTCTGACTTCTTCTTCTTGGCCTACTATCACTGTCCTTCTAAATTTATATCTACCTAATTAGAGGAAACTTGAACTATATTAAAGAGACTCATCATTGGCTATATATGATCCCTTCAACTAAACTCTTAAGGGTAATAAATAATGTTTACATCAGTCTACTCCATACTGATAACTCAAATATACTATCTAGGAATACATAAAAAATCATTAACTTAATTGGAACCTCGTCTGATTATATACGATCTCGGGTACATCTCTTAATGCTCTTGTAATCTAATGACTTAGCCACACTTTATTGCTCTCATTTAAGAGTCATAATACCATACTTTACCACTCACATTCATTACAAACTAACACCTTAATTCCTCACCTACTCTATATCAAATCTATCAGATCAAATCCCCAAACTAACATCATCACCCTCATATTGCCATCCTTTTTGTCATGACGCTCATCTCAAATTCAAGCTTAGTGTCTAATATGAAACACGAATATCAATATAATTTCTCACATACTATGCTAACTTACAACAACTAGATAAAATTAAGAAACACTCGCCCACTAAGACCTCATGACAAGTAGTCAATCTTTATCTCACAGTATACCTATTTACAGATTACCGTCACATTCCCTTTCACAACTTAAGTATTATTTACCCTTTCACTATACATAATTTCCTAATTAGTTCTATAACCCTCTGAATACCATGGGGCTCTCCTTTCAAAAATCATAAGCCTAGCTTAGGTCTATCACCTCATAAATACTCTGCTTTTTTAATCAACACATATACTTAGTCTTCCCTAACACAATGTTACATTGACATAAACTCCTTTCTGGTTAAAGTATAATCTAACTCATCCTAACTAGTAGCTATTCCTCTACCTTTTATCATGAACTCTATACAAAATTATTAATTCCTTAGTCTACACATAAAGAAAAACTTCTCATTAATTACTTACTAGGTACATGACTGTAACTATACACTTTACTCAATAACTATCCCCATTTCTTAGGTTACTACACCTCTAAATACATACTTCTAACTCTGGGCACTTCTACTACTACTGGCTCATAATATCGCAAATCACACAATATTTTGGGTGAAAAAAATATCACACCAAGAATTTTAAAACACACTTCCCTCATAAGGATCTCACCTGAAACAAGGTTTTACAGAAGAGAGTCTGGGAGTACATCTCACTTTTAGCTCGAACGCACGATTCATATGAAAAAGAGTGCATTCTTTCGAATCTAAACACTTGGGCTCACTCGTAGACTTCTCTCAAGCCCCTCTATAGTCTCATGACTTTCTGAAGACTTTTGCTAAGAGTAACTCATCGATAAAGACCTGGGCTTTTCTTTTCAACCACCTTGAGTATGAGGGGAAGTCGAATGGATTTGAGAAAAGCACAAGTTTGAATAAGTTCCTCATGGCACAGTTCTATTTCACGATTTAGAGTATGAAAGAAAGGGAAACTTTTCTTAAATGTCTGTAGTCCCTCATTTATAGAAATGGAGCCCTCACAACCATAAATAAAATCCTACAGACACGGCTTCATAGACACCCTAGGATACTTGAACTCTGTGCTCTAATACCAAGTTTATCATGCCCCAAGCCTACACCTTGGATGTGGCCGGCATTCGAGAACCATTGTTGGTCCCCAAATGAATCCTTGGCTTGGCTAACTACTTAGCGGAAGACTTACTTCAGTAATGATAGGCTCAAAACAGAATTAAATAAGTTAAACTCAAATACTTATCTCATAAAGCCTGGAAAATACTCAATAGCAATACTTAAAGTTTGTAAAACAACTCAAAAGAAAGTAAATACTGAGTGACACCTCGACTCTGTCTATTTATGAATCCTCTACTATTAAAGAAAGATGTCGGGACAAGACCCACGACATCTCAAAACTACTTACTGGAAAGTAAATGTGAAGTCCTCCCGAATGCAAGGAAGTTCACCAAAAGCTAACTGAAGTGTAGAGTGATCTCAACGAAGCACCTGTTGATAATCTAGAAAACCTATATATGTATCATAAAAAGATGCAGGTCGAATAACATCAGTACATTGAATGTACGAGTATGTAATATAGACAAAGTGAAATGACTGAATGAAAGGACTGTAATAGATAAAATATACTCAAGCTGAATGTAAAGAAATAAAGGAATTAAATCATTTAAAGCATTACAAAATACTTACTCATCTTTGAACTAACATAATAAGTGATATATCAAAATACACTTTACTCAAATTGGGATATTCTCTAACCGACAACCATTACTATGAGCAACGTAATGATACAACGTCTAACCCATGCTGCCAGAAATGTCCTATACCGTGCCGGGGTATAGAACCTCTCGACTAAGTGGATCCAGTAAGCAATAAGAATTCATCTAAAAAGTATGATCATGTACCCATGTTGGCAAGACATGGTTTAGGAGAATTTTGAGTTGTCTAAACTCATCCACATATAGGTGCTCAATACTACTCCCAATAATACATATACTCATGCTAAAATGTATAAAACATACTCTTTTCTGGTTTGACATAATTGCTTAAACTATCCTCTTTAAAGAGGTAATGACTCTGAAATATCTCCGAACTCATTGCTCATTTAGAAAACAAGGTTTCTTTTGCTCAATGTAAAAAGTGATACATTTGGGAATACTTAGTTCCCTTATACTCTTGCTCAAATCTTAGTTAAAACACTTTCTCAAACTCCTCTTTACTTTCTCAAAAACTCAATTTAAACAATTATATTTTGTTTAAAAGATTCTCAATAAGAACTCAATGAATACTCAGGAATAGGGTTAATGTTGAAAAATGGACATGAACAATCAACTCAATAATCTCAATACACAATATACGATAATTCAATAAATAGGAATAGAAATTCAAAAATCAAGAACTCAGAACTCAATGATACTACTCATCTCAAGAATACTCAACATCCAGGAATTTAGGAATCAAAATCAATAACTTAACTCATATCAAGAATTTAGAACTCAAAATCAATAACTTTACTAATATCAAGAATTCTCAAAAACTAAGGATACAACCCTAGATCAAACTTTTACCGCATGAATTGAGATTTAGAGTGTGAGGACAAACTCAGTCCATCACTATGAATAGCCTTACATACCTAGAACAAAAGAGTTCTTGAAGAAGTTTAAAAGAGAACTTGATTGGAAGATTTGAAATCCTAGCTTTTGTCTTCCTTGCGGTTTTCTTGGAGATGAAGAGTGGAGAAGAATCTTGATTGAAAACCTTAGGATTCTTGAAGAGAATCTTGAACTTGGAGCATTTAGATCTTTGAAATTTGGAGAAATCCCTTTCTTGGAGTTCTTGATATTTGGAAGAATGGAAATTGGGGATTCTGAGAATTATATACGTAAAATGATGGTATTATGTTGTAAGATGGACTTAGGGAAGTTTATTTAGGGTAAAAGGTAAAGAATTTCCTTCTAGGAACATAAGAAAACCATAAAAATCAAAGAAAACGACCTTTTAATGAATTTTGTTGGCCAAATCGGTGATCTGGAGGTCTCCTCATCAAAAATAATTGGTGGATCGCCCTTTGGGACTTTAGATCGCCCAAATGGATAGAAACATTAGGTTTTTAGGACAATTCGGTGAGCTAATTCAGTGATTCATCAACCCCGTCGGTGAATCGCCAATTGGGCAGGTGAGTTTGCCTAATTTCCCAGCCCACGTATATTCCAATAAAATGGCCATAACGTTTTACTCTAAACTCGACATAAGGTAAACCTGGTGGCATTGGAAAGAAGAATCATATGCCTTTAAATTTCTAGGCTATAGGCCACCTAACACTTTATATGCTGAGAGATATAGTCAGTTGAAGTTGACCCTTATATGAACTCATGCGAGAACTTAGCTGATAGGAATGTTTTGAACTTGGCTTGGTGTTTGAGGTCCCTTATGACTCTAGATCACTTTAGATACTATTGATTCATTTGGTAAATGACTCCATAATACATGAGCAAGTAAGACATCATCCGGTTTAAGCTCATATACTTACGACGAATGGTTCAATTTTTTAAGAGTAGAGTTGCGAGGTGTTATAGAATAATTTGGGTCTTAGTTTAGAAATTTTTGAGGTGTTACAACATATATCCGGGTTAGTGGATTTCGGTTAAGCTTGAGGTATCATTCGTGGCGGCTCGATGTTTTTTCCGGGCTTATGAGTTTCCTTACTTGGTGTTTGTACTATATCATTTTGTGAGTTGGCCATTGTGTATTTTGAGTGTTTTTATGATTCGTGCATACCTTGTGACCATATCCTTGGTATTATTCATATGTCTTCTATTTTATGTTAGCTTGTTTAGATTTTCCTTGCCTTGTTAGTTTCATAGTGCTATTTATTTACATTTTGATCTTTCTTAGCTCCGTTGACCTATGATGCCTACTGAGTACCCTGTGTTTTGGTTCTCATAATGCGCTTCTATATCTTTTTCTAATGCATCTTTAAGTTTGGGCCACCCTCATTGATCGTTGGATCTTCCTCGGCCATCACAGACTTGGATCGTGGTGAGCTCCTAGCGTTCAGAGACTTGCTGCTTTCCCTCTTTTGCACTGCTTTCCATCATTGATTATAAATGAGTAGTATTGTAGGATTTGGTTGAACTTTAGGATTAGCTTAGATTATAATCCTTAGTTAATTTATGACCATTGTTGGGTTGTTTAGGTAGTTTTAGTCGGAAGCCTTAGTTTAGGTTGCCCTTATGCTTGTTGACTAGTATCCTTAGAAATGCTCGTAGGTGGCGTGAAACTTAGAATTGTTGTGTGTCTTAGCTATTTTGGGTTGGTTTGTGTTCCTTGATAAATTCTTGCTTTTCAATTGCTTTATTGATTATTGAATTGTTGGGCCTGAGGCCGTGAGCTGGAAGCTGGAGTTTTAGGTTAGTACTCTTGTGGTGTGACAGATATTCTTCTCAATTTTGTGTGCATGAATTCACCTAGGTGTGATGATGTCGGGGAGGGTTTGTAATTTTGGATGGATCTTTGATGGAAATAACTTGATTTTATAAAAGGGAAATTTGATTTTAATGAGTTAAAAGCCTTTGAGACCCATTTTGGCTTAGAAGTGATAAAAAGCCTCTTTTACTTGAATTATTGAAATATTTCGGTTGTTTTTACTTTGATGAGCTCGATGTACTATTCCAAGCGGCCCATTGGCTTAGGCTAGGTTAAAGATTGTCCTTTGGATTTATATCATGGATGAACTCGATGTGCCATCCCGGGCGGCCCGTGGATACATCTATCCGGGTTAGTGGCTTTCAGCTAAGCTTGAGGTATCATTCCAGGTGACTCGATGTTTCTTCCGGGCTTATGAGTTTCCTTACTTGGTGTTTGTACTGTATCATTGTGTGAGTTGTCCATTGTGTATTTTGAGTGTTTTTATGATTCGTGCATAACGTGTGACCGTATCCTTGGTATTATTCATCTGTCCTCTATATTATGTTAGCTTATTTAGATTTTCCTTGCCTTGTTAGTTTCATCATCCTATTTATTTACATTTGATATTTCTGAGCTCCGTCGACCTATGATGCCTGCTGGTACCCCATGTTTTGGTACTCATATTGTACTTTTGCATCTTTTTCTGATGCGGCTTCCAGTTCGAGCCACCCTCAGTGAGCGTTGGATCTTCCTCGGCTATCAGAGACTTGGATCATGGTAAGCCCCTGGCGTCCAGAGACTTGTTGCTTTCCCTCTTTTGCACTGACTTATATTTTTGTCTTTTGGATTAGTCAGCTCTTTTGTATTTATGACCTTCTGTACTTAGAAGCTCCTGTATAGGTGATACCAGGGCCGGAGATTGATTCTTGTGTTAGTTTGTCTTCTCTGTCTCTTTTATATATTTTGTATCGCAATACAGATTTACGATATGGCCCATTCCTCTATTTTTGTTTCTCTTTTTTGCTGTTTAATTTATTATTATTAGATTGATGTCTCTCGAGTTCTATTTTGGGTTTAGGCTTGTCCACTCAGAAGGTTATAATGGACGCCATCATGGCTTGATTTTCGGATCGTGACAAAAAACAAATGGATATAATTAGATACAAAAAATTTGACAGCATTTGAATATAAATGACTCATTATGAATACAAGAAATTTGACAGATTTTAAACTTGATTTCGAATTCTCTAGAATAACAATGAATCACACATACACTTGAGACTCTAATTTAAAATAGGGGTAATTTTAGGGAATGATTTATTCCATTACCATATCGAAATAGATCTCTTCCTTCTTTTACTCAATATAGTTGAGATATGTTTGTATTTTTTATAGGAAAATTACCGAACATTACAATGAATACAACGGATAGCAAACAAAAAATATATCTACGGATATTGAAACTGTAGCTAAGAAATTTTTATTAAGGTCTAATGTTAGTTTTTTCTGAAATTCTATCATTCTATTATATAACTAGGCCCAAGTTTTGGTGGGCTATTTCTATTCTTAAATTCTTTATATATTTTTTAGGAAAAAATACTAAAGTACACACCTTTAAGTATATTATTTTCTATTTATCCCTATATCTTTTTAAAACAACCTAAATCCCTTATTTTAATAATGTATCCGCTTGTATTAATGTATCGGCGCTTTCATTAATGTATCCGGATTGGGTTAATTTTTATTTAAATAATGTATCCGTATTAATGTATCCGTGTTTGTATTAATGTATCTGCACTTTCATTAATGTATTCGGATTGAGTTGATTTTTATTTTAATAATGTATCCGTATTAATGTATCCGTGCTTGTATTAATGTATCCACGCTTTCATTAATGTATACGGATTGGGTTAATTTTAAGGGATTATTGTAATTAGAAAAAAAGTAGGGATAGATAGTAATTTCATCTTTACACTATGTGATTTATGTAACTTACCCTATTTTTTATTCTTACTGAGTTTTGTATATAAGATCTATTATCATGTTTTTGGATGGGATTTACTTCATTCCCTTTTGATTTGAAGCCTAAATACATCTCATATATGATTAGAGATATTTTTATGTCTTTAAGTTGTAAAATGAGCAGAACTCCTGAGAATGACTTCAATTTATTCATATTTTTCAAGTTATAAAACAATGTGAATGACTTAATTAAAGATAAATATATTTAATATTGACATAATGTTAAAGATTTACTTGTATACTTGAGCATTTAAATTGTTTCACAAAGTGGAAATAATGAAAAGAATTGGTAGATTTTATTTGTTAAAAGTAAAAAATAATAATTGAAAATCACTTTCAACAAAGTGAAAAATCAAATGATCCATGCACAACAGATTGTGTCTTTCTTAAAAGTAAAAACCAGTACCTTCTAGATTCATCGAGAGATTGAGACAGTCAAAATTAAAAGTATGAAACTAAATCCTATGTCAAAAATTTTATATACTGAATGGTATAAATACAATTTATTAATTTACTATCGAATTATCGGTTTACTCGTTAAGAGAAAATCTCAAATCATTAAGACCCGATAACTCGATATAAGAAAATCAAAACCATTACCAAAACTACCAAAGCAATAGCTTTTTTTTTATTCAGATTATTGTTGGTTTCGATTCAATTTTGAATAATCAAACTATAAATACAACCTGAATAGGCTCACGTCTCTAGATTCAGCATCAACAACATAACTCTCTCAACGTGATAGTGTACTGCATGCAGCTAAAATCTAGTATACTAGTAAGTATAGTCTTTCTATTAACTTTTGTTTGTCTATATGTTTATTTGTATTCCTTACCCAAATATGTCTTCATACATATTTTTTATCTTTTTTTTCTTGGTGATAGTTTTTTTGTAGTACTCTCATTGATTCAACTAGTCGTCACAGAAGGATTATTTGATCCTTTTGGTGCCAAATTGATCATAATAATCTTGCTGGTTGCGGTCGTAATCAACTTTGTGATCTTCGTACTTCCTCATCTAATATGTTACTGCATCAAACATTTCATCAACTACAATACATGACATCGAATGAAAGAAAGTTTGGCCACGCAGAATGCCATATGTGCTGGACTAATTTGGATACATATGCGATAAAATATGCACGAGTGACACACATAATGCACATGTGAAGCACATGTTGCATGAGCGTCATTAAAGTTATTTTTTATAGTAAAAAATCATTTTAACTTTTCTTGATCGCGACATCGAGTGACACATATTTTGGCCATAAGGGAGGCCACATATGCTTGACATATTTTGAAGAGAATGAACGCGTGAGAGTGTTACCATGTAATCATATTTACCACCACAAATGTATATTAGAGTGAATGACTGCGATATGAATTGTTTCGATTTTTGTCGAGATTATAGTGACATTATGCCTTAGTACAATAGTAGTATATATAAATACTATTTCAATTGTATTTTTAGTACAATTCACCAATGAATCACTAGACATTATGATTCATACATATTTGATTTTCAAGGAGCAAAATGTCAATATGTTTTCACTTGTTTTGTAGTCTAAATTTATTTGTATTAATTCTTGACCCCAATATATCTTCATACTGGCTTTTTCCTCCCTTTTTTTGGTGATAGTTTTTTGCATTATATCCTCACTGATTTAGTTCATCGTCGCTGAAGGATTATTTGATCATTTTGGTGCCAAATCGATCATAATAATCTTCTTGATTGTGGTCGCAATCAACTTCATGATCTTCATACTTCCTCATCTGATGTGTCACTGTATTAGACATTTCATCGACTACGATACATGATATCGAGTGAAAGAAATTTTGCCGACACAAAATGGCATATCTACTTGAATAATTTGGATACATATGCGACAAAAGATGTACAACACATAAGATGTACGCGTGATGCACATGATGCACGTAAGAAGCACATACATCGGTAAATCAGCATTTATAAAAGTGATCCAATTCAGCACATAACCCATTATAGTAGTAAACCACTACACAAATATTTTTTGGACCAACTACCATGCTTTCAATTGGGTTCTACCAAACCCCAACAGGCTAAATACTCAGAGCACAGCCTTATATCTTATTAAACTCACTTTAAAAAGCTGAGTAGTACAAGTAAGAACCCATATAATTAGCACAAGTCAATCCCACTCAAATGCATCTTTAACAAGCATACAAAGAGATATAAACTAGAATTAAATTTGCAACTTTAATTCATAAGATAAAAACATGGATTAACAACTGAACCCAAACTAAATCAACAAGTAATTTCAGCAATTGATAAGACCCATAATCTAATTAGGTGTTTGAACACATAATCACACCCCTAAAGCATTGAGGTTTTAGCCAATCATAATTAAAGTAAAGAATAGGTTACCAAATGCATTCTCCATTGAGATTTTCAATCTTCACACAGCAAAATTAATCAACCAAAAATATACCTAATACAAGAATCTTCCCAAAGAAAAACTTCACAAGTTCATTCACTAAGAGAAACTAAGTATTTTAGATATAGCTCTCTTCTCTTGTTCAACACTCTTTTCTCCACACCTCTCTCTCATTTGAAATCTTCTATTTATACTTCCCAAAAATTCCTCATGATTTTGATTTTGTGGATCGATCGGTGACATAAGTTGTGTCTCGCCCTTGTATTCGGCGACAAGCCAAATTTCTTGATCTCGCCCTTTCAATCCATCACTTTGGTGCTGATTTCACGTTGGGACTTTAGGCGAGATAAATCGGGCTCGGTGATTTGCCGTCTAGTCTATCCGCTCGCCGTTTTGCCTTAAATTTCTACTTCTCCCCCTGGAACTTTAGGCGATATTTTGTCCACTCAGCGCATCACCGAGTTGACTTTGGCGAGCCTCATTGTTCCTTCAATTTTTACGCTTTTTTGCCTTCCTTTTTGCAATGCATTGGCTTCCTCTCATTCTTGTCCCTTATGCTGCACACAAACGGTTTAACATTAGTTACAGGTGCATAAAGTGGCATTAAGGACACTAAATTGACACAAACGAAGCTATAAATGAGTCAAAACTACCGACTCATCAACACCCACAACTTAAACTTTTGCTTGTCCTCAAGTAAAACAAGACATCGCTGCATTCAACAAGGGTGTCTACAAATAGTGCTACTTAAGAACAGACATGAAGGAGCACACAAGGCCATGTTTAAGCTACAAGGATCAAATATATGACAAAAGCATCAAATTTTAACTAGCCATCATCAATTAAAGTCCAAGCTCACAAATGCTTACCTAAAACGCAAAATTATGCCCATAGAGGTGCTTGAATGCCCTTACATCAAAAAGGATTCCATTCTCTCACCCAAACTCCAATTAAAATCAATGAACTGGAATCAATACTACACTCACACTCTCAAAAGAACATCTTATGCCGAAAAGTACCACACCATAGGCTTGCCCTTATTGTCAATCAATATTGCCTCAACTTCATTTAGTTAGAAATCACAAAGGACTTTGTTAAGATTGTAATGTAGGCTTAGGGAAGGTAAGGATATCATTTAGGTACAAGTGACTACACCCTCCTTGAACTCTATTCAACAACTCAACATTTTCCAACTTTTCCACATTTTCTTCACTTTCCAAACCAATGCGCAACTCACATTCTTTTTCTTATTTTCATTCTTGATGCCCCGCATGCAACCATTTTCAACTTTTGGAGGATTCAAGCTTCTTTTATTCTCTTTCTTTTGCACAACTTTTTCTTTCTTTTTGACATTTTCCTCCATTCACCACCATTTTTTAAAGCTCTTATGCAATAGGCATCCTTTCTATGAATTTTCCAAAACACCCCCAACTTAGGCTTTTAGCCTCACTTTCACAAATCAAGTTCAAGGATGGGAAGGGTTCAAGAGAGGAATGTATTTTCAAAATGGCTAAGGCTTGTAACAAGGTTGCCAATAAAAGGGTCTTAGGCTCAAAGGGGACAACTAGGGATACATTTAGTGCAAAGGTGGGATATTTAGGCCAAGTGGACTTCAAGAATAATCAAAGAAAGCCTAAGATCATTTTTCCAACCCAACTCAATCAAGACCAACGGGGCAAGTTCTAGGTGGCACAAGCAAACAAAAGGCATTTTTCAACAACTCACCACACATGGCATTCAAACATAATTTCGGGTCATAATTCTACGAGTCAAGCTTGTGTGCAACGGTCATTGCAAGACTCACCATTGGCAATTCGCTAGTCACAACAAGAGGGAAAGGGTTTACACAAGACTATGCAAATCCAATTTACCCCGTTGGACACACACCAACATATTGTTCAATTAAAAGCACTATCCAAGTCATTGATATTGAACATCATCGATACTCAAAAGCACAAGAGAACAACAACTACAAAATTTGGCACAAAAATTTAAAACTGATAAGCAAGAGAGATATTGCTATAAACCGTCATCAAGAAAACAACATCAAACATCAAAAATACAAAACTAAACAATTAAAACAGCTTACGACCAAAATAGGACCACCCCACCAAAAGTCAACGTCGTGTCCTCAATGCGAAATACATAAAAGAAATACAAACAAACTAAAGATAATAGAAGTGCAGAAAAGTCCCCCTGTCTCACGAAGCTGGGGGTGTGCCCTCGGCCTGGGCATCAGTGCCCGGTGTGCTCTCCACAGGTGGGTGAGTCCCACTCGATCCGATCATAGACGTGTCTCGGAGAGACTTAGAAGTAGCAGCCCGAATCAGATCTCCCCCCAAATCCTCGAGGTCAACATACACCTCCCTATCCGGCATGGCACAATCCTCCTCATCAGTCTCAGGTGTATCAGACACACCGCCATCGTCAGTCACCGGCACAGCACTAGTGAAGGCAGGTGGGGGATCATCGACTCTCGGCTCCTCAGGCACATCTACACCCCCCCACAGCATGGTGATGTCGGTGGATTTCAGTTCATCCACGTCCTTCCTCAATCGGTGAGCTCAGTCTGGATAGCTGTCAACACTGAAGAACTGCCCTCGCTATGCTCACAAGCCTCAACTCTAGTTGTGAGGTGTGCTAGAAGCTTCCCATGTGAAGTGATGAGTCGACGCTGATCGGCCAACTTAGTATGGATAGGACCAAGGGCGGCAGCTAGAGCCCTCTCAATCATATCGGGGACAGTTGCCTCAACCCGAGATGCTCAGACATTCGCTGAATAGGCCAAGTGCCCCATCTTAATAATCATGACCTTGGAAGAAAGTCGGGGTCCAGGAACAGAAACAGGGGCAGATGAAGAAAAGGGACCCGGTGGCTGAGTGGAGGTAGCAGGAGCATCCGAAACAGGCATGCCTGACGGCTCAACTGTGGGGCTGGGAGAACCCGTCTCCATAGCATCGACATCCACCTCTGGGGTCGTATCAACTGGAGGTCTCCTCCTCCTCTCAGCCTCATCCTTTTGGTACTCAGCCTCGATCCTCCGGATGTCACAAGATGAGGTCGAAGTGACCTCAACATCTATCTTCTTATCGAATGGAACACCCACTCATCGACATAGCTCACTAATGAGGATCGGGAATGTTAGGGAAGTGTGATACTGCTTGTCCCTCATCAATATCTCCCTCTCGATGATCATCCCCAAGTTAAGTCGCTGCCTATCAATGATACAACCTAAGAGAGCGGCCTTCGAGTGTCGGAGGATAGACTCATTCTGAGAAGGCATGAGGTTGCTACTAAGAAACCCAAACCAATACCGAGCTATAATGTTCAAATCTCGTCTCTCAATGATAGCTCCAGTATCCAACCAACGGGGGGAGGCATCACTTATTAACGGTGCCAACCACCCCTTCAAAGTCTCCAAACTCCCTTTCAACTTGTCCTCTAGGGAGTGCATGTATGTATAGGTGCAGCCCAGAACCTCGTTTAGCTCCGTCTGGCTACACTTGACCTTTCTGCCCCTCACCCTGACGAAGTCCATAGGTTTCATGGACTAGGCCAACTTCTTGACCCTCGAGACTAAACTAGCGTAGGCAGTATAAAATTCCCGCACCTAAGTGGGGATATATGGACTCCGAGGCTATGTAAAAATCTGAAATCTATGGATTCGGAGTGTATCCCAGACCACAGGATACCTATCCACCACTCCGTCAGTCGATAACCTCTTCTCCTTAAGTATAGTGCGTCCGCCCAAGGCCTTCAACCTATTCATCAATCTCGGGAGTTGAGCCGAGGCCGGATTTGAGGTTGTATCAGTGGGGGCAGGGCCTGAAGTAGGCTGGGGCCCCGGGATAGTTGGGGGGTTGTTGACCCTAGCCAGTGAGTCATGCAGCCTCTTTGATCGAACCTCAACTTGGGTTCTCTTCAGTAGGTCCCCGATAAGAGCCTCAGACTCCTCACTATCAGCGTGCCCCGACTCTGTGGAGGTGAATTGTATCGACTGCTCCTCATTATCTGAAGCAGACTCCTCCACAACCTTCTGCTTCCCTTTTCCTTTCCCTTGGGGTGCGGGTTGTTGTGATTGTTGAGGTCGTGCAACCTTGGAGGCAATCTCTATGCCTTTGCTCCTCTTCTTAGGAGGCTTGGTAGCATGGGCTTTTTGGTGAGGTAAATTTGTAAACAAAACAATCCAAACAATGAAGATCGATCAAAATGAGGGAGATAAACTTAAGGAAACAAATGCAGAATCAATCGCCTAACCAATCGGAGAATCGCCGAATAGAATTAGGCGAGTTGCCGAAAATAACAGAACTACTTAGTCAACAATGCAAGAACAAAAGGCGATACAATTAACTATTCGGCAAATCGCCAAATGCACTCGGCGAGCACAGGGCATATCACCGAAAATTACAGAACTCCAGACCTAAAATTTACTACGAAAAGGCGATAAACAAGCTAAAGGGCGAATCGCCGAATAGAACGGCGAGCCCGACTTAGCTCGCCGAACCATCAAAAGGCAACAACAATTTTAAAACTTTTTTGATTTTCAATAAACAGCCCAATAAGCAACAATTCAAGCTCGATTAACAACAAATAGCCTACGCCCATACCCCATTACACCTCGGGGTACTTAGACTTCCCTAAATACAAACCAAAAACAACAAAACGATAATTTGCCCTTAAGAAAGACGTCACCCTATCCATCATTGGATAATTAAGCCATTTGATTGAATTTTGGGGTTACTCAGACTTTACCCAACATCAACACAACAATCCAAGCAATTAAATCGCAAGCCAAATCCCCAATTTAAATAATCACCTAATATCGACAATAATTACTCAAAGCATGGCATCAAACAATAAATTGCAATCATAGAAACAATCACACATGCAATCAAACACCCAATCATTCATAACAAGGATTTACAATTCACGGGAGTTAAAAATAAAAAAACATTATCGAGAACTAACCTCAAAGTCGACAATATCAACGCACACACGATGAAAATGGGGTTGGGGCGCTCCTCTAGCACTTCACGACCAATCAACAACAAAAACTAAGTAGAACAAATGTAAAAATGCAAGGGAGTGCAAGTATGAGAGGCAAATTTCAAAAACTACGAAGGTTTGAAGTTGAAAGGTTTAAAAACTCTTCAGTTCGCGCCCCAAGGGGCGATTAAAATAATGTCGCCCTTCCACTCGGCAATGCGCCGAGTGGTACCTTCCATCGCTGAAAGTCACAGAAAGTCCCACTAACATTTGAGTCCAGAAGGCGAGCTAAATCGGGCTCGCCGATCTACTCGACGATGCACCGAATAGTGCAATCGCTTGCCCAATATTCCAATGTATGTTGTGACTTCAACCTTCAAGTTCTGAGGAATTTAGGCAATCCCAGGACAAATGGGCGATGCGCCGAGTGGTGCATCCCATCGCCTAATTGCAAGCTTTCAAACATGCACACTCCAACCTACACATTCAACACACGTTATTCAAAAACACTAAAAATAGAGCTTGGGTTGCCTCCCAAGAAGCGCCTTATTTAACGTCATGGCACGACGTGGACATGCATTCAAGCATCATCCAAGTACACCACATCAATCTTTTGCACGACGGAACCCTCTCCGAAGTAGAGCTTCAGTCATGCCCATTAACCGTAAAGATCGCGCCACTTTCACCCTGAACCTCAATATCTCCATTTTCAAACACACGATTCACCTTGAAGGTTCCTGACCATTTGGATTTGAGCTTCCCCGGGAATAACCGCAATCGCGAATTGTAGAGCAATACATATCACCAACCCAAAATTCTCTATGAAGTATTTTGGAGTCATGCATTTTCTTCATTTTCTCCTTATAGAGGGCATCACTTTCAAAAGCGCAAAACCGAAATTCATCCAATGCATGTAGTTGGTAAACCCTACTCTTGGAGGCAACATTCCAATTCAAATTAATGGTCTTCAAAGCCCAAGTGGCTTATGCTCGAGCTCTACCGGGAGTTGGCATGATTTGCCAAATACTAACTTATATGGTGACATACCAAGTGGTGTTTTGAAAGCAGTTCGGTAGGCCCACAAAGCATCCTCCAACTTTCGTGACCAATCTGAACGATTTGCATTCACGGTCTTGGCTAAAATTTCTTTAATTTCCTGATTGGATACTTCAACCTATCCACTTGTCTGCGGGTGATAAGGTGTGGAAACCTTGTGCTTAACTCCATACTTGGTCAGCAACGACGTAAACCATCGATTACAAAAGTGTGAACCCCCATCACTAATGATTGCTCGCGGTGTGCCAAACCTTGTAAAGATATACCGCTTAAGGAATGCAATTACACTTCTCCCTTCATTGTTTGGTAAGGCTATAGCTTCTACCCACTTTGACACATAGCCAACAGCCACCAAAATGTATTTGTTCCCATAGGAGCTCACAAAAGGACCCATAAAATCAATTCCCCACACATCAAATAATTCAACCTCAATGATCGGGGTAAGGGGAAGCTCATGTCGGCGTGACACTCCTCCTTGCATTTGACATGGAACACACTTGCGGACTAGGGAGTTAGCATCTGTGTACAATGTTGGCCATAATATCCACTTTGCAATACCTTGGCAGTAGTTCACACCCCACTATAATGACCACCAACTGGTGAAGCGTGGCATGAACTAAGTATGGCCTCAGCTTCGACTTCTGGCACACACCTTCTAATGATATGATCTATACATTCTCTGAATAAGTAGGGCTCATCCCAAAAATACTTTTTCGTATCAAAGATGAATCTTTTACGCTGATAAAATGAAAGCCCCGTAGGTATGATCCCACACACAGCATAATTCGCAAAGTCGGCGTACCAAGGAACGGAATCATGAGAGATCATCATGACCATCTCATCCGAAAAAGTATCCTCAATCTCCTTGTCCCCAGACACCACAACATTCGTTTACAGTCTTGATAAGTGATCTGCCACTTGGTTTTCACACCCTTTTCGATCTCTGACCTCAAAAGTAAAATTCTTGTAGCAGCAATATCCACTGAATCACCTTGGTTTAGCATCCTTCTTGGCCATTAAGTAGCGAATAGCTGCATGGTCCGTGTGCACCATGGCTTTAGTTCCCAATAAATAAGCTCTGAATTTCTCAAAACCATACACTACAGCCAACAATTCTTGTTGGTAACAGTGTAGTTCCATTTGGCCACATTCAAGGTCTTGCTAGCGTAGTATATTGGGTGGAACAACTTGCCTCTACGTTGTCCCAGAAAAGCACCCAAGGCAGTACCACTGGCATCACACATTAATTCGAATGGGCTACCCCAATCCGGGGCAACAATGACCAGAGCTGACAATAGCTTCTCTTTGAGACATTCAAAAGCAACCATACATGCTTCATCAAACAAAAACACGCATGAATTCTCTAGAAGTGTACATAACGGATGAGCAATCTTTGAGAAATCCTTAATGAATCACCTGTAGAAACCTACGTGTCCTAAGAAACTTTGAACACCTTTAACAGAGACCAGAGGTGGTAGCTTGACAATCACCTCAACCTTTACTTGATCTACTTGTATACCTTTCCCTGAAATTTGGTGTCCCAAAACAATCCCTTCTTTTACCATAACATGACATTTCTCCCAATTAAGTACAAGGTTAGTTTCGACACACCTTTGCAAAGCTAGTTCCAAGTGTTCAAGGCATTCTTCAAAGGAGTCACCTACTACGGAGAAATCATCCATGAAAACCTCCATAGAGCCCTCAACCATATCAGAAAAAATTGACAACATACACCTTTGGAACGTTGCCGGAGCATTACATAGTCCAAAAGGCATACGTTTAAATGCAAACGTTCCATAGGGACAAGTGAAAGTCATCTTATCTTGGTCCTCAGGGGCTATAGAGATTTGATTGTACCCGGAATACCCATCAATGAAACAATACCATCCACGCCCTGCCAACCTATCAAGCATTTGGTCCATGAAGGGCATGGGAAAATGATCTTTCTCGGTTGCCTAATCCAACTTCCTATAGTCCATGCATACCCTCCAACCTGTGACTGGTCGCATAGGCACAAGTTCACCTTTTTCGTTTGGCACCACGGTCATACCTCCTTTCTTTGGGACACACTGCACTGGGCATACACACTTGCTGTCTGCAATGGGATAAATCACACCTGCATCTAACCACTTGATGATCTCCTTTTTAACCACTTCTTGGATTGGAGGGTTCAACCTCCTTTGGTGCTCTACGATGGGCTTACAATCAATTTCCAACTGAAGTTTTTACGTACAAATTCCAGGAGGAATTCCCACTATGTCAGCAATTGTCCACCCAATAGCTTTGATGTACCTTTTCAACACACTCACAAGCGCATGTACCTGCTCTTCAAGTAGGTCAGCTACAATGATCACAGGTAAAGCATTGTCAGCTCCCAAGAATACATATCGAAGATGGGAAGGAAGAGCTTTTAACTCAAGCTTCGGAGGTGCTTCAATGGATGGCTTTGCTAGAGGAGTTTCTCTGTTCTTCAAATCAATTTCAAGCTTCAAAGGAGTTTTAGAGTAAGATCCTATTCCCGATATAGCAGCCACTACCTCATCATAATCTTGGATCTCCATCCCATCATAGTTCAATATCACAACAGCTAACGAGTCACCAATTCAATCAACCTCGCTAACACTAGCTACCGCTTCATCGATAACATTAATAACCGACACCACATGGATATCATGTGGTTGCTTCATGGATTTACACACATTAAAAGTAACTTCCTCCTCATTAACTTTGAATTTCAAGTCTCCGCTTTCCACATCTACAAGTGCTCTCCCAGTAGCCAAGAATGGCCTACCAGGAATAATAGGAATTTCGGCATCTATCTCACAATCAAGAACAACAAAACCTGCCGGAAAAATGAATTTGTCAACCCGCACAAGAATATCATAAAGAACACTGATGGGTCACTTGATAGAGAGATCTGCCATGAGAAGTCTCATTGTGGTAGACTTGGGCTCACCTAGTCCTATTTGTTTGAAAATAGCATATGGCATCAAATTAATGTTGCACCCAAATCATAGAATGCTTTTGCAAATTTGAATACCCCAATAGTGCACGGTATTGTAAATGCCCCCGGATCATCTTTCTTTGCAACCACATTTGACATTATAGCGCTGCAACTATGGGACACTTCCACCGTTTCAAAGTCCATACTTCTCTTCTTCGTGACCAACTCCTTCATGAACATGGCATACCCCGGCATTTCTAGTAGAGCATCCACCAAAGGTAGATTAATTGAGAGAGACTTGAAAATAGAGAGGAACTTTTGGAATTTCACATTGTCATCTCTTTTCTTCAGCCTTTGTGGAAATGGGGGGTTAACTTTGTGTAACGGTTTGGGAGGAACTGATTTAGGCACATTCTCTACCTTAGACGAAGTGGTTTTTCCTGACCCAACATCACTTGGATCACCAACATCTTCATTGGCAATGTCATTGTTCACCTCTTCTTTCGTACCGCCCTCATTGTTCTCATTTAAATCGGTACCCAAAACTTTTCCTCTTCGACTAACAATTACCATACATTGAGCATTCTGGTTCTTTTGATTGGCTAAGGTATCACTAGGAAGACCACCAATTGATCTTTGATTCATTTGAGTGGAGATTTGAACCATTTGAGACTCAAGGTATTTGATTGAGATGGAGTGAGAACTGACTGTTTGATTTAAAGAAGAAAAATCAGCCTTCATCTTCTTGAGTACTTTATCTGACCCTTCCACCCTATGCAAAATACGAGCAAGCATATCTTCTGTTCTATAATTCTCAAGATCAACTTTTGGTTCAGTGGCTTTAGGACGATCATGCGGAGGCACATATCGATCTCGTTCACCATCCCTCCAATTTGCACCTCGATCACGCCACTCACGATTATCTCTCCAACCACTACCTTGATCCTTGTTCCAACCTTGAATCCCACCCGGCTTTTGATAGCCCGGACGAGAACCCACCATTTGGTTCGACACAAACTAGACTTCTTCATTGTTCATGGTCTCAAATGCTGCATCATCTGGGCTCGTAGCAACTGCGTTTACAGCTTTTGATTTCACACCATAACATGCTTGGTTAACAAGTCCATCTGAGTCATCATCTTGGTCATATTCGCATCACGTTATTGGTCTTTCACAATTTTCTCCTTGGTCATCCCCACTACAAGAGGTGATACTTGATCTTCCCTTGTGTGCCAAGCCCGATTAATCTTTATCATGTCATCAAGCAAGGCTGCTGCAATAGGAAATGGTTGTCTCATGATTCCACCTTGAATCAAACAATCAACAATAGACTTGTTCACCGAATCAAGGCTATGGTAGAAGTATTGCAACAGCACATTTTTAGGCAACCCATGAGTAGGACATTGAAGAAGAAGCTTTTGGAATCTGAGCCATGTCTCATGGATTGGTTCACCATCAAGTCTCTTGAAGTTCTGAATACCATCCCTTAACTTCACCAACCTCGAAGGGGGAAAGAATCGTTCAAGGAATGCTTCTGTTAGCTCCGCCCAAGAAGTAATTGAATCTCTTGGTAGTTTAGCCAACCACTTCGTTGCCTCCCCATTTAGAGAGAAAGGAAACAACCGAAGCGTAATTGATTCTTGAGATATGTTCATGAAGATGAATGGGCTACACACGTCCACGAAATTCTGAAGAATTTCATGTGGATCCTCATGAGCTAGTCCCCTAAATGATCCTTTGAGTTGCAACAGCTGAAGCATAGTTCCGGTCACATAAAAGATGGCATTACCCACAGTAAAGGGCAAGCGAATGGCTCCCGCACTTCCCACTTGAGCCACATTGAAATCGTTCATATTACCAATGTCATCATAAACATGATGTACATTATCATTCTGGCAAACAACACTATCATCGTCATTCATGTCATCACCTGTTGAAAAATAAACAACGAGAGAGCTAATAAGTAAATTCAACTACAATCAAACTAATTCACTAAAACACGTCAGTATAAGAATTCTAAACGCCATTCCCCGGCAGCGGCGCCATTTTTGATAACACTCAAATACACCTATCATGGATCAAGAGGTAAGCGGTCGTTAGCAATATAAACCTAAAAAGGAGTTAGGGTCGATTTTACGAGGAATGGGGCTAAGTTAAGAATTCAAATACGAAGTATTAAGGTGATTTAGCTTTTTGTAAGTAGAAAACACTCGAAACGGTGCATAATGTAAATCTGTGAATTTTCAAATATCAAGCTAGGGTCGTTTTGATGAAAAATTCCAATAAATCGCAATTTCAACAAGAAAAAGAGTTTAATCAATGAGAAAAGGGGCCTTAGGGATGTGTGAGTGTTCAACCACCAATTTCACTAAGTGGGTCATCACCAATTGCCTAATAATGTTGATCTATAATGGGTAGGCAAGATTATCGCTATGATAGCTATTTTGCAACCAACTATCATGCTTTCAATTGGGTTCTACCAAACCCCAATAGGCTAAATACTCAGACCACAACCTTATTCCTTAATTAAACCAACTTTAACAAGCTAAGTAGTACAAGTAAGAACCCATACAATTATCAGAAGTCAATCCCACTCAAATGCATCTTTAACAAGCATACAAAGAGATATAAACTAGAATTAAATTTGCAACTTTAATTCATAAGATAAAAACAAGGATAAACAACTGAACCCATACTAAATCAACAAGTAATTTCAGCAATTGATAAGACCCATAAGCTAATTAGGTATTTGAACACATAATCACACCCCTAAAGCATTGGGGTTTTAGCCAATCACAATGAAAGTAAAGAATTGGTTACCAAATGCATTCTCCATTGAGTTTTTCAATCTTCACACAGCAAAATTAATCAACCAAAAATATACCTAATACAAGAATCTTCCCAAAGAAAAACTTCACAAGTTCATTCACTAAGAGAAACTAAGTATTTTAGATAGAACTCTCTTCTCTAGTTCAACACTCTTTTCTCCACACCTCTCTCTCATTTGAAGTCCTCTATTTATACTTCCCAAAAATTCCTCATGATTTTGATTTTGTGGATCGATCTGCAACATAAGTTGTGTCTCGCCCTTGTATTCGGTGACACGCCGAATTTCTTGATCTCGCCATTTCAATCCATCACTTTGGTGCTATTTCACATCGGGACTTTAGGCGAGATAAATTGGGCTCACCGATTTACTCAGTGATTCGCCGTCTGGTCTATCCGCTCACCCTTTTGCCTTAAATTTCTACTTCGCCCCTGGAACTTTAGGCGATGTTTTGTCCACTCGGCCATCGCCGAGTTGACTTTGGCAAGTCTCAGCTGTTTTGTTCCTTCAATTTTTGTGCTTTTTTGCCTTCCTTTTTGCAATGTATTGGCTTCCTCCCATTCCTGTCTCTTATGCTGCACACAAACGGTTTAACATTAGTTATAGGTGCATAAAGTGGCATTAAGGACACTAAATTGACACAAACGGATCTATAAATGAGTCAAAACTACCTACTCACCAGCCTCTCTCTCTCTCCATCCCAAATAACACGGCAACCCAACAAATATTCCTCATAATATGAAATTTGTATTATGTATCAAACGTATTTATATTTCATATCAACTATATTTTTATTATGTATCAACTATATTTGTATTTTGTATCAATTTTATTATAACAATTTGTATTCTACTAATTGTATTCGTCGATAAAAATGGTATTTGTTAATACAAGCAAGGAATTCAAGCTTTTCACTCTTCTCATTCGCAATTTTAACCTCATCACAAGAGATATATTCATTCAAAGTTTCATAGCAACAATCATGGATGCTATTCGTACACTTTCACAACTGAGAAATAAAGAATCCATATAATAAAAAAATTACCCTTAGAAATGACATCACCCAATTTATCATAGGGCAAATTCATGCACTATGTAAACTCAAAAATAACATTTCGGGTCATTACATTATCCACCACTAACAACCATATACGTCCTTAAATATAAAGTAAAAGAAAGTACCTGAAGCGTTGAAAAACTGAGGATATCTGGCACGCATATCGGACTTTGTCTCTCAACTCGTCTCACCAACTGAACAGTGCTTCCGCTGCACCTTTACTGAAGCAATCTCCTTGGTCCTAAGATTTCGGACCTGCCTATCCAAGGTGCCATAGGCTCCTCCTTAAATGAAAAGTCTAGACCCAACACAACCAAATCAAGTGAAAGCACATGGGACTCATCCGGCTCGTATTTCTGAAGCGTAGAGACATGAAACACAGGATGCACAGATAACAAGCTAGGTGGCAAGGCCAACTTATAGGCCACCTCTCCCACTCAGCTCAAAATCTCAAAAGGCCAATGAATCTAGGGCTAAGTTTTCTCTTCTTTCCAAACCTCATCACACCCTTCATGGGTAACACTTGGAGCCAAACATGATCACCCTCCATAAATACTAGGGCTCGAACTCTCTAGTTTACATAACTCTTCTGTCAACTCTGGGCTGTCAACAGCCTACCCTGAATCATACGGACCTGCTCTATAGCATCTCTAAGCAAGTCTATATCCAGAAAGTCCATCTCAGCCGAATCAAACCAACCGATCGAAGATCTACACCATTTGTCATACAACGCCTCAAATGGGACCATCTGAATAATAGAGTGATAACTGTTGTTGTAGGAAAACTTTGCTAAGGGAAAGTGTTGATCCCATCGAGCACCAAAGTCAATCACATAAGCTCAGAGCATATCCTCTAGCACCTGAATCGTCCGCTCGGACTGACCATCTTTCTGAGGGTAAAAATTTATACTCATATCTAATCGAGTACCCAAACCATGTTGTAAAGCCCTCCAAAAGTGAGAAGTGAACAATGCTTCTCGGTCGGAGATAATAGAAATAGGCACCCAATGAAGTCGGACAATCTGACTAATATAAAGCTAGGCTACCTTCTCCGCCATATACTTCACCCAAACTGGGATGAAATGTACAGACTTGGTCAGCCTGTCAACAACCACCCAAATAGAATCATAACCACCCAAGGTGGTAGGTAGACCTACAACAAAGTCTATAGTAATCCGCTCCCACTTCCAAGTATGAATGGGCATCCTCTGAGATACACCTACGGGCCGCTGGTGCTCACAGTTGACCTGTTAGCAAGTCAAGCATCTGGACACAAAATCCGTAATATCCCTCATCATGCCACACCACTAGTAATGCTGACTCAGATCATGATACATCTTCTCCGCTCCCGAATGAATGGAATATCGAGAACAATGGGCCTCCTCAAGAATCGGTCCAATCCACTCGCCCACCTTGGGCACACAAATCCTACCTCTAATTCTCTAGACACCATCAGAATCAACGACAGCATCCTTGGCTTCCCCTCTCAACACTTTGTCTCAAATGAGACACAACTTCTCATTATCAAACTGGCACTCACGGATCTGTTCAACTAAGGAAGACCGGGCCTCTATGAAAGCAATCAAGCCACCACTCTCCTCAGAAATATGCAACCGTACAAAACTGTTGGCTAACCTCTAAACATCTCTAGCCAACGGTCTCTCCTCAACACTGATAGCAATAAGACTCCCTATACTAGAAGTCTTCCTACTCAAAGCAGCGGCCACCACATTGGCCTTCCCTAGATGAGACAAGATGGTGATATCATAGTTCTTTAGTAACTCAAGCCTTCTGCGCTGCCTTAAGTTCAAATCTCTCTAACTAAAAATGTACTAAAGACTATGATGATCCGTGAAGACCTCTCAGTGTACCCCATATAGATAATGTCGCCATAGCTTATGCACAAATACCATAGCTTCCAACTCTAGATGATGAGTAGGGTAGTTCTTCTCATGAGTCTTCAACTGTCTAGAAGCATAGGCGATCACCTCCCCTTTCTGCATTAGAATACCGCCCAAATTGACTCCAGAAGCATTACAATAAACGGTAAATTACACACCCTCCTCGGGTAAAGTAAAAATAAGAGCTAAGGTCAATAAGGTCTTGACCTTTTGAAAGCTCTCCTCACACTCATCATACCACTAGAGCTCAGACTCTGTCGAGTCAATCTGGTTAAGGGAGATGCAATAGTGGAGAAGCTCTAAAACAAACCGCATGTAATAACTTTCTAGCACCACAAAAACTCTAAATCTCGGTAACTAAAGTAGGCCTGGTCCAACCCCTAACTGCCTCAATCTTGTCTGGATCCACCCGAATACCCTCTTTGGACACCACGTGTCCCAAAAATGCAACAGAATCAAGAAAAAACTCACACTTTGAGAACTTGGCATACAATTTCTCTTCCCACAATCTCTGAAGCAAAATCCTTAAATGCCGATCTTGGTCCTTCTCAGTCTTGGAGTACACCAAGATGTCATCAATGAAGACTATCACCAAAGAATCCAAATACTGTCGAAACACCCCATTCATTAAATCCATGAATGTTGCAGGGGCATTAGTCAAATCGAAGGACATCACAAGAAATTCATAGTGCCCATAACGAGTCCTAAAAGTTATCTTAAGGATATTTGATGCCCTAATCTTTAGTTAGTTATAGCCAGACCTCAAATCAATCTTAGAAAACAAATATGCTCCCTGAAGCTGATCAAATAAGTCATCAATACTAGGAAGAGGATACTTGCTCTTCACTGTCACTTTGTTCAACTATCAGTAATCAATGCACATTCTCATGGTTCCATCCTTCTTTCGTACAAAAAAAAAGAGCACCCCCATGGAGACACACTGTGGCAAATGAACCCCTTACTCAACAAGTCTGTAGCTGATCCGTCAAATCCTTCAACTCTGCTGGAGCCATGCGATAAGGAGGAATAGAGATGGGCTTGGTGTTCGGCTCCAAGTCAATAGCAAAATCAATGTCTCTACCCGGAGGAACACCTAGAAGATCAGTAGGAAACACATCCAAAAACTCTTAAACCACGAGGACAGAATCAATGGGAGGTGGCTCAACACTAGTATCGTGAATAAAGGTCAAATAGGACAAGAACCCTCTATCAACCAACCTCTGAGCTCGAATGAAGGAGATAACTTAGTAAGGTAAGAACCACAAGCACCTGTCCACTCAACTCTCAGGACACTCGGTATCGCTAAAGTTACAGTCTTAGCAAAACAATCAAGAATAGCATGATTCGGGAGAGCCAATCCATATCCAAAAAAATATTAAAGTCTCCCATCCCAAGAATGGTCAAGTCTACCAAAATATCATACCCAACCAGAGAAACAAAACAGGATTGATACACTCGATCCACCACTAGAGACTCACCTACTGATGTAGAAACATGAATAGGCACAGGTATGCTATCAAACATCATATCAAATCCAGCCAAACAATAGGTATACAGATATAAGAAAGTAGACCCTGGATCAAACAATACAGACGCAGGTCGATGACAAACTGGGACGATACTTGTAATCCCAGTATTAGAAATCTCGGCCTCTGGCCTCCTTAGAAAAGCATAACAGTGTCCCTCTTGACCACCTCAGTAGTACCCCGTCCTCTACTCTACTGAGTTGTAGCACCCCTACCGAAAGTTCTTCCACCTCTACCGGACTGACCTCTACCTCAAACCATGGCTGGAGGAACTGAATCTCTAGCTAGAGCAGTTGAATAAGTACGCTGGGGTCTTGAGTAAGTCTGTAAAGGACACTGTCGAATCATATGACCTGGATCCCCATACCCATAACAAAACCTCGGTGTGGATGGCTGTTGTGGTGGATCAGATGAACTACCATAGCCACCTTAGCAAGAACCGTAGGACCCTCGGGATGTCTACCCACTCTCGGCTACTGAAATAGATGCATGAATAGGCCCAGAATGCTGAAAAGAGCTACAACCTCTGTGTGAACCTCTGCCTCCGGATGAGGCGCCAGAAAATTGTCCAAAAGAATGGGCCCTCTTTGGGTCCCCAAACTCCTCTCTAACCATCAACTCCACCTCCTCGACGGTACTCACAATGGACTAAAAGGAAGCCCTCTGCTCTGAATACATAAGACCTGATGGAGAAAGTCAACCCTCTGACCAACCTGCGAACTCTCTCCACCTCATTTGGAACAATAGTCATAGCATGCCTAGAAAACTCATAGAAATGGGACTCATACTCAGTCACAAACAAACTGCCCTGCCTCAAGTCCTCAAACCTCAATTGACTCTCTTCCCTCACGCTCCATGCAATGAAGCAGTCCTGAAAAGAACTAGAGAATACATCCCACTCTGCCAAAGGAGATCCAACAGGTTTAGACCTCACATAAGCCCTCCACCACTCTCTAGTGGGTCCAGGAGTTGAACTACAACAAAACTAACATTGCGTGCATCAACCATACCCACGGCCTCTAGCATCTTATGACACAAAGTCAAGAAATCATGAGCATCCTCGCTCTTACCACCCTGAAACTGGGGTGGTTTCATCATTTGAAACCTCTTATAACTCTGTTGATTAACTGTTGTCAGAATAACCTCAGGAGCAATCTTTGCACCAACAGCCGGTGCAGGAACCACTAGTGGCTGACCCACCTGATCACAAATTACTGGACATTGTTGCTTACCTAGGGTCTGTGCCCCCACTCTCGTCTGAGGACCCTGCAGTGTACCTGCCGCACTACTCGGAGAAAATCTCTCTAGTACACCCAACATCCTCGGCAAAGTATCTTGAAACAAAGGTTCTGTAAACTCAGGAGGAACCTAGTCCTCAACAACCTCAACCTATGGCTCATGAGAGAGCTCTCTAGCTCTACCTCTAGATGGTGCCGCTCCACAGGCATGACCTTTATCCGGTGCTACTCTACCAGCACAGTCTCTAGCTCAGACCTACCTTAGTTAGGTCTCAACACCTGTCTCAGGGATGGCCTCCCCTCTACCACTGCAAATAGAAGCTCTGATCCTCGGCATCTTCCAAAACAACACGCAGCAACTCAGCATTAGTGAAGGTAACCATGCACGATAAGAAAGAATAAATAAAAGGGAAGTTTCCTAACAGTGTTCATAGCCTCTCGAAGATAAGTACAGACGTCTCCGTACCAATCCTTGAGATTCTACTTAGACTTGGCTTGTATACAGGTCAGACCTATGAACCTAGGGATCTGATACCATTTGTCATAATCCAAAAAATATGAATGTGATGGCACTCGTCTATTCCCACCAAGATAAGTCAGCATCAAACCCAACAACACGAAAGAAATGCGGAATGTAAGACAAGAATAATGTAAGAGCGGAAAACATAGTCATTCTAATATAACCCCAAAACCTAGTTGTCACGTGTACAAGCCTCTAATATAATAAGACAGAATTTGAAGGATAATACAAGTCTCAATGTCTTTATTTCTCGAATAGAACAAAACATAAGGTAAGGAACAAAAGGGTCCGTCGGGATAACACGCAGCTACCTCTCAATGAATCCTTTGAAAGCCTCGGAAATAGATGAAGAAAAAGATCACACGGGTTGGGGCTCGGAACCTACACAAGTGTAGAAGCAAGGAGTGAGTACCAAACAACACGGTACTCGGCAAGCAACCTACTAAACAAAGCAAAAATAAGCTAGAATACGAGTACTCCTTTCATCCCAATCGAACCTCCTCAAACTACAACCTGCACAGAAATCACCCCAACCTAATAGTTTTACAACACATAGTTCACAAGGCTTAACAATCACGGTCCACAGTCACAATTCAACAACCAACAAGTATCAAGTATGTCAATCATAAGTATCAAGTAGATCAATCACAAGTAACAAGTAGATCAATCACAAGTATCAAATAGATCAATCTCAAATATCAAGTTCATCAAATCACAAAAGTCAAACACTTGGCGGAACCATTTCCCATCAGTACAATATCACTAGCGGGAACCATTTCCCATCGGTTTTATATAGTATCACTTGTCGAAACCATTTTCCTTTGGCACAATATCACTAGATGAAACCATTTCCCTTCGATTTTATATAATGTCACTTTCCGAAACCATTTCTCTTCGACACAATACCACTAGTCGGAACCATTTTCCTTCGGCTTTATATAATGCCACTTACCGAAACTATTTTCCTTCAACATAATCATCACATGTCTCATTACGGTGCACAACAATCAATGCAAATAAGCAATTTCATACCATATGAAAGAGACAATAATTCAAGCAATTCAAGTCTACAATAATGTCATCAAAGCATTTCATCAATCAACAAATTAGGGTCCACAACAAGGCAATGCACAAAGCACAATTATCAACACATTGCCTTTTTCATTAATCTCTTTTTTATTCATTAAGATCAATCAAGTAGAATAATTGAATCCATCACCTTATTCTCATTACTCCCCAACACACACAATGAAGGGAAATACATGATTCTACAAGTTTTACAAGGTTAGAAGATCACTTGCCTCAATTCAATCAAAAGTCAAACCAAGACTTGAGTCTTTCCTTTCCGAATAATATGTTCAAAGCCACAAAATCTTGTCTAATCAAGTAATCACAATAAGATTCTGGAAATAACAACATCCAAATCATACATTTTGAAAAATGGGTCAAAGCAACTCAAAAACCCAATTCCAAAAATGAGGTTTGAATCCAAAAATCTTTACTTGAAAATGTTACCCAAGGATATTGAAACTCATTGGTGAAAACCATTTCGAAAAAGGAATTAGAATCAGTTCATAATCACCATTTTACTTTAGAACTCAAGTTCTTGAAAAACATTGTCATTTGCCAATCAAAATCTTAAGTTTTGATATTAAAATCTATAAATGATAAAAGGAAGTTGAAGTTTTAGGGTCACAAAGGCTTACCCAAATGATATAGTAAAAGAAGTCTCTTCAAAATCGCCTCTAAGGGTTTTTCGAAACCCAAAATGGGAGAAAATGGGGGTTAAACCCCAAAATGGCAGGCCAAAAAGGGTCTTTGATCTCGTAAAAGCAGACATAGGTTCGCTTAAGCGAACCCCGCAAAATTGTCGGTCTTCGCTTTCATGAACTGGCCTTCACTGAAGCGAGGGTCGCTATCGCGACACCCCATCTCGAATGGAACGATCAAGGGCCCTGATCCCTCGCAAACATGATGATGGCTTCACTGAAGCGATGCTCGTTAAAAGAGCCATCCCTCGCTAAAGCGAAGCACATAGACACCAGAAATATCCACCAACTTTCAAATCATCAAATGGATCCTCAGGATTTGTTCGAAACCCCGCACACACAATCTATATATGCAATTTGACTAAAGTCGATGTTCTGGACTCAATGAAACCATCAAAATACAAATCTGAGGTCTCCTTGATCTGAAATCTGTAAAAGTCACCAAAAATGAACATAACGCCTATAAAGGCGACCTCACTTTGGCCTAAAATCATCCCCCAAATCCAACAAAGTTGTCGTAAATCCAATCCGAGCATCCGAACCCCCGATTGTTGACCAAAGTCAACCCAAAGGCTAAAATTTCACAAAGTTCCAACTTAGAACCTCAAATCCTCAAAAAGACTCCGAATCTAAAACTGACAACTCTCTTAGATCAATTTTCACATTTCGGGATAGATGGAATCGACATAATTCTATTTCAACACTCGAAACTCTAAAAGACACCGAAAATCACTTTTTAACAACTTTAACCTTTTGAAATAAAAAACTTTCATAATTCATAACTTTTTACTCGAAGTTCAAAACTAATTTCAAAATCTAATCAGAAATAACTCAGGGTCAATATCAGGAGGGGTAAACCAATAATTTTATAAAAATTTCCAAAAATGACATTCCGGGTCATTACAGAATGGAGGTTGGAAGTTGAGGAGTACACAAGCAACACTACCAGACAAACTCATCAAAATAGGGAGGTTGTTCACATGTGCAACAAGATTTCTTATGTGGGAGAATTCAATTCAACATGAAACTGAAAAGCTATAAAATGAAAGTAACCATAAACTTGCACATGAAATTAGTTTCAAATAAAGAGACCAAGAAAATCATGCACTTGAACAGGAAGAAGATCAAGTCAAATGAGTCATATGAGGACTAAATTCGTGGCAAGACTTGAACCAAATCTAAGTTGGATTGGAGAGCTGCAAGGCGCCTACTTACTCCTATATAAACAGTAGGACGTCCAACCATGGGAGTTTGACCACACCCAAAAATAAAGTTCAGACTGGTTCCAGCTCTACACGAACAGTCCCAAATAAGAAGTTGTTTCTACAACAATGAAACTGCTCCTATCAATTTTTATCCATACAGTTCTTTAGTTTGTAATATCTAATTATCTTGAAGTGGTTTCAAGGCAGGATCTTGATTACATTCATAGATTGTAATAGATGTGATCTTGTTTATTGTAAGGGAATTCATTGACTAGAGTAAGGTCTTTGAAATACTAAGAGGGTAAAGGTAGAACAGTTGGAAATGGTTCGTTAGTGTTAAAAAGGCGGTTGGGCTCAAGTTTAGTTTGGGGAAGTCGTACAACTAGTAGGTCGTAGTTTTTGACTCCCCTGAACAAGGAGTTTTCTACATAAAATTCTTGTATTAATCTATATTCCACAATTTTCTTTCTTTCATAAATTCTCAAATAACTTGATTCTTTAAATGCTTAGGTCACAGCCAAACTAACCCATTGAGTTCTCAAGAACCTGATGATCACATAAGCAGCAATCAGTACTCTGCTCAACTGATGCTGTTAGCGTGTCCTAATTAAGATTTTCAGCTCAAAAAAGGCCTCCGAATTAGCATTCTTTGTAATGTGGAACGCTTTAAAAGGAAATACAACTTGTATGCAGATTGATAAACCATTCAAATGTATTTCATTTGACGTAAAAGAAGTTTCTGGCGCAGCAACAATGAAGCTAATCATATATACTTACAATTTGCTATTTTGCATATTTATTTCCGTTGGAGATAAAATTTCATTGTATAACTAGTCGTAGAACATAATTTCCCCTTCAGTTTTCGCCCAATTGGCAGTTTCTTGAATCTCATAGGCCAAATAACAATCCCCAGAAAGAGATAAAATGAGAATATGAATCCCAACCTAAGGAAGGACAGCTACAAGATTTTTCCTTTTGCTAAAAATATTGTGAGTGAAGTTTAAAAAAAGAAAAAGGTTGGAAAATTTGTTGTAGGAGCTGCACAATGAAGAAGGGACAAAGTGTCAAGAACGTGAAATAATGTGCGTATAAAGGAACTCGTTCCAAGTATCGGGCAATCCAGGGAGGCACCAATGGATACAATCAGCATAAGTTGCAGGATCAGCCTGTTGCTCAGGCGTTAGCATTTTGCCTTGACGAATTGTGTGAACTGATGTGTGTCCATCTTTTCTGTACTCCGACAATGTTGTAATATTAAGAAAGTAAACTGGAATTTTGATGGATCTAGTAACATTTGCTGCTATCACAAATAACCTTTTATCTGTACCAACATTTAGTGGCATTGATGTGTTCAGTATTGGCGATGTCTCTTTTGCACATTTTATTCCATCAGGATTTTCCCAATCTAAGCTCCTGTTTAAATAACGAATTAGTATATTTATGATTAATGTTAACAAAAATTTAAAAGAAAACGGATTTTTTACTTGATATGAAGAGGAGACATGCTCATGAAGAAGACTTGGGTGCGATTGGGATCTATATTTGTATTGACCCACTGGGACCAAGTTGTCAATACTCTTTCATAAACTGTTGGTCTGTCCATTTCATCGTATTCTGTAGCTCCTTCATCGAATGATCCTCGTCTGTTAGGTAGGAAACACAAGATCACACACAATAATTATTGTCCATGTTTGAAATCTGGAGTTTGTGATTTGTTTGGTATGAGTTATTTTACTTACAGAATTTTCATAGAGAAAGTGTTCATCCACCAAATGTATGTGTTGAAGATGAGATAGTCCACATTTTTCCAGTTGTTGCCATGCTTGTTGATAGATTCAGGCATGATGATTCTGTTCAAGATGCTATGCATAGTTGGATCATCTGAGTTTGACTCTACTAGAAATGGAGCCCAGTAAAATTCCACTGTCGCATTGTAATCCTGCATATATTCATATTAATATAAAAAGACAGAAATACGAGAGAAGCATTGAAACCACTCCTGAATTTGATACAAATTATTAGCTTTATTTTGAAACTATTGACAACTTTAAAAACACGTCTCTATTTGACTAACTAAACTTAGATATACCCCCAATCTGCCACATGACATAGCAAGTAGTCAGTCTCAAACTCTTGTAGGAGCATGAGACTCCAAATAAAAAGCTGAGAAAAGTGTTGAAAACACCTCTAAACATGACGAGTATTTAGGGATGTATTTCACTCATGTGGAAGATCAAGATTGTATTTAAGTTAAGTTAATCAAGTTAAGGGATGTTTTTAAGGATAATTTAAAAATAAAACTAATAATTCACTTATGCCTAATTTAGGGATGTTTTCAATATTTGCCTTATACATGCACTAAAACTCAATTTTCCAATAGTCCAACCACTATTAGAATTTAGAACCTTTCACCAATATTAGGTGAATAAAAGCTTTATATATGAGTCTTTCTCATTACGTAGTGGTGACGTGTCCAACTAATCAAGATTATTTATTACGCAACAGTACATCATTAAATTAAGCAGTGGAGATACTACCTTTAAAGCACGCTAGTTCATACTTATTTGGGATAATTACTAAATTAATATTATTAATTAATGAGGTCACATTAAAGTGATTTTAATTAATACAAAAGTATTTCACATTACAGAGTTTAATTGTAGCACTAAAGTCTTATCAAACCAAAAAAATCCAAAACGTTATCATTATGTTTAACGAGAGAATCAATCCTTTTTAAAAAGTATTTACTAGCTACTAGAAATATAGATTACCTGAATTGTGAAAATCGATAAAGAACCAATTTTGTTTAAGCTTTTTCTTGCAGAAGGAACAACAGATTGAACCAAACAAACCATGGATTCCCATTGATTCCTATTCAAAGAGTCTCCTACAAACATGAGTCTCTTGTTCCTCAATTTCTCAAGAAACAATCTTGGTTTAAACCTGAAATTTTATTATTAATTAAATGAGAAAACACATAAAGTAACACTAGAAGTTCTCCCGAATTTTCAAAAAGACACATTAACTATGTTGACGTCCTATTAAGAAGGATCGTTGAAGAATGTGTGGTCTTACTTGGGTAAAGAACAGTCTCTGGGTTGCCATCTCCAGTTCTGATACATAGAGTTCTGTCTTCCATTCCTCAAGCAAGTAACTTGAGCAGTAAGGAACTCACATTGATCTTCTTTGTATATTGGGTGAGTTACATTATCATAAACCCAATTCCCTACAAAGAGATCACAATCATCAGGTGGCAATTCAATATTCTGTTCAACTTCTTCATCAGGCATTTCAATGCTCTGTTCTATTTCTGTCTCGAACACCGTTCTTGAGTTCATTAACATAGATGATGAAACTCTGGTTTCATCACTTTCTAATTGAATTTTGGGTCTGGAGAAGGGGAATTCTGCAATGGACTTGAAATCTTCATTGTATATGAAACAACTAAACAAGAATATGGAGAAAACCACCACGACTATTGACAGGTTATTGTTCTTCTGTCCGCCGTGCTTCATGTCTGATGAGATGGGAAATGAAACTACGGCTCACAATTGGAAATATAAACAAACAACGGAAAAACTAGCATCCCTAACTTTTTCTTTTTTCTTATTATATTAGTATTAGAGTATTATTTTTCTGTTACCAAAGTATTTGGTGAAATGGGGTTTTCAGAAAGATGTTGATTTTGAGTGTAGGTGCTTAGAGAATTGTCATTCTCAGATTTTGGTAATTGTTTCAAACAAACAACTACCATTGTTAGATGTGTGATGTGAGAGAGATTGGGAGAGAGGAGTAATCTCAAAGCTTTATTCATCTGTTTATTTTATCTTTCTAGATTGTTTTATAACAACCCCACAAAAAAAAAAAAGTAGACCTGACCCATTCACATTAATTTTCAGGAGAAACGGCATACGTAGACATATTTCACTATCATATATTATTTTTATTTTTAAAATATTATTTTACTATAACTTAAGAGTTTTCTATCATATATTCTAGAAGATATACTTAGATATATATATTTTTGCTACAAAATACACTAAAATAAGGAGAGTGGCGAGCGAAATAGGGGAGAGAGGCGAGTAAGATTTTTTATATATTCCTAATTCACATGTATCTAGGATACTAGATACTAGAGGTGTACAAAACCGAACCAAACCGTAAATCGAGTCAAACGGAAAAAAAAACCCGAATAATGGTTTGGGGTTTGACTTGATTTGGTATCGAAAAAAAACCCAACTATACTTGGGTTGGTTTGGTTTTACTAAAAAAGGCCAATTAGCCAATCCGAGACCAAACCAACCCGACATTATATATAAAAATTTTAAAATTTATTTTATCCATAAAAGTATTTACTTTGATGTAATTTCTAAATATTACTTATACGTTTGCATAATTTTTTATCTTTTAACATATTTTTTCAACTTTTTCGAGACTTAAAATTTTGAATGGTCCAATAAAAGTTATAGTCCATAGATATTAGTAACTCTAGTAAAGCTCAATTCAAAATCAAATCAATACTAATGCTAACAAAATAAATTAATTCAACACTAAGAATGACAATAATATTGAATATTTGTTCTTTAGTTTTACATTGGTTTAGTCATTTAAAATATATACATAACCTAATTTTAACTTTTCTTTAATGTTTAATCATATAATTAATACTTATTAGACTTATTTTAGCATGATTTAGTACTTTTAAATTATGATCATTTTCATTATGACTTATCAATTTGCAATATTTATTTCATACGATTTCATTATTACTTTTTATTGAATATTTTAGTGTCATCACTCATATCATATTTTGTGTTATTTTCTTAAGAAACACCTTAGATAGTTGTATTTTGGTTGGACTAAAGAAATAATTGGAGCACAAGTTAATTATATGTTTGTATGAATACTTTACCGAAAAAATTCAAAAACCCGAAAAAATCTGAGGTTTATTAGTTTGGCTTGATTTAAAAATTTAAAAATTCGACACAAATGGTTTGGTTTGGTATTTGAAAAACCCGAACCAACCCGAAAAAACCCGAGGTTGAAAT
This sequence comes from Solanum appendiculatum, assembly GCA_018342035.1. NCBI lineage: Eukaryota > Viridiplantae > Streptophyta > Magnoliopsida > Solanales > Solanaceae > Solanum > Solanum appendiculatum. The sequence goes on from JAGDQO010000370.1 coordinate 778,860, forward strand.
TTTTTTAAAAACCTGAGTTTTATTAGTTTGGTTTGGTTTATAAATTTAAAAACTTTACACAAATGGTTTGGTTTGATATTGAAAAACCCGAGCTAACCCAGTCATGTACACCCCTAACAGATACATAGAAGAGTGGCGAGCGAGATGGGAGAGTGGCAAGCGAGGCGAGAGATTTGTTATGTATCGATTCCAGATACATACGAATTCACTTAGATACAATGTATCTAGAACAAATTACACCTAATGTTGACCTCATATATCCCTAAATACATGTATTTGAACATATCTGAATGTATACAGACACACCAAAATCTGGTAAGATAAGTAATATTGCAAACTAGAGTGTCTCTAAGTAATTAGCTCCTAAACTAGTGGGATTTATGTAAATTTTCCTAGTTTTTATAGCAATTAATTATGTTTTTATAAGATGTGGAATAATATTTATTACTATTTTAAAAGTGGTTTAGTAGACAAGACATAAGTTGTTTTTCAAATTTGAAACATAACTTCAAATCAAATTTTGAATTTTCACGATCAAAAAATGATTTTCAAATAAAATAAAATTTATTCTAAAAAATGTGAATCGAATTTTTATAGCCAAATGGATAACTAAGAAGTGAAAATAAATGAGTGACTGGACAAAATTGTCACGACAAAATTTACTCTGGATCCTTTGATCTTAGGATTTAAAAATAGTACTAAAAAACTGTCAAATACTCTCTTCGTTCACTTTTATTTGTCCATTATTTTTACTTTTACCTCTCACTCTTAGCATTAAGAGATTTCATTTTTCGTCAGTTTTACCGTTAACATTAATTACTTATTCCCCAGATCATTTTTCAAGAATTAAGATTATATATCAATTGATACTCATATTAAAGTAAAATACTCATATTAATTATTAATTTAAAAAACATGTAAATTTAAAATTGATAAATAAAAATAAATGAATTGAATACAAAATATAAATGGAGACCACAAAATATTTTCATGGTCCCAACTTTTTGAATGATGGTAAGCATGCATATTAACAGCCTCCCACTTAGGACCCGTTTGATCACAAAAAAACTTGGGAAAATTTTGAGAAATGGTGTTTGACCATACAATTTGTTATTACTTGGCAAATAATATTTGGCAATATTCCAAGCTTCTAAATACTAGAAAAAACTAGTATTTGGGCATATTTGAGAACTTTTAAAAATTTAAAAATTATCCCAAATTTTTATATTTTTGTAAAAAATACACATCATTTATTAATTCCAATTAATATTTATCTATCTCCTTCGAAAAAGTTTGAGTTATAATTTGAGAGACAAGATTGAGAAAAAACGAACAATTTGTTTTAATGGGTTATAATTCATCCTGAATCAATGACAAGTTTGAGTATGCGATTAATGTATTGCTCTTGCCCATATTGTTATTTTGTTGTTGATTGCTATCAATTATGTTATAAGGTTTTTTTTTAACGGAACATGTTCATTATTAAATGATAATACAAACTTATGGGTATTTTTTTATAATTTTAGAACATATATGTATAAATCATATTTTTTGAAATAGTCAAATATTTCTCTCAAAATTTATGGCCAAACGCATGGTGAAACTTCACACAAAAATGATTTGCCAAGAATATTTGAAAATTTGTGGCCAAACGCTAACTTAGAATCATTCACATTTATTGATAAGTATATAATATAATATATCATGATCAATTACAGCAAGTTCTTATTGCATTTATGTATTGCGAAATTTAATTTTTGTTATTGTTGCTAATTTTAATTCACCTAATGGTGTAAAATTATTAATATTGTTTGTTCAGGTTCAAGTTAAACTCAAAACACAAAATTAAATTTTCTTCCCCCAATTTGGCTGAAAACTCCTGTTTCCTTTATTTTGAGTAGTCATTGATATTAGCACTAAAGGGCACACTGAAACTTCAGAAAACATAAAATTAAAGATTACATTTTTTAGTTGTTTCTTTATATGTTTCAATATATCCAGCAAGCTCTTGGATATTGAACAGAAAAACATACAGAGAGTTAGAAATTAGAAACAACAAGAATAAAATAAAAGAAAATAAAATAGTGGGGGCGACATTTAATTAATACAATATTAATCTCCATCAATTTCATTTTATTTGTCCTTATATAAAGAATTAAGAATAAATTTGTTTTTACTTATTGATTTTACTAAATCAAAAGAAATTAGTGTTAATCAAATTTAAAATTTTAAACACAATTAATAAGGTTAATTTAGTAAAATAAAATTTTAATAAGTCAATATGAACCAAGTAAAATGAAACTGATCAAGTTTATTCTTACTCCCTCAAATTATCTATCATAAATTTTAAAAATAGTCATCTCAAATTATTCTATTAGATCAAGATAAAAACTAATGTATTTTGTTATTAGTTAAACAACTCAAGGTTATAGGGAGAAGGGTGGAAAAAGTCTAAGTATTGGTTAGCTTTATATTTGAGAAAAGTAAAAGCTACGGAAGCTTTTCTATATCGTATTCGTACAACACTTAAAAAAATCTCCCAAGTCCATCCTTTGTATCCCTTTCTTTCCAAGTTAAGGCATATTTCACTTTTATTTGTTTGAATTAATTACTTTTTGTTTTTTAATTTATATGAGGTTTCTTTACTCAATTCAAAAAAATAAGGCTACAACGCATTTTCTTAATTGGCAAATATTTAATGATTGGAAGAAAGAAAATGATTTGGGGAAATTTTCTAAATATTTGTATTGAATCCAAAGTTAAAAATTTGTACATGTATGATTTATAGAAAAATAAAGGGAATGTTAGAAGAATAAAAAAATAACAGAAAATTAAAGTTTTGAGGCGTGAAAGATCACTATTTTTCAAGAGTTATTGTCTGTATATTCTTAGGGGTCGTTTGGTACAAAGATTAATAACGCAGTAATTAGTAATGCATGGATTAGTAATGCAGGGATTACTATTGCAGGGATTTGTAATGCAGGGTTTATTTTTATCAAGTGTTTGGTCCATTGTTTCTCACCTCATCTTGTATTTGGATTAAAACTCTTTAAAAAGTTTTTTTCCAAATATACCCTTGAATTATCATGTAATTGATCAAGGTAGATAATTGCCGGACAATATTATTTTTTTAGGGCCTTCTAATTAGCTATGAGAAGAACAATTTTGTTGTCATGTTTGCTTTCACTTGAATTATTTAAAGATAAATAATTGTCATCTTAATAAATTGATCACTCACAAAATGTCAATTTTTAATTTTAAAAAGATAAATCATCTACTTTTAAAATCGAAAAGATGGTAAACAATAGTAAAATTGAATAAGCCATCTACATTTACACATAAAAATTGCAAGTTGTAGTTTTAATATGTATGCAATTTTATAAATTGTTCAAAATACAAATAATTAGAAAACCACACAAATATATATATATCAACAAATAATACATTCAATTAAGATCACAAACATCACGTGGTGATATATTTTCCTTTTTAATTAGCAAATGTTAAACAACTCACATTTCAAATATTGTATTAATTTGTATTGGATTTATTTAGTAAGAAACAACTCTCTCTAAATAATTTGTAAGCTAATATATTTAAATAAATTTATTAGTACAAATATAAAACATAAAATCAAAAAATAAATAAAATAATTAAAATGATTTGAGGGATATTTTTGTCTTTATATGGACTTATCCCATGGAATTATATCACATGTATTACTAATACCTCCAAATGGAAGGTATTAGTAATACATCCTATAATACCATGTAGGATGTATAACTAATCCATGGATTAGTTATACATAGGCTCAAAATTCTACCAAACATAGTACTAAATAATGCCATACATAATACATGGACTATTTCTCCTAATACTTCCTACCAAACGACCCCTTAGAGGGATGACAAACAATTCTCTATCAGGATACAACAAAGCCTGAAACATATATGCAATTGAATTCGCTACTTCTGGGAATGCTTCGTATTTATAGAACTTAAGAGATGAATTTTCATAATAGTCATGTTCTTTCATGAACATATATGACTTTTTATAATAGTCATATTCTTTCACGAACAAAGATGACTTTTCATAACAGTCATATTCGTTCATGAACAAATGACTTTTCATGGAAGACACACTCATTTTCTGAACAATCACAACCTTTAGTTGCTCCTTTTTTGAAAAGACAAAACTTTTGTTGCTCCCTATTTGAAAATACAAAAGTTTTGTTTCATTTAAAATTTAAATATTAAATTCAAATTTTAAATAAATAATTTGTTTAAAATAAATTACGAAAAAATAAATCTTTAAATTTAGTTAAAGATCCAACCCGGCCGCCGTCCAAGTCATTTAGATATATATTAGTAGACTTACTCTATCAAATAGAGTAAATGGGCTAGGTCTTAAAAAGGCGTAAACCAGGCTTCTCCCACCAATGTGGCTTTTTCTTTATATTACAACTATCCTAACAATCCCCCACTAGTTTGTAATATGTCTCATAATATCACGCATATCGAAAAGTATCTTATTTAGATTTGAAATTTTCATTAGTGTAAATACCTTAAAGATTGACAAAGATATTGATATACTAAGATTTGAACCACAATTCTTTTTGTCAAATCGAAAGTATCACACACAAAATATTATTAAGTAGTGAAACAATTCAATATTATGCTTTAGCACGTTTACGCCCTTGTGCTAATCCAAATTCATGAATATTTACAAGATCAACTCTTTAAATCTTTGCTCAAAGCGGCACCACCTCAATATTCATATAGGTGAAAATAGACTATGTCCCTGTTACTATAGACATTTGCTAATCTCATTAAGAATTAATTCACCCTCTTTCTTGTAACAATATGCACTTTGAAATTGTTATTATGCCACTGTTATTACAGACATTTAACAACTTCTAAACTCCTCCCATAACAGTCCAAAATCAAGGATTTAAGCGAGGAGACTCGTGCTTATACATCACAAATAACTTGTTATTACCCATTGAACTTATATTGTCAGAGTGTATACTAACTCAACGTTGGGTTTCCGTTACTTGCATTTAATTTAAGAGTTTTAACTCCATTCCTTCACTAGTTTGTTGTACTGCATCTTTATTTAATGCTTTTGTAAATAAATCAACCAAATTTTTATTTGATCTCACATACACTATAGTTATAATCCCGTTGGTAACTACCTCTCTTATATAAGTATGCCTTAAACTTATATGTCTTTATTTCTCATTATACATTTTATTATGAGCTACGCACATAGTAGTCTCACTATCGCAAAAAATGAAAACGATTGCATAGGTTGTGGCCACAACTTTATATCTAGTAACATGTTCCTCAACCATTTCGCTACTTTTCCAGCAGCTTCTAATGCAATGAATTCAGATTTCATTGTGGAATGGGAAATACAAGTTTGTTTCTTGGATGCCCAACTAATGACACCACCCCCCAAAGTAAATATCCAACCTAAAGTAGCCTTATTATCATTTATACTTGTAATCCAACTCGCATCAGTTTATCCATCTAATACGGTAGGAAAACCACTATAACAGATGTCCAAATATTTTATTTTCTTTAAATATCCAAGTACTCTAATTATAGCTTTCTAATGAATGCTACTTGGGCTGCTTGTAAACCTTGAAAGTTTACCAACTACAAATGCTATATCAGGCCTAGTGCAATACGTTGCATACATTAAACTACATACTCTAACTGAGTCACCGTTCTTTTATTAATTTCTATAAGCTTTATACTTGAATCATATGGAGTATTAGATTCCTCTATGTCCAAATGATTGAAGTTGTCAACCATCTTATCAATATAGTGGGCTTGTCATAAAGACACTCTCTTATTATTTCTCTTGACTTTGATACCTAAGATAGTATCTACTTCATTCAAATCTTTCATTTTAAAGTTAGATACTTTGTGAATTTGGAGTAAATACATTTATCAGCAGTGTTATGTACAAACCCATTTGATAATGTTAGACCATCAAATTTTTCATACCATTGTTTCGGTGCTTGTTTCAAACCATAGAGAGACTTTATTAGCTTCTTCGATCGCTATATTCTTGCGATAGTGAAGGCGTGGCTCATCCTCTAAGAGAGTAGATGCGAAGGTTCGGATCGAAGATCCTCGCGAGACAGCCCTGGGGGTACAAACGTTATGTTCATTACCAGGAAAAACAAATCCTTTAGGTTGTTTCACATAGATTTCTTCATTTAAACTTTCATTTAGGAATGCAATTTTAACATCCATTTGATGTACATACAAATCATATATAGATGACAAGGATAAAAGTACTCTAATACATGTTATTCTTGCTACCAAAGCATATGTATCAAAGTAGTCAATACCTTCCTTTTGAGTAAAGCCTTTTGCAACTAGCCTTGCTTTGAAAGTTTGTGTAGTACTGTTTGTATTATATTTTGTCTTAAATACCTACTTACAGCCTATAGCTTTAGATCCACGAGGCAAATCAACTAAAATCCAATTATTATTGGACATTATTGAATCCATTTCATCATCAATCGCTTCTTTCAAAAAAGCAACATCTCTGGAAGACATAACTTCTTGAAATGATCTAGGATCTTCTTCTATATTAAAAAAATAGCCATTTGATTATAGACTTTAGTTCTATCTCCCTCCATTAGAAAAGTTAACGATTCTAAGGAGATAAAATCAGGACCAAAAGTTTTTTCTCTCCTAACTCTTTGACTTCTTCTTAGCTCTAGATGAGTATTATCACTTTTCTTTTTATTGGAATGTGACATGTTTTCCTCATCAAGACTACTTTGATTTGCTTCAGTCAACTTTTCAACAATAACGTCATTCAAAAAATTATTTTCTAAAAATTTAACATGAATAGATTCTACAGCGACATTAGATTCTAGATCAAGCAATCTTTACGCTTTCGAGTTTTGTGCATATTCTACAAATATACTTTTTATTCCTCTAGGACCCAACTTTGTTCTTTGATGGTCAGGAACTGTATAAAAAGATATACACCCCCTCACTTTAAAATATGAGATATTTGGTTTTCTACCATTCCAGAGTTCATAAGGTGAAACATGCATGTTTTTTTAAGGTACTCTATTTAATATATGACAAGCAGTAAGTAGAGCTGTAGCTCTAATTTGATGTATAATACCTTGATCTTCACAAAACTTATTAAATTCACTAGAAAAGTATTCTCCTCCTCTATCACTTCGAAGAATTTTTATTTTTCTAGTCTTTTGATTTTCCACAACTGACTTATATTCCTTAAACTTTTGAAAAGCTTCATCTTTTGTTCTAAGGAGATAAACATCTGTAAATCTAGAAAAATCATCGACAAAAGTAATGAAGTATCTTTTGCCTCCTCTAGTTAATTCACAATTTAATTCACATAAGTCAGAATGCACAAAATGTAACATTTTTGTAAATCTTTCAACTTTACGAAAAGGTTTCTTAGTCATTTTTGCTTGTATACATATTTCACACTTTCCTCCATGGTCAGATTTACAATTAATATAGCCATTTTTGGACATATAATTTAAAGAACCAAAATTTAAATGTCCTAATCTAGCATGCCATAAATAAGAATCAGACACAACAATATAAATAGAAGCATCTTTTATTGCATTAATACTTAACTTAAACATACCATCACACTAATATCGTTTTCCTACAAACAGATCACTCTTTGACACAATTACATAATCAGACTCAATTACAATCTTAAATCCTTTCTTAGAAAGTAAACTAGCAGAAATCAAGTTCTTCATTATTTTTGGAATATGGAACACATTCACAAGAGCTAGCTTCTTTCCAGATGTGAAATTGATCTCAATTATTCCTTTTCCTGAAATTATGGTCGGATCATGGTTGACCATTAACACCTTTTCAAAATCTTTTACTTCTGAATAAGTCTTGAACATATTCTTGTCACGACAGACATGAATTGTTGCACCAAAATCCAACCATCAATTTTGATTCTTTGTGGTTGTAGAAGTCATATTCAATTCTTTAACAAAGATCATAGCAACCAGTCCTTGTGATGAACTTTTCACGACATTTACCTTCTCTGACTTTCTAGATTTTCCAGATTTTTCAGTGTCTTCGGAATGAAAATTTATTCCTGCCTTCTTAAACCTGCAATCTCGAATCATATGGCATTTCTTTCCACAATGATAACAATTCATATTCTTTCTCTTTTTATTAAGAGACTTCATAAAAACTTTCAAATTTTTATTTTCAATTTCAGAATTGTTCTGACTAACATTGTTAACTGTGGAACTAGAGGCTTGAACCAAAGTATCTCTAACACGAGTCTCACTTTCAATTTGAAGGCGAGTTTTAAATTGTTCCACAGTCAATTTTTCAATAGAATACAAAATTTTCTTTCTGTAGTTATTCCACAAAGAAGACAGTTTCGAAAAAATTGCACTTATTTGAAGTGCGTTAGGAATTTCCACTTCAAGGTCACTTAGTTTTGAAACTAAGATCTGTAACTCATGAATTTGATCCATGATAGGTTTTGTATCAACAATTTTAAATTTGAAGTACTGTAGAGATAAAAATTTATCGATACCTCATTTTTCATTTTCATATGCGGTCTGCAAAGTTGTCCAAATTTCCCTTAGAGATTTCAAACTTGAGTACAAATCATACAAACGATCAGTCAATGTATTCAAAATATGACCTCGACAGAGTAGTTCGTCTTCTTCATGTTTCTTCCTTTTTGTTTTGACTTCATCGGTATTATCCGGGGTAGGTTCTGAGAGTGCAGCCAACAATGGATCAAGTACATAAAATATTTCCAACGCAGTGAGTAAGAAAATCATCTTGCCTTCCAATGGGTGAAATTAGATCCTCAAAATGATCTAGTTTGATAATGTCCTTTGGATTCTCCATAGTAGACAATAATTTCTCCATAACTAAATAACTCTTGAAAATTGTTAGAAGAAAAAAATAACAGAAAATTAAAGCTTTGAAGCATGAAAGATCACTATCTTTCAAGAGTTATTGCCTGTATATTCTTAGAGGGATGACAAACAATTCTCTATCAGGATACAACAAAGTCTGAAACATATATGCAATTGAATTCGCTACTTCTGAGAATGCTTCGTATTTATAGAACTTAAGAGATGAATTTTCATAATAGTCATGTTCTTTCATGAACATATATGACTTTTCATAATAGTCATATTCTTTCACGAACAAAGATGACTTTTCATAACAGTCATGTTCTTTCATGAACAAATGACTTTTCATGAAACAATCACAACCTTTAGTTGCTCCTTTTTGAAAAGACAAAAAAATTGTTGCTCCGTATCTGAACATAAAAAAGTTTTTATTTCATTTAAAATTTAAATATTAAATATTAAATTCAAATTTTAAATAAACAATTTGTTCAAAAGGTCGCGCCCAAGCCCCAAGTTCAAGTCCAAGTCCAACTCATTTAGATATATATTATTAAATATATATTAGTAAACTTACTCTATTAAATAGACTAAATGGGCTAGGCCTTAAAAAGACCTAAAAAATGGCTTCTCCCACAAATGTGGGAACTTTTCCTTTATATTACAACTATCCTAACAGGGAAAAGGGTCAAAAATGCTCTTAAACTATGTGAAATGAAAAAAAATGCTCTTGTCGTCAATACTTTGGTTCAAAAATGCCCTTGTAGTCAATATTTTGGTCAAGAAATGCCCCTATAGTTACTAAATGGATCAAAAATGTCCTTTTCTGAATAAATATATTATTTCTTTGCTTTTTAAACACATCTTCTTCCTAATTAAAATATTATTAAAGACTCTTATTCTTGTTTTCTTTCTTTTAAAATCATTTTAACAAATAAAAATATAGGAAATAATTTTTTTTCTTGTTAATCTCATTTTGTCAATTAAAATAGAATAACTTCATGTATCCTTTCGAATATGTCATATATATAAGATAATAGTATATCCATCATTAATTTTTATTTATATAACGATAAAAAATAATTATAATAAAATAAGAAATATTTTTTTCTGAATTGAAGTAGGATAAACATTTGCTAAATCATATATTTATTTGCAAAATGAGCATTTTTGACCCATTAAATAACAATAAGGGCATTTTTGGACCAAAGTACTGAAAACAAGGACATTTTTGAACCAAACTTTAAACGGAGTGCATTTTTGTTTATTTCACATAGTGTAAGGGAATTTTTGACCCTTTCCCAAAAAAATAATAATACTAATTATGATAAAAAAAATCATATATATTTATCATCTTTTTATTTGTACAATGCCTAATCATATGTACTTAATCAGAGGCGAATTCAGGATTTTAAACTTATGCGTTCCTAATCAAATAAATTTATATGTATTGATAATCAGACAAAATAAGTACTAAAACTCTGTATATATATAAAACGTTAGGATGGATCTGAATACTTCACTTCTTTGAAGCCATCGAAAAAGATTAAATCTTAGATGATGACGATAACTACAACCCCTGGGGTCAACATTGCATCCATGTTGTTTGACAATTCTCTCATACTGACTTCAACTTTGGTGAATCTAAAGGTTAGATGGACTTTCCAAATCCAATGAAGGTGAACACCTTGATGGCTGATGCAACTGACCTAGACGAAAAGTTCGTGATGATGGAACAAACCATTGAGGCCCTAAAGAAGTCTGTTGATGATAAAGATCTTCAAGTCGCTTAACTTATGAGCAAGATAGAGGCCTTCACACCTGGAGATTCAAGTCATTTCTCAACTTGTCTGCCTGGATTTGTTCCACAAAATAAGGACGCTGATGAGTCACTTGCTAAATCTAGATTTCAAAAGGAGAGACAATTTGCTTTAGTTGAGGCATTATATGTTCAACAATTGCAAGACATGATAACAAATACCATCAGGGCTCAATATGGTGGAGCACCACAAAATTTGTTGTACTACTCCAAGCCTTACACCAAAAGTACTGATTGTCTACCCATGCCAACGAACTATAAAGCACCAAAGTTCCAACAGTTTGATGGCAAAGGGGACCCGAGGCAACACATTGCCCACTTTGTTGAAACTTGTAGCAATGCTAGAAAATATCACGACCTTTTTTTAATTAAGATAATTTGTTCATTCGCTGAAGGGGAATGTATTCGACTAGTATATCAATCTTGAACATGAGTCTATTGATAGTAGGGAGAAACTCGAAAAGGAGTTCCTCAATTGTTTTTATAGCACTCGATGAACCGTGAGTATGATAGAGTTGATGGACACTAAGAAAACTGTAATGACCCTCATGGTCATTTTTGAGTTAATGCCTTCTTTCCGTCATTTAGAGCATTCCTGTAGTGAACTAGAGTTATTTATGACTTGCTGGCACTGACTGTTCGGTAGCCTGGTCGTTTGTTTGGGTTTTATGCCCATGTTCCTATTTTGGAGCTTTTGAAATTTGAGAAGTTAATTTTGGTCATAACCTCAGGTAAACGACCTTAGAATGGAATTTTGACGGTTCCATCAGCTCCGGAATGACCAAATTAGGCTAGTAGCATGGTTGGAACGAGTCCCGAGGCTTTCGGTGTGACTTTTGGGCCATTTGGCGCTTTAGCCTTTGAAATTTGGCATAAGTTTGACTTTGGTCAACATTCTTGGTAAACGCACTTAGATGAAGATTCCGTCAACGCGGTTAGTTTCAAAATACTGAATTTGGTCTAGAATGACCCTTCGTGTGCTTCCCGGGGCTTTCGATCTATTTCCGAGGTTCTTTGTAGAAATTGGCAAAAATGGCATTTGGGGTGTGGGACCCATTTTTTGTCGAAACGACCTTGTATGGAAATTTCAACTGCGTCATTAAGTCTAGAATATCGAATTTGATGGGGTACAATATCTCGTTTGCGTGCATGGGGTTCCGAACGAATCCCAAGCACCCCGTTGGAGTTTTGGCAAAGGCCAAAACTAAACTGGTGCAGCAGCTGATGTTGCATGCCTATTCCTTCTTCGCATTCGCGGTCCTGGCTCCGCGTTTGCGAAGGTCTAGGAGTTTCCCCTCTGCGTTCGCGGTAGGGTATCCACATTCACGGAGGACTGAGTTCCTCTTCTCTGCGTTCGTGGGAAAGTCTCCGTGTTCGCGGAGGTCTAGAACTTCCATCTCCGCGTTCGCGGGCTCTTAGCCGCATTCGTGGAGGTATAATACGTCTGGTCTTTTATTTAAAAACCAGACGTGATCAGCATATTGTTGGAAGTTTGAAATTCAATATCTCCCTCGTTTTTAATTGGAATTTGGCGATTTGAAGTCCCACGTGTCCGGAATTGTCATGGCTACGAGGGTGGTTGATCGGATAGTGTCGGCGAGTCCTCGTTTGAGGTAAAATTGTGTGTTTGTGGGCTGCCATAGTTGGGTTTTTGTTTTTTTTGTTGGAATTCTGGCATGGCTGTTGTTGGGGTTGTTCCGAGCCCCGAATTGTGTTCCATTTTGGAACACAAGTTTGGGGGAGTGTTTTGAACCTCTTCACGGTATCAATTCTGGAGGTTTCAGAGCGGGTCCCACATTTCCTAATTTTGGCTCCGAAATTGGTCAGTCTCTAATTTTGATGATTTTGGTGTCTAAGCGATCGTGCTGGCGCTGTGATTCTATTCTTGATAGCGTGGAAGCATTCTGAGGTCATTCAGAAAGGAAAAGATCTGGCAGAGTGATTTGGAGCGCGCGCGGTCGGCCTTCAGGAAGGTTACGACTTCGTTTCCTTTTAGATTGAGCATGAATGTGTGAATTCATGATGATTGGTGCGAATTGGGGGCGGATACCTTGTATTTCTTTTCTCCTTCTCATAAACCATGATTTCGGGTGATTTTTTTTATTGTTTCGAGGGTAGTATCATGCTGTTAGGGGGCTGCTTATGTGTTGTTGCATGTTGTGTTTTATCTGGTTGATTGTTGATTTTTGGAACATGTTGTGGCCTTAGTCTAGGATAGACTAGTGTTGCCTTAGACCCATGCAACTTGTGACTATGGTATGTCTCCGACGTCATTTCGGATGGACTAGGTCCTTGTAGACCGGATTAACAGATTTGGGTCTAATAGTATGAGCCTTAGCTTAGGCTGTTTTGCTACTTGTTAGCCTTTCTATTTCATCTCCCCATTTTTGTGGCTCCGACGCGTTACCGGAGGGGGTGTTTTTTCTGGGGTTTTGAGTGCTTTTGGATTGGTGTTAGGTAGTATTGATTGGGAGTGGACGTCGATCCACGATTACTTTGACTATGAGTACCTCGTCGGAGTTGATATGCCCCCGCGCACTCTTACTGGCAAGGCTGATGCCCCCAAGAGTTGCTAGCTGGCTGGGCAGATTGGTATTTGTGTTACTATGAGATCCTCTTCAGAGTTGGTATGCCCCAGCGCATTCTTACTGCTGGGCTGATGGCCCAGGGAGTTGCTAGCTAGCTGGGTGGATTGGTATTTGTGTTCCTATGAGATCCTCTTCGGAGTTGATACGCCCCCGGGCACTCTTATTGGCTGGGTTAACACCCCCGAGAGTTGCTAGCTGGCTCAGCAACTTGGATATCTGGGCCTTTGGTGGAGTTGTCATGCCACCGGGCACTCTTGCTAGCTGGGCTGCTGATGCCCCTGGGAGTTGCTAGCTGGCTGGGCGGCCCGATTTGGAAGTCAGACTTGTAGACTGGGTTGGAGTTGTCTGGGTTACCCTTCGTACCTGTAGTTTGAGCTATTCTATGTACCTGTCGGGCTTATGGGGGTCTGTTCGGGTTTTATTTTACTTGTGCACAAGTGTACCTTCTGGGCTTATGGGGGTCCAGTTAGATTTAGTTTAGCGGTTATTTTATTTCTTTCGGTACGCTCGTGTGTTTCTTTTATACCCGCTTGGGCTTCTTCTCTAGTCTAGATTCTATCTTTTCAGATTGCTTTTACCTTTCCTGCTCAGTCGGCCTATGATACCTTCTGGGTACCAATTGTTTTGGTACTCATGCTACACTCTGCATCTGTTTTCGTGATGCAGGTCCGAGCATCAGCTATCAGCATTGAGATCGAGCCTGTTGCAGTTGTATTCGGAGGTGAGGGTGAGCACACAACGTCTTGGGGTTATCCGTCTCCTTCTATATATATATATTGACTTGCCTTTTTTCTTTTTGAGGCAGTCTTATTTCTGTGGTCCAATATTGGGACTTGTTCTCGTTTTGTTGTAGCTCTATACTTGTTACTTCTAGGTTCTGGGAGGGATCTTTTATTGTATATAGTGTTTGGCTTGCTTTCTCTTTCCTTCTGTTTATTCTGTTATTTATGCTTTCTCTTGTTTAGGGTTGTTTTTCTGCCCTCAATCCCATTACTAGTTGGTTCTGGGATTTGGGCTGGCTTGCCTACTGGAGGGTTGTAGTAGGCGCTATCAGGACTCGAGAAATTCGGCTGTGACAAGCTTGGTATCAGAGCCCTAGGTTCGTCGGTCTTACTTGTATAGAGCTAACCTCTAATAGAGTCCTGCAGATCGGTACGGAGACATTTGTGACTTATCTTCAGGAGGCTACAGGATGTCGTTAGGAGGTTTTCCTATTTTGTATCGCTTTCGTGCGTCGTTCATCCAGTTGGTTTCATTGAATCTTACTTCTTTCACTCCATCGCAGGATGGCTTGTACGCTCGGTAGAGCAGCCTGGAGTGATGCACCTGGGCTCGCAGATAGAGCCCCAACTAGGGTAGAGGTCGAGGCCGAGCTGCAGCACCAACCCGAGATAGAGGGAGGACTCCGGAGTTGAAGGCGGAGCCTCAGGTTGATCATATTCCTCCTCAGCCGGTGGGACCGGGACCAGCCTAGCCACCAGCTGCCTCTATGGACCTTCAGGCGATGCTCACCAAGATATTAGTGGCTATAGGGGGTATGCAGCAACAACAGACCCCAATACCAGCTCCAGCACCGCAAGGTTAGCCTGCTCCAGCTGCTCCAGAGGTTTAGCAGCCGCCAGCACTGGTCACCGCTCAGCCGGGTGATCTAGATGGAGTCATACCTCTGCGAGAGCAGAAGATGCTCGGGGTGTTTCTGAGATTGTCACCGCCGAGGTTTTTTGGGGCAATTGGGGAGGACGCCCAGGAGTTTCTTACTACTTGTCGGGAGTGATTGCATGCTTTGGGGTTGGTGGAGTCGAGGGGAGCCGACTTCACTACTTATCAGTTAGATGGGCTTGCCTGACAGTGGTGGCGATCTTATATGGAGATCAAGCTAGCTGGGTCCCCGCCAGTATCGTGGATAGAGTTTTCGGAGGCCTTTCTGGCTAGGTTTATTCTGCGGATCGTCAGAGATCGGCTTCACGATAAGTTCTCGAGGTTGGAGTAGGGCTCCATGATGGTGTCTGAGTATGAGGCTAGATTCTATGAGCTATCCCATCATGCTACCATGATCTTGCCCACGAAGGAGGAGAGAGTTCGGTGCTTTGTCAGAGAATTGAGGATGCAGCTGCGCATTGAGACTCAGTCCATGGTTTCAGCGGGCCGCTCTTTTCTTGATGTTGTGGATCATTCCCGCACACTTGAGCAGCTGCATCGCGAGGCCCAAGGGGGCAGCGGCAAGAGGGCTAGGCAGGATGATAACTATAGTAGGCACCGTTCTAGGCCTAGGGATCCTCAGGACCGGTTCCATCAGAGGTTCCAGCCAGGTCAGTCCAGTTGCTTGTTCCAGGCATCTCTGCATGCTACAAAGGGTAACCAGTACCGTCAAGATGGCTATAGTACCGGTTGGAGTCAGTGCTGAGGTAGTGCTCAGTCGGGTTCTTCAGGCCGGGGTGGCTGGCCTCCAGTTGCGAACAGACCATCTCAGGTTTGCTTTACATGCGGAGGGTTTGATCATTGGTCCAGGGAGTGCCCTCTTGGTAGATCAGTCATACTAGCTCCACAGGCAGCTAGACCCGCACCAGCTGCAGCACTTCCAGCTAGAGGGGGAGGTCAGCATCAGGGTGTTCGGGGAGGTCCCCGGGGAGGCAGGACAGGTAGTAGAATGGATGCGCGAGGTAGAGGAGCCCAGGGCCATTTGTATGCAACCCCAGCTAGAGCAGAGGCCAAGGCGTCAGATAATGTGATTACATGTACGATTCTTTTGTGCCATCAGCCCACTTTAGCTTTATTTGATCCAGGTTTCACTTATTCGTATGTGTCTGCGTATTGTGATCCTCGGTTGGGTATGAGTCCAGAGGCTTTAGCAGTGCCGTTGCATGTTTCGACCCTGGTGGGTGATTCTTTAGTAGTGGATCAGATATTTAGATCCTGTGTGGTGACTATTCAGGGGTGGGACACTCGGGCTGATCTTATTGTGCTTAGTATGTTGGATTTTGACTTGATTCTGGGCATGGACTTGTTATCCCCTCATCTAGTGGTCTTGGATTGCTATGCCAAGATCGTTACCTTAGACATGCCTGGTATTCTGCCGGTGTGTGGCAGGGTTCTTGTAGTCACACGCCGGTTGGGGTGATTTCTTTTATTCAGGCTCGGAGGCTAGTGGCTAGCGGGTGTTTGGCTTACTTGGCTCATGTTAGGGATGTCAGTAGGGAGGGCCTTATAGTTGATTCAGTGCCTATAGTCCGAGAGTATGTGGATGTGTTTCCTGCCGACCTTCCTGGCCTACCCCTAGATCGTGATATTGATTTTGCAATTGACTTGGAGCCGGGTACTCGTCTTATTTCTATCCCACCGTACCATATGGCCCCCGCAGAGCTCAAGGAGCTCAGTGTTCAGCTTCACGATCTCTTGGATAAGGGATTCATTCGGCCTAGTGTATCGCCTTGGGGTTCTCCAGTCCTGTTTGTGAAGAAAAGGACGGTACTATGCAAATGTGTATTGATTACAGGCAGTTGAATAAGGTGACGGTGAAGAACCGTTACCCCATGCCTCGTATTGATGATCTATTTGACTAGCTTCAGGGTGCCGTGGTGTTCTCTAAGGTTTATTAGAGATCCGGCTACCACCAATTAAGGATTAGGGCAGCGGATATCCCTAAGACTGCATTTAGGACTCGTTACTGCCATTATGAGTTCCTAGTGATGTCTTTTGGGTTGGCTAGTGCCCTTGCAGCCTTCATGGACTTGATGACCCGTGTATTCAGGCCGTATCTTGATTCTTTTGTCATAGTCTTTATTGATGACATTTTTGTATACTCGCGGAGCCGGAGTTAGCATGAGCAGCATTTGAGGGTAGTGTTCCAGACTTTGAGAGAGCATAGACTTTATGCCAAGTTCTCAAAGTGCGAGTTTTGGCATGAGTCCGTGGCATTCTTGGGGCACGTGGTGTCCAAAGATGGCATTATGGTGGATCCGATGAAGATTGAGGTTATTCGTGATTGGGCCAGGCGCACCTCTGTGACTGAGATTCATAGCTTCATCGGATTGGCAGGGTACTATAGGCATTTTGTCGAGGGGTTTTCTTCTATAGCAGTGCCTTTGACTCAGTTGATTCGCCAGGATGTTCTCTTTGAGTGGTTGGAGGTGTAATGACCCTCTAGGTCATTTCGCGAAGAAGAGCGGGGCTGGCAGTTTATAAAAGGGAACCCGAGGCTCATTTGATAGGAGCTTCAAATTCCCATATCTCCTTCATTTTTCTTCGGTTTTCAGTGATTCAAAGTTCCAAGCGTTCAGATTCTCGTAGGCTTCGTGGGTTTTTAGTCTATTAGCGTTGGGTGGTCCTCGAATTCATGGAATTCGAGTGGTAAGTTGATTCTTGGCCTATTTTTGTAAAGTTTTGCATTTTGTTGTTGTTGGCTGTTAGGAGTATATCCGAGCCCTGATGGGCGATCCGTTTTGGGATTCAAGTTCAGGGGAGGATTTAGGACCTTTTCACGGAGTCAATTCCAGAAAATCCAGAGCGGGTCTCAATTTTCCCGATTTGACTCCAAAATTGGTCTGTCTCTAATTTTGTTGATTTTAGTGTCTAAACGATCGTATTGACGCTGTGATTCTATTTTTGATAGAGTGGCAGCATTCTGAGGCCGTTCGAAAGGGGAAATCTCCGGTTGAATGACTTGGAGCGCTTGTGATCGGCTTTTTGGTAGGTTACGACTTTCCTTCCTTCTAGATTGAGCTTGAATGTGTAATTGCTGGTTGATATTTGTGAATCTGGGGTGGTTGGCTAGGGTTGTTTCCCTTATTCCCCGATTCTTTAGTTTGGAGTTGACTTTTGGGTTGTTATGAGCTAGTATCATGCTATAGGTTGGGTTGTTGACTTGATTGGTTTGATCTTTGTATTGTGGGTTATCTTTTGGTGGTTATCTGATGTTGCATGAGTAGGATCGGGTTCTTTCACTCTGTGATTGGCTGATTATTGTGATTCTTCCTTAGAATAGGTTGTTATATTATTGGCATAGTCCCATGTACCTGGTTGACTTGAGTATGTATTCGACATCGATTCGGATGAACTAGATCCTTGTTGAATGGCATAGCAGACTTGGGTCTGACAGTATGAGCCTTAGTATAGGCGTTTTCGTGGCTTTCAGATCTTTTGATTATTTCTCCCTTATCTCTGCGATTCTTGGGATAATGCCAGAAGATGTTGTCGTTACGCCGATTGTCGGTTGAATTGTGTTAGGTTTAGAGCCTTCGGTTGATATATCTGTGAGGGCAACGGCCCGTGATGTTTAGTCTGGCGTCGTATGGTTGGTATTGAATTTATCTGTGTTGAGGATATGTGGGGAGTGGAAGGTGATCTACGATATATGGGTTATTTAAGGTCCTCTTCAGAGTAGACATAGATGGTACACTCGTCTGGCTGGATCAATGCCCTCGGAGTGGTAGATGGTACACTCATCTGGCTGGGTCAATGCCCTCGGAGTGGTAGATGGTACACTCATCTGGCTGGGTGAATGCCCCCGAAGTGGTAGATGGTACACTCGTCTGGCTGGGTCAATGCCCCCGGAGTAGTAGATGACACACTCGTCTGGCTGGGTCAATGCCCCCGGAGTGGTAGATGGCACACTCGTCTGGTTGGGTCAACACCCTCGAAGTGTTAGATGGCTCACTTGGTTGGTATGGGATGGGCCCAGGGCGATGCCCCCGGAGTGGTAGCCTATTTGGACAACTAGATACCGGGTTATTTAGAGGGGTCGGCGTACCCCCGCCCTTTTTGCAGTACTCGACTGGCTGGGTGCATGCCCCTGGAGTAGCTTGTTGGATTGGCGTATTGCTTTGGGAAGTCAGACTTGTGGTCGGTTGAGTATTGGTTGTTTGTTCGGTTCGGAGTTCTGTTCCTTGATTCTGTAGTTCTAGTTTTTTAGTGTACCTGTCGGGCTTATGGGGGTCCGTTCGGATTTTTACTTAAACTTGCGCACTAGTGTGCCCAGCGAGTCTTATGGGGGGCCCAACTGGGTTTAACTTAGCTATCGTTAGTTTACATTCCATTTTCTCTGTTTCCGTTCTGTCGACCTCTGTTGTGTTTGATTTTATCTTGTCTGCCTGTTTTTACCTTTCTTGCTCAGTCGGCCTATGATGCCTACTGAGTACCTATTGTTTTAGTACTCATGCTACACTCTGCATCTGTTTTCGTGATGCAGGTCTGAGCACCAGTTATCAGCGATGAGATCGGGCCTGGAGCTGTTATTTCAGGAGACTAGGGTGAGCACATGACGTTCTGGGATTATTGTCTCCTTCTGTATATATGTATTTTGGCTTGTCTTTTTTTTTCCGAGATAGTTGTTTCTGTGGTCCACTTGTGGGACTTGTACTCTTGTTAGTAGTTCTTTACATGTGACTTTCAGATTTTGGGAAGTGTCTTGTATATATTATTTTGGTTTGATTCTGCTTTAGCCCTCTTTTATGTGTTCTTGTTGTATGCTTTCGCTTGGTTTGGGCTAGTTTCCACTCTTAGTCCGATTACTGTTAAGTTTCGGGATAGAGTTTGGCTTGCCTACAGATGGGTTGTAGGCGCCATCATGACTTGAGAAATCGGGTCATGACAAGAGGAGTGTGAGAGGAGCTTTTTGAGGCTCAAGGAGTTGCTTACTATCACTCATATATTGACTCTTCTAGTTGTGGGTGAGGGCTTCACCATTTATTGTGACGCATCCGGTGGTGGTTTGGGTTGTGTTTTGATGCAGCAGGGTCGGGTTATTGCTTATACGTCAAGGCACCTTAAGCTGTATGAGTGCGGCTACCCCACTCATAACTTGGAGTTAGCGACGGTAGTCTTCGCGCTTAAGATCTGGAGGCATTACTTGTATTGAGTTCGTTGTGAGATTTACACTGATCACAGGAGCCTTCAGTACATTATGAGCCAGAGGAACCTTAATTCGAGGCAGCGCCGTTGGATTGAGCTCTTGAAGTACTATGACCTCTCTATTCTCTGCCATCCGGGTATGGCGAATGTAGTAGCGGATGCCTTGAGCCGTAAGGCGAGGAGTATGGGTAGTTTAGCCTTCCTTTATGTTTTGAAGGGACCATTGGCTTTGAACCTCCAGTCCTTAGCCAACTAGATGATCTGGCATGATATTTCAGATTTTCAGGCAGGTGTTAGCATATGTGGGAGTCTAGTCATCTCTGCTAGATCAGATCCGTGGTCGACAGTTTGAGGATGAGTCTCTAGTGGCACTCAGAGATAGGGTATTGGCAGGTGATGCCGGGCAGGCTACCTTAGATTCAGATGGGGTTTTGAGGTTTACCGGCAGGTTATGTGTTCCAAGAGTTGGGGGTTTGATTCAGTTGATCCTTAGCGAGGCCCATCACTCCAGATATGCTATCCATCCGGGCACCACTAAGATGTATCGTGATTTGAGGTAGCATTGTTGGTGGAGCAGTATGAGGAGAGATATCTCAAACTATGTGTCCCGTTGCCTATGTTGCCAGCAGGTGAAGGCCAAGCATTTGAGGCCTGGTGGTGAGTTACAGAGGTTACCCATTCCGGAGTGGAAGTGGGAGAGTATCACCATGGACTTCATTGTGGGCTTGCCTCAGACTTCTTGGAATGTCGACAGCACTTGGGTCATCGTGGATTGATTGACCAAGTTAGCACACTTCCTTCTCATTCATACTTCCTACAGTGCTGAGAGGTTGGCTCGTATCTACATCCAGGAGGTGGTTCGTCTTCATGGTGTGCCTGTTTCTATCATTTCAGACCAGGGTTCACAGTTCACTTCTAGCTTTTGGAGGGTATTTTAGGAGGAGTTAGGCAGTCGTGTTGACCTTAGCACAACATTTCACCCGCAGACTGATGGGCAGTCGTGAGGATATGTTACGGGCTTGTGTTATGGATTTTGGAGGTCAGTGGGACCATTTCTTGCCCTTGGCTGAGTTTGTATACAACGACAGCTACCATTCTAGCACTCAGATGGCCCCGTTTGAGGCCTTATATGGTAGGCGTTGTCGCTCTCCGGTTGGTTGGTTTGAGTTTATGGAGCCTAGGCCGCATGGTACTGACTTGATCCAGGAGGCTTTAGAGCATATGAGGGTGATTCAGGATAGGCTCCGGTCGGCTCAGAGTAGACACTAGAGTTATGTGAATCATAGGCGTTGACCGTTGAGATTTATCGTTGGTGACAAAGTATTCCTCCGAGTATCGCCCATGAAGGGTGTGATGAGGTTTGGGAGGTGGGGCAATCTTAGCCCAAAAATATTGGGCCTTTTGAGATTTTGAGGACAGTAGGTGATGTTGCCTATGAGTTAGCCTTGCCTCCAGCATTCTCAGCTATTCATCCAATTTTCCATGTTTCAATGCTGCGCTGGTATGTTCCAGATGAGTCTAATGTGCTCAAGTATGATGTAGTTGAGTTGGATGATCATCTGACCTATATTGGGGATCCAGTTGCCATATTTGCTAGAGATGTGAGGCAGTAGCGATCCAGAGCCATTCCTATGGTTAAGGTCCATTGGAGGCATCGTCCGGTCGAGTAGGCTACTTGAGAGATAGAGCAGGAGATGCGGGAGAAGTTTTCCGGCTAATTTGAGCCTTCAGATACTTCTTGACTCTTACTTCCGCGGATGAAAGTTCTTTTAGTAGTGGATGTTGTAATGACCCTTCTAGTCATTTTTGAGTTAATGCCTTCGTTTCGTCATTTAGAGCTTTCCTGTAGTGACCCCAAGTCATTTATGACTCGTGGCACTAATTATTCGATCGCCTGGTCGTTAGTTTGGGTTTTATGCTCGTTTTTCAAATTTTGGAGCTTTCGAAACTTGAGAAGTTGATTTTGGTCATAACCTCAGGTAAACGACCTCATAAGAGAATTCTGATGGTTCCATCGGCTCCGGAATAGCCAAATTAGGCTAGTAGCATGGTTGGCACAAGTCCCGAGGCTTTCGGTGCGACTTTAGGCCATTTAGCGCTTTAGCCTTTGAAATTTGACATAAGTTTGACTTTGGTCAACATTCTTGATAAATGCACTCGGATGAAGACTCTGTCAGCGTGGTTAGTTTCAGAATGTCAAATTTGGTCTAGAATGACCCTTCGTGTGCTTCTCGGGGCTTCTGGTCTAATTTCAAGTCCCTTTGTGGAAATTGGCAAAAATGGCATTTGGGGTGTGGGACCCACTTTTTGTCGAAACGACATCGTATGGAAATTTCAACTGCGCCATTGAGTCTGGAATGTCGAATTTGATAGGGTAGCATATCTTGTTTGCACGCATGGGGTTCTGAATGAATCCCGAGCACCTCGTCGGAGTTTTGGCAAAGGGCAAAACTCAACTGGTGCAGCAACTAATGTTGCAGGCCTATTCCTTCTTCGCATTCGCGGTCCTGGCTTCGCGTTTGCGGAGGTCTTGGAGTTTCCCCTCTGCGGTCGCGGAAGGGTATCCGCGGTCGCGGAGGACTAAGTTCTTCTTCTCCGCGTTCTCAAGAAAGTCTCCGCATTCACGAAGGTCTAGAACTTCCATCTCCATGTTTGCGGGCTCTTAGCCACATTCGCGGAGGTATAATGCGTCTGGTCTTTTATTTAAAAACCAGACGCGGTTAGCATATTGTTGGAAGTTTGAAATTCAATATCTCCCTCATTTTTAATCAGAATTTTGCGATTCGAAGTCCCAAGTGTCCGGAATTGTCGTGGCTACAATGGTGGTTGATCGGATAGTGTTGGGGAGTCATCGTTTGAGGTAAAATTGTGTGTTTGTGGGCTGCCTTTGTTGTGTTTTTTTTGGAATTCTTGCATGGCTGTTGTTGGGGCTGTTGCGAGACCTGAATTGTGTTCCGTTTTGGAACACAAGTTCGGGGGAGTGTTTTGGACCTCTTCACGGAGTCAATTCAAAAAATTCCAGAGCAGGTCCCACATTTCCTGATTTTGACTCCAAAATTTGACCGCCTCCGATTTTGATGATTTTGGTGTTTAAACGACTGTGCTGATGCTGTGATTCTATTCTTGATAGCGTGGCAGCATTTCGAGGCCATTCGGAAAGGAAAAACTCCGGCAGAATGATTTGGAGCGCGCGCGGTCGGCCTTCAGGTAGGTTACGGCTTTCTTTCTTTTTAGATTGAACATGAATGTGTGAATTCATGATGATTGGTGTGAATTGGGGGCGGGTACCTAGTATTTCTTCTCTTCTTCTCATAAACCATGATTTAGGTTGATTTTTCCGTTGTTTTGAGGGTAGTATCATGATGTTAGGGGGCTGCTTTTGTGTTGTTGCATGCCTTGTGTTTTATCTGGTTGATTGTTGATTTTTGGAGCATGTTGTGGCCTTAGTCTAGGATATAATAGTGTTGCCTTAGACCCATGCACCTTATGACTGTGGTTTGTCTCCGACGTCATTTCGGATGGACTAGGTCCTTGTAGAACGAGTTAGCAGACTTGGCTCTTATAGTATGAGCCTTAGCTTAGGTTGTTGTGATGCTTGTTAGCCTTTCTGTTTCTTCTCCCCATTTCTGTGGCTCCGACGCGTTACCGGAGGTATGTGTGTTTTCTGGGGTTTGGAGTGCTTCTGGCTTGGTGTTGGTGGTGGTATTGATTGGAAGTGGACGTCGATCCACGATGAGTTGGACTATGAGATCCTCTTCAGAGTTGATATGCCTCCGCGCACTCTTACTGGCTGGGCTAATGCCCTTGGGAGTTGCTAGCTGGCTGGGCGGATTGGTATTTGTGTTACTATGAGATCCCCTTCGAAGTTGATATGCCTCCGCACACTCTTACTGGCTGGGCTGATTCCCCTGGGAATTGTTAGCTGGTTGGGCGGAAAAGTATTTGTGTTTCTTTGAGATCCTATTCGGAGTTGCTACGCCCCTGGGCACTCTTACTGGCTGCACTGACGCCCTCGGGAATTGCTAGCTAGCTGGGCGGCTTGGATATCTGGGCCTTTGGTAGAGTTGTCATGCCCCCGGGCACTCTTGCTAGCTGCGATGCTGATGCCCCTGGAGTTGTTAGCTGGCTGGGTGGCCCGATTTGGAAGTCAGACTCGTTGACTGGGCTGGAGTTGTCTGGTTTGATTTGTTTGGCTTACCCTTCGTTCTTATAGTTTTAGCTATTCTGTGTACTTGTCAGGCTTGTGGGTGTCCGTTTGGGTTTTATGTGCATGAGTGTACCTACTTGGCTTATGGGGGTCCTGTTAGGTTTATTTTAGCGTTTCTTTTTTTTCTTTTGGTGCGCTCGTGTGTTTCTTTTATACCCGCTTGGGCTTCATCTCTAGTCTAGATTCTATCCTTTCAGATTGCTTTTACCTTTCCTGCTCAGTCGACCTATGATGCGTTATGGGTACCTGTTGTTTTGGTACTCATGCTACACTCTGCATCTGTTTTCGTGATGCAGGTCAGAGCACCAGCTATCAACATTGAGATTGAGCCTGTTGCAGTCATATTAGGAGGCGAGGGTGAGCACACAGCGTCTTGGTGTTACCCGTCTCCTTCTGTATATATATTGACTTGCCTTTTTGCTTTTTGAGGCAGTCTTGTTTCTGTGGTCCTCTTTTGGGACTTGTACTCGTTTTGTAGTAGCTCTGTACTTGTGACTTCTAGGTTCTGGGATGGACCTTTTATTGTATATAGTGTTTTGCTTGCTTTCGTTTTCCTTCTGTTTATTCTGTTATTTATGCTTTCGCTTGGTTAGGGTTGGTTTTCTGCCCTCAATCCCATTACTAGTTGGTTCCGGGATTTTGGCCGGCTTGTCTACTGGCGGATTGTAGTAGGCGCCATCAGGACTCGAGAAATCGGGTCGTGACACAAACAAAGGAAGAGCCTATGGTGGATCACATCAATCTTCGAAGAGCGTTGAGTTTGGACCGTAAAGACCATCTTTCTGAAATATTTGTGGGGGAAATGTTAATTCAAAGAATGCATTGGGGCTTACTGTACATCCTACAAGGAATCAAATAACTATAAATTTTTGAAGAACTTGCTACGTGAGAACATGACATGGAGTTGAGCGTCGTATGTCATGAGAAGGCATCTCCTTTTCTTGATTTGACAAAAGAAATGAAGGAGTTCAAGAAAGGCATGACCCCAAAGATTCAAACTGAAGGTCACAATCAACCAAAAGCTGAAGGAAGAAGAAACCCCGAGTCAATATCCGAAAGAGGAGAAACATTTTCCAACATTAAGGGGTCGTTTGGTACAAAGATTAATAATGCAGGGATTACTGTAGGGATTAGTAATGCAAGATTATTTTTTATCAAGTGTTTGGTTCATTGCTTCCCACCTAATCTTGTGTTTGATTTAAAACTCTACAAAAAGGTTCTTTCCAATTATAATCTTTAATTATTATGAAATTTTCTATTTCATGTAATTGGGTCAAGGTAGATAACTACCGGACAATATTATTTAAAGTGGTCTTCTAACGAACCAGGAGAAGTATAATTTTAACGTCATGTTTGGTATTTTCTCACTTGAATTATTTGAGGGTAAATAATGGTTATCTAAATAAATTGATTACTCACAAAACGTCAATTTTCAATTTTAAAAAGATACACTATCGACTTTTAAAACCTTAAAGACAATAAACAATAGTAAAATCGAATAAACCATCTACGTGTACACATAAAAATGACAAGTTGTAGTTTTAATATCTATGCTATTTTATAATTTTTTTCAAATACAAATAATCAGAAAACCACCGATATATCAACAAATAATACATTCAATTACGATTACAAATTTCATATGGTCATATATTTGCTTTCAATTACTAAATGTTAAACAACTCACTTTTCAAATATTGTATTGACTTGTATTGGATTTATTTAGCAACAAACAACTCTCTCTAAATAATAAAATTTGTAAGCTAATTTATTCAAATAAATTTAGTAGTACAAATATAAAATATAAAATCAAGAAAATAAACAAAATGATTAAAATGACTTGAGAGGTATTTTTGTCTTTACATATATTAATCTCATGGTATTAATTCTCATGTATTACTAATACCACCAAATAGAAGGTATTAGTAATTCATACCAAATATAGTATTAAATAATAACATATATAACACATGGACTATTTCTCCTAATATACTCTACCAAACGACCCTTAAAGGAGCTAGAGGCAAGGATTTACCCATTTCTAGATTCAAATGTACCTATGATTCTCCATTAGTTGCTAGCTAGGAAATTTATCGATCTTCTTGAATCAAAGAGGCCCGAAGAAATAAATAAAGTTAGTGATCCCAAGTATTGCAAATTTCACGGCTTCATTGGCCACCAGAAAGAATAATGATTTGTTTGGAAGGAGAGAATTTTCATGCTGGTAAGTGAAGGGAAAATCATCATTGAGATGGATGGAACAACTAAAGCAAATCTTGCTATTGTAGTATCCAAGCAAAAGAAGTGTTTAAGGTCACAAACTATGTCAAACACCATCTTTTTACGATTCGGCAGTTTCACGCCTGTTGAAGTCGATTTTCCAAAGAAGACTCTTGAAGGTTCACTAAAAGTAGATGGAAAGCCTAAATACAATGTAGATGACGGTTGGACTATGGTTTCTCACAAGAAACGAAGGCATCAAGTAGTCCTAAAGATACGACTTCCTAAGCCAAGAGTGGTGAAGAGTGATGTGGATCAACTACAACCACCAAAAAATGTCTAATCTTATACTAGCAAGAAGATTAATGGTTCTTTGTCACAGAAGTTCTAAAAGCCTCTTACATTGCATGAATTATTTCCTGAAAAGTTCCTTCAAGACACTCAAATTAGTGCAATACATGTGATTTCCAGCACAGACAAAACAAAGAATAGTGAAGCAGGGCATAATCCAATAATAGAACAACATCAAGCCAACGGAACATTTGCTCCATGTTTTGATGCAATTGCCTTCACAAATGATGACTTATTGTTATGATCTAAGCCACATAACAAGCCTTTGTTTGTTGTGGGAACTATTCAAAAAAAACATCTCAAACCTATATTAATAGATGGCGGTTCGACAGTCAATATCATGCCAAAGGTAGTGCTGAAATGGCTTGGAATCCCCATTGATGATATGTTCAAAAGTAACCTAATGATCCAAGGTTTCAATCAAGGTGGGCAACGAGCCAAAGGAACGGTTCGCGTAGGATTGTCCATTGGTGAAATGAAATCAAGTACTTTGATTCATGTTATAAATGCCAAAATATCATACACCTTGTTGCTGGTACGTCGTCCCTGGGTTCATGAAAATAGAGTGATCCCATCTACTTTGCATCAGTTCATGAAGTACATGAAAGACGGGAAAATAGTCAAAAATGACGCGGATATTAATCCTTTCACCGAGGTTGAGTCATACTTTACAAATGCAAAATTCTACGTAAGATCTTGTAAATCAAATATGGAGAAACCCACATTATCTGACCCAGTTGATGTTGATTCAAAGGAAGAGAACGAAGTTTAATGGGCTGCTGTCAAAGTGTCTAAGAAGACAATTGAAGAATTCTCCATCAAGATTTCACAATATGAAGGATATATGTAGACAAAGATTGATAATGAGCGTCCAAGTTTTTGGTACATTCCATGTGAGCGTCAAAGAGAGGGATAACCCCTACTTGAGGAATGTACTGAACATGTTCACCCTCTAAGGAAAGAAATAAGTTACAATCCATTCCCAGATTTAAAGAAGAGTATGAATGTCCCAGTTGCACAAGTACCCGCTATCACTTTCGAGTCTTCTAAAGGCAATACCCAAGTTGATAAGATAAAAGGACACTTTGATCCAAAGGTCTTTACATTGCTTGAAAAATTAGGTTACAACTTTTCAAATCTAGCGAGACTATGAGAGCTCAAAGATGAAGTTATTGGTGAAAAGATACATGGGCATTTAGGAGTCCCAAATGAGGTTGAAAAAGCAAGGGTGTTATGTCGCCACTCCTAAGTTTAGGATTGGATTCAGATTAACATAGCATTTACAAATTTCATCTAAGAGGGAAATGACTTCATCACCTTAATAGAAATGATAGAAAAAGTTGAGGACAAGAAAACACAACAGCAAAATTTAGCGTTTGACCGCATAGAAAGATAGACACCTCATGTCGCTGTATTTGAAAGATTGGGATGCAAGGATGATAGTGAAACTTTTAAATAGGTAGAAGGAGATGTAACCACCTCAAAGACCTCCATCTTTATTCTCTTAGTAACCTCAAGGAATCCATTATCAGAAAAGATGTTGGAGCATGAAAAGTAAGGTTTTTGTGAAGGGATTGACGATAAAGAAACCCGTAGTGCTTTTTCATCACGTATGAAAAGGAAGGTTGTTTTATCAATCACTATTGAGGTTTCATTGAAGGTGAAAAGAAGTACCGTTGTTTTCACCCATTTTTTCATGGGAGAAAAAATGAGAAACAAGAAGAAACCATCACGTCATTCGAAGGAAGTCAAAGGAAAGATTCAAACTTTGTGTAGATATCATATCACATAACAGTAGAAGACAATACATGCCTTGATATTATGAATGATGATATTCAGAAGGGCCCACCTCAACTCGAAGATGGCGTACAATTGACTATAAATAAACCCAAAGGAATTGAATCTAGGTACTTTGGAAGATCCACCCCAACTTTTGTTACTGCGCTACTTACACCTTTACGAAGAAAGAGAATACTTTAAGCTTTTGATAGAATACAAAGACATATTTGCTTGGTCAAACAAAGAAACGCTAGGCCTTATTCCTAAGGTAGCTATTCATATTTAGGGATCAAAAGTGGAGCACGTCCTATAAAGTAGTAGCAATGTATGTTTCGCGCTGAATTGGTGACACAGATTGAAGCTGAAAACAACAAACTCATTGATGATGGATTTATTCGAGAAGTGAAGCATCCATCATGGATCTCAATCATTATAACTAGCAAGAAGAAGAATGGTTAAATACGTGTATGTGTTGATTTCAGAGACTTGAACAAAGTATGTCAAAAAGACGACTTCCTGTTACCAATCATTGAACTTATGGTAGATGCTACAACTAGGCATGAAGCTATGTCATTCATGGATGGGTCATTTGGGTATAATCAAATCGTAACATCTCAAAAAGATGAAGAATATACTGCCTTTCGAACTCGAAAAGGAATATATTGTTACAAGGTAATGCCTTTATATCTAAAGAATGTCGGTGCCACCTACCAACATTTGATGCAACACATTTTTGAGGACATGCTCCATAAGAGGTGGAATGTTACGTTAGTGACTTAGTATTAAATACAAAGCGTAGGAACAACCATCTTGGAGATCTTCAAATTATTTTTGAATGAAAGTTTGACTTGAAGATGAATCAACTCAAATGCGAATTTGGAGTTACTTCAGGAAAGTTTTTTGGTTTCGTTGTATGTCACCGTGGAATTAAAGTTGATCCTTCAAAGATTAATGTCATTCAAAGAGTGCATGAGACCAAGAATTTGACCCAGCTTTGCAATTTACAAGGAAATTTAGCATTCATTTGAAGGTTCATCTCTAACCGGATGATGCCAACCCTTCATACATCTAATGAGGAAGGATGTCTCTTTTCACTGGGATCAATCATATCAGAATGTTTTTGAGAGAATCAAAAGGTACTTGTTGAATCCACCTGTGTTAAGGGTGCTAACACTTGGGAGGCCGTTGACTTTAGATCACGTCACAAGATTGATCACTTAGGGCACTACTAGCTCAGGAGATTGAAGCGAAAAAGTAACAATCATTGTACTACATAAGTCGGATTATGATAGGAACTGAGTTGAACTACACACATGTTGAGAAAATGTGTTTAGCATTGCTTTATGCAATAAAGAAACTAAGACACTCTTTCAAAGCATATATGATAAAAATCAAAGGGGTGATTGAAGGAAATAAGAAAACATATGTAGAATTATCAAAATCTAATCAAATTTATGAGCAACAAAGGACTTTATACCTTCACCTCTCAATTGAATCCGATCAAATAATAATAACCCGAACTCAATTAAAAGTAAGAAAATCAAATTGAATCCACAAAGAGGGTAACCCGATAATTGATTAAGCTAGAAGAAGTTAACACAAGCAATATAGGGAATCCAACCTAATCACTCAACTACAATTACCAATTATGAACTACACTAATGATGGGCTACACGTAGAAAATACAAGCTTCAAAGCTTTCAAATATTTAATTCTTCATAATCTTCATAATCTTTATAATCTTTATAATCTAAGTCTTTCAAAATGGTAAAAACTACTATTTATATTAAGGAAATAAAGAAAATACTTCTTTGACAATTTTACCCTTAATGAGATAAGGGCCTTGTTTGGTTGCCTTCTTTTATGATCTTTTAGA
Organism: Solanum appendiculatum; assembly: GCA_018342035.1. Classification (NCBI taxonomy): domain Eukaryota; kingdom Viridiplantae; phylum Streptophyta; class Magnoliopsida; order Solanales; family Solanaceae; genus Solanum; species Solanum appendiculatum. The sequence goes on from JAGDQO010000370.1 coordinate 809,457, forward strand.
TTAAGAGATGACCACTTGCACACATAGCCTCTTTTCTTCATCCTCTTCATTTTGATGGATCTTTAACACATTATATGTCTTTATTTGGTGTTCATCAAGCTCCTCTAAAGCTTTCATATGATCTATGATATACATGATGGTATCATCCTCCCCTTCTTGGAAAGGATTCATCCCCGAAGCCAAACCTTGAAAAAACATTAGAAGGACAAGCAGCCAAGAGATCCTCATAGCATAAGGGTTAGTACAATTGTTAGCACAAAAAGCATTACACCAAGGAGACTCAATCTCAAGGAATAACTAAGTATCCTCCATTATCATGACTATTAAGCCCATAAATAGAGCACAAGGAATTTATTATTCCTTACATCAAAAGGATAATACCACCCAAAAGATGGCACTATTACAAGCTCACATACTCCCAAATGTTCACCGAGGTCAAAATGATAGAAGGTCCATATAATCGGGTCATATAAACAAGTAGAGACCTCAATGAAACCCCAACCCACATGCAATGTCAATCTAAGACAAGTATGAAATCCATCATATGCAAAGAGATAGTAGAGAAAGGTGTCATGCACATTGGGGTCATCTAAGGTGTTCCTATATGAAAGCTCACAACTAGTTTCAAGGATCCTAACACTCATTACATAACAAAATGGAACACACAAAGACTACATGAAGAATTTAAGATAAACTTCACCTTCTCTTAACAAATAGCTCCTACCCCCAAAAGATGCACAATCAACAAGATCATACGCAATGAGGTAGTAAAGAAAGGGGGTTAGAAAACCCCTTCCCCATACACAACATAGGCCCCTCAAGTGGATTGTAAACCTTAAAGAAGGAATTTCCATCATATGGAAAGGTGCCAACAAATTCATCCAAATTGTGATTGTCATCTTGACAAAGCATCACTATACAAGTACCACAATTTAACTCATTGTCGGGGTCAAATGGAAAGGAAATCCATGAATATGGATCAAGTACACCCTTTTTTACCTGATTGACAATCTTATCTTCCAAAAACATACTCCACTCAAAAGCATGAGCATCATCATATGCAAACAAGTAATAAAGAAAGGTGCTACATAAATGAACTTCATCCAAGGTGTACCAACATATAGAATCACCCTTTGATCCAAAAGCATTAAGGCCTTGATCAAGAATGGGGCCACACAAGAATGAAGGGCTCATTGGAGAAAATATACCCTTTTCCTTTGGACCACTAACCCCTCCAATAGATGTACTATCATTTTCCAAGAAGAGAGTTCCCTCTTCGGAAAGTGTTTTATTGTACCATAGTGGATTCTCAATCACTTGGTAGCCTTCAAGAGGGACTACACTTATATCATGCCAAGACACACCACTATGCATTTTTCCTTCATTAGTCATGTCAACATCAAACAAGGGATTATTACTCACAAATTGATCAACACCAATATCACTTAATAATGAACTATCATTCAAAGAACATGTATCAACACTAGGTGGACAAAAATTGATTTTACTAGAAGAATTAATTCAGTCATCAATAGGATCAACTAGTGTATCCACATTCTCAACATGCACATTATCAAAACATGGCAAAGAACTATATAACAATGTACTATCATTCAAGGCACAAGTATCAACACTAGGTAGATACAAATTGATCTTACAAGAAGAATCTAGTTGATCATAAATAGGATCAACTAGTGTATGAACACTCTCAACAAATATATTATCACTATGTGGAAAAGATCATTAAGCTCACATAAAATCAAGTTGTCACTTATACTCAATTGGTTACTAGCCACACAATGAATTTCCAAGTTTAAGGAAGTGCAAGAATTATCATTGTTACCTTGTAGCTCATAACACGAAGTGTCTTCACCTTGGTTTTGTAAATCCTTAGGATCTTCATCGTGAGGAGTAGTACCCTTCAATAGTCTTTCCAACTCATCTGGTGCCATCTCGCTGACTAATTGAATGACCTTTTCAATATTCCTTTGTATTGAAGCAAGCAACTCATTTGTGCTCAAAGTACAAGGATCTCGATAGTAAAATGATAACGATCCTTCTACCATACCTATAAAACTCAACAAAAAAGTTAGTAGAAAAATCCCGCACGTCACTTTTTATTTGAGCTCTCAACTCACCTTCTATGGCTTCTTCACCAAATTGATAGTGAGCTAGCTTTGCTCAACCAATTCAAGGTCACTCATTCTTTGTGGTGGAGTGGATTCTTATGACTCATGAAAGAAGGACAACCCAAAAATAAAGCTAACAGATTTGATGCAAGAAGGTTATCCACGAATTAAGATGAGAAAAGTATAAGAAAAGAAGCACAAGAAAAATTAGACTAAAAAAACAAAGTAACGAAAGTAGAAAAATTACGTATTGTTACTTAATTTGAAGGATCAAAGAAATAGTTTGATAATTAAAAACTAGTTAACAAGTAATTAAAGATATTAATTAGTTGTTAACTAGTTGAGAAATAGAAGAAAAATGAGTGTGGAAGAAGAAGAGTGAATTTGGACACTTGGAAAAAATTTTAAGCCTCAAAGAAGTTCATCACTTACAAGACTTTGATTGGATGATTTGATAATTAAAACTAGTTAACAAATAATTAAAGAAGTTAATTAGTTGAGAAATGGAAGAAAAATGAGTTTAGAAGAAGAAGTGAATTTGGACACTTAGAAAGTATTTTAGGCCCAAAAATTTCCTATACTTAGCCAAATTTTGAGGCTGAAACCGAAAACCTCCTCTCTGAAGTTGTACCCCATGCGCTGTAGGTGAGAGTTGTACCTCTCTGTGTGGCAGTCATAGCTGAGCTGTCACTGATGTGGCTGTTGTGTTGGCTTTTGACTCTGTTGACTGCTGACATGGCAGTCCACAAGAAAATTAATTTTTTTTTTGAATTTCAAATTTATTTTAATTTATTTTTCCAATTTCCACAAGTGGACTAATAAACACCTTGACCCACTTTTGACTTGGAAATATTGGATCAAAAGTACTTTCTTCCTTCTTCTTCAAGAACTCATGAAGAACATTGATGAACTTAAAAAATTCATAACTCACTCAATCTAGCTCCGATTTTCATGAAATTTCAAACACAATCTCCTTTCAACACCACTAACAAATTTCAATCGTTTTTAACCGCAATTTTAAGCAAAAATTAAACTCATTTCCTCCATATTCAAGCTATGATGAACACAATAAACATGAAGAATACCAAGAACAAACCCTAATTCAAATCTTCACCAAATCACCTCAAATTTTAAGAATATCTACCCTCCGAGCTAGAGAACAAAAGCCAATACCTTTTGATCTTCAAATTCAACCCCAATCAACAAGACCCACTTGAAATTTCTTCAAAGTTTCAAAAGCTCAAAATCCTTCAGTGGCAAGTTCACTTCTACAGCTTCAAATTGAACAAAAATTGAAACCTAGACTCAAGACACACTAGGGAACAAGAATCTAGTGTCAAAAACAACAAATCAAAAAAAAATTCATAGATTTTTTTTAAATTTTCTTATTATGTTTTTGAGTAGATCAAAATCACAAGACTTAGATTTGTGAAAACAAACCTAAACCTAGGCTCTTGATACTAAATGATAAGAATCAAAGGGACAATTGAAAGAAATAAGAAAACATAGGTGGAATTATCAAAATCTAATCGAATTTATGAGCAACAAAGGACTTTATACATTTACCTCTCAATTGAATCCGATTAAATAATAATTACTCGAACTCAATCAAAAATGAGAAAACCAAATTGAATCCACAAAGAGGGCAACTCGATGATTGATTAAGCTAGAAGAAGTTAACACAAGCAATATCGTGAATCCAACCTAATCACTCAACTACAATTACCAACTATGAACTACACTAATGCTAGGCTAAACCTAGAAACTACAAGCTTCAAAGATCTCAAATATTCAATTAATCATAATCTTTATAATCTAAGGGAAAAAGGTTTTAAAATTCCCTTAACGTATTAGAAATAGTTTAGAAATACCCTTTGTCACATCCCTTTTTTGACGGACGAAAGGGTTTTTCCAATTTAAGTGACGGCATTGATTAGAGATTATTTTATTTTTTCGGAGTCGCCACTTGGAATTGAGTTATGGTGTTACAAGTCACCTTTTCTTTTTAATCCCTAATCAAAAGAAAATGACTTTTTATTTTGGTCTGCGAACTAGAAATTCAGGTAAAGAATTCTGTTTACCGAGGGGAAGGTATTAGGCATCCTTGAGTCCCGTGGTTCTAGCACGGTCGCTTTTATCAACTTATACTTGACTAAAATTACTTTTGGATATATTATTACAGGCCATGACTGGTTCGCATTTGCTTTTTGTTGAACTTTTATTTGGTCTCAACCTAGATGTGTAACCGCATTCTTGGTGTTGACATACACCGGCTAAGAGGTATAACTGTCTTCTTTGCGCGAGTACATCACACCTAATAATTTTTATCTACAAATCTCATTTTGAGTTAATGAAAGTTAATTATATTATTGGACAAGGTGCGTCATCGCATCCTTGAGTTTATTTTAATGTCTCAAGAAAAAGATGTGTAGCCACATTCTTAATCGAAACAAATATTTTTAACGGGTCATATATCCTAATATTTACCTATTATTAGAAAGCTTAAGCGTATTATTAGTGATTTAAATTACTTTTTTACTATTTATATTCATGAACACTATTCAAATAATAAAAGTCTAAACTCTTAAACAAATAAAAAGTTATTTCATATTCAAATTCGATATAGATGCATTTACATTTTAAGTATACTTACAAGTTATATCAAAAGGCATTAGAAATAAAATATAAAAATGTGTAACTCTTCATCTCTTAATTTTTCTAAAATAAGCATTTTCTAATTTTAGACAAATTTGACTAAACAAACTATTAGAATAATTCTTTCATGCATTTGATTAATTTTTGTTGGATACAAGAGGTACTTAATTGATAGCAGCATATGATACAATGTTGAATAAAACAAAGAGGAAATGTTTCAATATTACACACATAAAATTGAAGCAACTTCATAGCATTGGAATCAAGTCTTATATAGTCATGAACATAAAACTATACAGAAATAAAATAAAATAAAGTGTTACCTCTTGTGAAAATTATTTCACGAAAAGAAAAAAAATACAATCAGGAATCACGAACTTGAAACCGTGAAAATAGACCTCAAAATCTGCCTTTGTTTTTCTCTTGTTCGTGTTGTACATGGGTTTTTCTTGTTTTTTTCTTTTTGGTTGTACGTCTGGGTGAGGTTTTTTTTGAAGTTGTGTATATGTGTGTGTAGTGTATCGGTAGATATATAGATAGGGGTAGTGTAGGTGTGTGTGTTCAGGTTGTGGGGGTGATTTTTTTGTGTGCTGTTCGTGTGTGTGGGTGGTTAAGGGTAGAGGTTTAAGGAAAGTGGGGTAGTGTTAGTGTAGGTAATGGGGGGGGGGGGTGATAAATGGGTGGTTTAAGTGCAGATTTTTTTTTTAAAAAAATTAAATGTAATGATAAAATTAATTAGTTTTTATTTTAAACTAATAAAAAGATAATAAAAGTTAAATAGCTAATCTAAAAATATAATTAAGAAACACTAACTTATTTATTAAAAATTAAATTAATAGAAAACATATATTTTTTTGTAAGTTTTCATTCCTTTTTCGAACAATTGAAATTAAAATCTACCTTAAAATGTGATTCTATTTTTGTTGTTTTCAAATCTTTTAAAATAAACCTACCAAAAATTTTTTTTAAAAAAAATTGGTGTAAAACCTTAAGTTCGGTTAAAAATTACGTGTCTACAGTTTGCCCCTCTTTGACTGAAAACACGAAGAGTTTTCAGACAAAAAAGTAGATAACGTGACAAGTTTTGACCGGACTTGTATTTAAAGGAAAAATATATGCGACCGAGTCCTTGTTTTAGATAGCCTACATATCCCGGGTAATAAGGGAATCAGGTCACGTGTAGTTCAAGGAGATGGAATGATGAGTTGAAGTCAAGTGAGGTCCCATCGAGGCTTCAGTTCGCGGCTCCTATTTTTACACAAAAATGAAAGACAAAAGATTAAAAAAAATACAAGTACAAGATCCTATTTATGCAACTTCTCTTGAATCTTGACTTGGGTCTTCATGTTTCTCAAGTTGTGAGATATTGATTTTCATCTCGAGTGAGTTTGAAGGTAAACACCTTTCTCCAGGTATGCACCTTCTACTCGGACTTTGATATTGACCTAGTTCTTCAGATGAGCTCTTGCTACTTCAATTGAAAATGAGCTTGAAAGTTGACTCCCTTCAAGATAGGATTCTGAGCTTGAAATATGGATTAACCTCATTCTACAAGAAGATCCCTGAAATTAAAACAAACAAAAGTAATAGCACAAAATTTTGCCCCAGTTTAAAATAAAGAAAGTTTTGTGAGAAAAATAAAAGATGGTGCTTAACTTTGAATCGAGACTCTGAATGACTCGAGATTTGTCGCGATGCATTCTTCAGACGGCTTCTGAATATTTAAATCAACTCCCTTTTACATGATGATCCAGTTAAATTAAATTACGCTAGTCTAAGTCACATTGTCCAAAAAGGTCCTGCTATACTAAGTCCCATTGTCCAGGAGGGTCCTGCTACACTAAGTCTCATTATGTAGGAGGGTCCTACTACATTAATTCCCATTGTCCCTGGAGGGTCCTGCTACACTACTTCCCATTGTCCAGGAGTGGTCCTGCTACACTAATTTCCATTGTCCAAGAGGGTCATGCTACACTACTTCCCATTGTCCATCTACTTCCCATTTTCCGGGAGGGTCCTGCTACACTAATTCCCATTGTCCCGGAGGGTCCTGCTACACTAATTCCCATTGTCCAGGAGAGTCCTGCTACACTACTTCCCATTGTCCAAGAGGGTCCTGCTACACTATTTCCCATTGTCCAGGAGGGTCCTGCTACACTAATTCCCATTGTCCAGGAGGGTCCTCCTACACTAATTCCCATTGTCCAAGAGGGTCCTACTACACTAATTCCCATTGTCCAGGAGGGTCCTACTACACTAATTCTCATCATTCAAGGAGATTTTGTTAAACAAACTCAACAAATAGAATCACCACAACATTTTTATTTAGTGTTTTAAATATCTTTAGACTAGGAAACGTTTATCCTAGAAGAAAAAATGAAAAATAAAGCTCTCCGACTAGGAAGTGTTTATCCTAGGAGAAAAATGAAAAATAAATGTCTCAGATTAGGAAGTGTTTATCCTAGGAAAAAAAATAAAATAAAATGAGCATGCATGTAAATTATTATTTTTTTGCCTTTTGTTTTGTTTTGTTTTTTTTTGGATCTTTTTTGCAATGGTGTTTATAAACTTGAGTCTTCAAGATATCCGGTATGTTAGCAACATTTCCCTGTTTTAGAAAAAAGAAAGAAGAAATTTTTTGATTTTTTAAAAATGGTGGTCGATTTGTGGCATTTGCTTTGAGGATGGTTGCTCCTGTTGCTGTCTATGTTTGAGGCTAATTTCAGCTTAGATAGACTACTTTCATTTGCTAGTCAGCTCAACTTGATAATCTTGAAGATATCTCTAGTTATTCAGAACTTCAATCTTCAATTTTAATATATTGTTCCCAGCTTCCAACAATCATTGAGTCATGTATTCATATAAATCTCAAAATTTTGTCAATTGTTGACAAGTTACTGTGCATATCATTATTTCTTGAATCATGTCACATTTGATGTGTAGGTCAAACTTTGCTTTGTGCAATTGAAGAGACGGTAGCAAATTTTGAAATCATTTCTGCCTTTTTAATGAAGACTAACTCAAAGAAAAATTGCAAGCGAAATTGTGTGACACAAAATAAGAAGAAATAGCATTTGACCCTTTTGAGGAAAAAAAATAAAAAGTGGACTCCTTTGAGAGTGGTGGTCAATTCTAATGATCATGACATACATTTTGGATTAAATCATTTGATCTGTCCAATCAATCTAAACTTCACTCTTGTCGAATTTTTGGCTTTTGAAGTTAGTATTTGATGTCCCATCTTTTGCACTAGATTTGTGTCTCACTTTTGACTTTTGGTGCCTCAAAATCTTTTCACTAACAAGTCTTTCTCACTTTGTTTGTATCTCACTCACGATCGCCTTACGGTTCCCTGAGGGTTTTCACTAATAAGACTCTCTCATTTTTCACTTTCTCTCCATTTTAATGATGCCTTACAGTGTTTGTAAAGATTTTCATCGATAGGATTCTCTCATTTTTCAATCCTTAAGAAATGATATATTTCCTTATATGATAATCAGCACCGAAAGCTTGCTTAACTTGTCATTGTTAAAAATTGATCAGAAGGTCTTTATTTGGATTGTAACGTGACTTTTGGACAGGATTACAAAGAAAGGAATGAAAGCTCAAATATAATACATGTAACATGGTTAAGTTATACAACTTTTGGAATCGACTCTTTTTTGCAAAAAAAAAAAAAACTCTCTTTTTCTTTTTTTTTGCCCCAATTTTTGTGATGAGGACTTACTAGATTTTTCTTGGTTTGACCGAACCTCAGAATAAGGCTGCCTACGTATCTTGTCAAAGCAAGAATCAGGTCGAACGTAGTTTAGAAAGTTTGTTCTTTTGTGATTGTTGATTTTTTCCAACTTTTCTTTCTTTTTCTTCTTTTTTTTTGGACTCCCTTTTTTCTTGACTCTTTTTCTTTTCGAATTTGTGACTCTTTTTTTTTTACTGTATTTTGATTCCAAAAGAGGGGTATGAAAGAAAATAAAATTTAGGTTCAAAAGGGGTAGCAAAGAATTACACGGCGTTTGGATAGTAGAATGAAATGCCTTCGTCATATCAATTATTAAGAATCTCAAATACAAGCACGCCCTTTAAGATGTTAAGTGAAAATCACACAATATCTCTTTGCAACATATGTATTGATGGATATGCATATCATTTTTATTCCATGTCTGTCGAAAAAATCTCCATTTGAACAATATCATCTTCACAACAAATGAAATATGTCAATTTAGATGGAATTTATCCTTTTGACCATTTTTGATACTAAAGGACGTGTTCAAGTGTTTAAGTCCTTTTTTCATTTCCTCAAATATATTTTTTTCAACTTCTTTGGTATATTCATTCCATGACTAGACATGATTTTAAGATTTGACCACTTTGCACTTGCATATCATGTCATCAAAACTGAATTGAAAAGAAATGCATATATAGAAAGCTAAATAGAACATATCAAAGTGACACATGACAAAGATTATATTAAGTAAGAGATAAAGAGACTTGATGACAAGACAACAAACTAAATTTCGGGTCATAACCCAATAATAACCCAAATTATGACAAGACTCAACAAACAAACAATGATAGAAGGATCTGACTCACTAAAATAAAATAAACTAAAAATCTGAATGCATAGCATAAATGACGACAAAATAAACTATCCATACACTCTTTTCTAGGAAAAAGAAGAGTGTCTCTCAATCACCAAATTTGACATCTTAGCCACAATTTTGCACCTTAGCCTTTACGGAAGCTTCACCAATTTCAATTGACTTTTCTTGAGAATTGAGAGAATTGTCATACTTATTGTCATCACGTATCATATCAATAAAGTGTACGCCATTAGGTGCCGGTGGAGGATTCTGAGTAACATTTGGGGGGTCATCATTTTGGACCACAATCATCTTTTCTTGGATCATCTTTTCCACCTCCCTTTTTAAAGTTTGACAATCTTCAGTACTGTGCCTTGGAGCATCAGAGTGATATGCACATCGTGTTGCGGGATTGAAATCATTTGCACGTGGGTCTACATACTTTTGAGGAATCGGCTCTATCATATTCAAACGTTTCAATTTCTCAAATAAACTTGTGTAAGACTCTCCCATTGGCGTGAAATTGTTACTAGGCCTCTGATTTACTCCAAATTCTGGTCTTGGACGGGGATTATAGGGTTCTTGGAAATTTTGAGTAGAAGAACAAGCGTTTTGATGTGTTGGCGCTCGCCATTGAGGATAATTTTGTGGATGTGCATATGGTTGTGCACTATAGACTGCATGTTGAGGTGGGACAATAGGGTATTATACGCCTTGCATGCGGTGATAGTGATGGAATTGAGATAGTGTGTATTGATAAAATGGACCTCTTGGACCGTTTTGTGTGTCTGACACAACAATTGCTATATCCTCCTTCATTTTCTTCCCCCCAAGACTTCCCAATCATTTTTTAATCACTTGTGTCGTGGCTTTCAAAGCAGCTTGACTTACAATCTTTACAGATTTGATGCCATTTTCTACCATTTCACCAATCTTAATAACTTCGGCGAATGTTTTTCCAACAACGGAAAGTAAATAATGAAAGTAGTCAGGTTCTTGCGCCTGGAGTAAAACATCAATCATTTCAGACTCCTTCATTGATGGCTTAACCCAAGCAGCTTGCTCCCTCCACCTAATAGCATATTCACAAAACTTTTCGGTGGTCTTTTTCTCATGTTGGCAAGTGAAGTGCGATCTGGCACTATGTCAATGTTATATTGAAACTGTTGTATAAAACATCGAGCCAAATCATCCCATGTATGCAGTTAGAAATATCTTGATCTATAAACCATTCTGAGGTAATTCCCACCAAGCTTTCCACAGAATAACCCATGAGCAATTCCTCTTTATTCCAAGCCTCTATTAGTTGATTACAATATATTTTTAAATGAGCTACAAGATCCCCATAACCATCATATTTCTCAAACTTTGGAGTTTTAAAACCGGCAGACAAATGGACGTGGGGAAACATGCACAAATCACTGAATGAGATGCCTTTGTGGCCTCCTAGTCCCTGCATATCTCTTATACTCTGTTCCAAGCTCTTCATTTTTCTAGCCATTTCTTCATGTTCCTCGTTTTTAACAGTTTTCTCAACTTCGACAGGGGAACTATACTGATGAGTGTGGGTATAAGAGCTTGGAGTTTTAAGAGCCTCTTCATGGATGTAGCCATGATCATGATAAACTTTGGATGGAGGATCATTGTATGATTTTGGCACCATTGTTGGTTTCGGGACTGTATTAGTCGGCGCAGTTGGCACGAAGAGTGGATTACTCATCATAGGTGTACTCAAAGGGTGCACCGTAGAAGCTCCAGTGATGTTGGATGTGTTAGCATAGGGGACGAATCTAGGTGGGTAAATCGGATCACCTGTCAACATGTAGATAGGGGACGGCATATTCGTATTTAGATAGTCGCGGATTGAAGATGGTGGAGCTTGTCCATTCATCCAAGCTTCGTACATTTCCGCCATTTGCTGTCTTAACATCCTTACTTCTTCTACCGACGTTGATTCTTGTGAAATAATCTGATTTTGGACCTCATCATTGTCCGACTCTCTTCCGTCTTTGCGGGTCATTTTCTTTTTCACTTTTGACCTTGTATAGTATGGATGAGGTGCCAGTTTAACCACAAACCAACCACCTTTTAAGTTAACTGTGTGCATGGATAATAAAACTTGTTAGGGTTAGACATTCTTCAATTATAACCAAATGTTGCACGTTATGCATACATATGTCTTTATATTTATAGAATGAGCTTAGAGCATCTAATGTTTAATCTTGACTTACTCAACTATGGCCATTTCTTAACTATTATTTGTTTATTTGTTTACTTTTTTCTTAAAAATGATTTGATAATGCATTGATCAAATTTGTTTGAAATTGCGTATGTAACACGCTTGAGAACAAAAATAAGATCTTTTCATAATTTATTATTATTATTTTCACTAAAACTAGATAACAAAGCATTTTTTTCTTTTTTAAAAAAAAGAAATTGAGATAAAATCTCTTGTTTTCTTGAATTACTAATAGAAAATTAGGAAAATCTTATTGTATGACCTTAAACTTCCTACCAAAATGAAATTAAAAAAAAGTAACAAATTTTTTTTGACTTTTTTGTTTGAATAAAGAATTCGAAAAGTTCTAACATCACCTTTAATAAGGATAAAAGTTTTGTTTTGGTAAATAGATAAAAAAATATTTATATAAAGATCGAAGCTCCTTGTTTTTTATTTTTTATTTTTTTTTGAAGAAATAATTTTTTTTTAAATTTTTTTGAATAAAGATCACCGAATCCAAATAGGGTTGCCTACGTATCTCATTAACTTGAGAATCAAGTGTGCGTAGTTCATCTAGATTGGACATAAAAAAATTTGAGATATTGAAACCTGAATTGACATATGCAATATTTTTCAAAGTATTATGAAAACAAAATATTTTGGATTTTTTTTTTTACAAGCATTACAAAAGAAACTAAAATAAAACTCTATTTGTGATTTTTATTAAGAAGTGAATTTTATTTTTAAAAAAAAATCCATTTTAGATGCATAAGAACAACTAAAATGAGAAGTTATTTTTTGTATGTTTTCTCCCTCTATTTTTATGTAAAAATTAAAGGTCAACCTTTTTTCATTTCTCTAATCACTATAAAATTGGTCGATATGCAAAGACCTTACAAATAATATTTACAAATAGCATATAGAATGCATATGTTGGTCAAAAAGAGGGACTTTTGTCCTAGATGGACCCGACCCTTGTGTGGAGCTCCACTAAGTCAAATACAAATGATGCAAATAAGCGCATCCTACCAGGAATAAGCATGTCTGTGTTTCCGTTCTACTAGGTTTAAACCTGAAGGACATAGGTGTCTAGACTGTCTTACCCGAGTGGAGAACTCGAGCTAGGGAGGGGCAACTTATCGGTAGCAGCGCTATTTTGACTTCATTGCTAGTCCAACCCCGCCTAACATGTGTTACTAACAATCCTTCACCATGTGCCAAAACACTCTGGTTTTATCTCAATAGAAGGTAGGATGCATAACTGCAATCTTGTGAATGTGTGTGAAGTGATTTTAGAGACTTAGAGGTGGTGTGCGAGAGAAGACAATATATAATACAGTTCAACAATATAAAAGCGATAAATTAGCAACAAGTAGCACATTAGACCAACATACACAATATATCAAAAAAATAGTAAAATCAAGTAAGAGTCAATATTATAAAGCTTGAGTTTTTATTATTTCCCTAGTGGAGTCGCCAGAGATGTCACACCCCTTTTTTGACAGAGGAAAGGGTTTTTCCAATTTAAGTGACGGTATTGATTAGAGATTATTTTATTTTTTCGGAGTCGCCACTTGGAATTGAGTTATGGTGTTCCAAATCACCTTTTCTTTTTAATCCCTAATCAAAAGGAAATGACTCTTTATTTTGGTCTACGAACTAGGAATTCGGGTAAGGAATTCTGTTGACCAAGGGGAAGGTATTAGGCATCCCTGAGTCCCGTGGTTCTAGCACGGTCGCTTTTATCAACTTATTATTGACTAAAATTACTTTTGGATATATTATTACAAGCCATGACTGGTTCGCATTTGCTTTTTGTTGAACTTTTATTTGGTCTCAACCTAGATGCGTAACTGCATTCTTGGTCTTGACATACACTAGCTTAGAGGCATAACTGTCTTCTTTGCGTGAGTACATCACACCTAATAATTTTTATCTACAAATCTCACTTTGAGTTAATGAAAGTTAATTATATTGTTGGACAAGGTGCGTCACCGCATCCTTGAGTTTATTTTAATGTCTCAAGAAAAAGATGTGTAACCAAATTTTTAATCGAAACAAATATTTTTAACGGGTCATATATCCTAATATTTACCTATTATTAAATTACTTTTTAACTATTTATATTCATGAACACTATTCAAATAATAAAAGTCTAAACTCTTAAACAAATAAAAAGTTATTTCATATTCAAATTCGATATAGATGCATTTACAATTTAAGTATACATTCAAGTTATAACAAAAGGCATTAGAAATAAAAAATAAAAATGAGTAACTCTTCATCTTTTAATTTTTCTAAAATAAACATTTTCTAATTTTAGACAAATTTGACAAAACAAACTATTAGAATAATTCTATCATGTATTTGATTAATTTTGGTTGGATACAAGAGGTACTTAATTGATAGAAACATATGATACCATGTTGAATAAAACAAAGAGGAAATGTTTCAATATTACACACATAAAATTGAAGCAACTTCATAGCATTGGAATCAAGTGTTATATAGTCATGAACATAAAACTATTCCAAAAAAATAAAAAATGAAGTGTTACATCTTGTGAAAATTATTTCACGAAAAGAAAAAGAATACAATCAGGAATCACGAACTTGAAACCGTGAAAATAGACTTCAAAATCTGCCTTTGTGTTTCTCTTGTACGTGTTGTACATGGGTTTTTCTTGTTTTTTTTTTTTGGTTGTACGTCTGTGTGAGTTTTTTTTGAAGTTGTGTATATGTGTGCCTAGTGTATCAGTAGATATATAGATAGGGGTAGTGTAGGTGTGTCTGTTCAGTTTGTTGGGATTATTTTTTTGTGTGCTGTTCGTGTGTGTGGGTGGTTAAGGGTAGAGGTTTAAGGAAAGTGGGGTAGTGTTAGTGTAGGTAATGGGGGGGGGGGGTGATAAATAGGTAGTTTAGGTGCAGATTTTTTAAAAAAATTAAATATAATGATAAAATTAATTAGTTTTTATTTTAAACTAATAAAAATATAATAAAAGTTAAATTGCTAATCTAAAAATATAATTAAGAAACACTAACTTATTTATTAAAATTTAAATTAACGGAAAACATTTTTTTAAAAAAAAACTTTTCATTCCTTTTTTGAACAATTGAAATTAAAATTTACCTTAAAATGTGATTCTATTTTTGTTGTTTTCAAATCTTTTAAAATAAACCTACTAAAAATATATATTTTAAAAAATTGGTGTGAAACCTTAAGTTCGGTAAAAAATTGCGTGTCTACACTTCTTCCACTTATGGGATCAAATTTGCCCTTTCTTCACCTATTGGGTCAAAAATGTCTTTAACGTATTAGAAATTGTTCAAAAATGTCCTCCTTCCATCTATTGGATCAAAAATTTCATTAACCTATTAGAAACGATTCAAATTCGCCCTTCTTTTTACCTATTAGATAAAAAGTTTCCTTAACATATTAGAAATTACTCAAAAACACTTGATATTGAAAATTAATTGTCTAATTTTATTGAAAATCAAGAGTTTTATATCAAATGTTGGAAAGTTGAGTAACTTAATTTTCTTATCTACTGGAATGTAAACAAATTAACATACACTTTGTTCTAATTTTGCTCATTTAAACAAATGGGCTTTAATTGAAGATGGAATATATCGATTATGAAAAAATTAAAAGAATAGTATATTAGAAAGGACAAATTAGTCATATCATAATTTTTTGTATTAAACATTAATAAGTTGAATGAATTTTTACCAAAAAATCAAAATAGGTAAGGTAAGTGTAATATTGTAAACCACAAGAGAGGTAAGTGTTATGAAGCTAAATCTGAGGGGAGATCTATGAAATTATCTCTAAAAACTACTATTTATACTAAGGAAATAAAGAAGGCACTTCTTGGAAATTTTTATCCTTAATGAGTTAAGGGCCTTGTTAGGTTGCCTTCTGTCACGACCCAAAGTACCCCCTAGGTGTGACATGGCGTATAGGACCCCGAGATACCCCACACAAGCCACTTAGCATACATATACATAAGGTAAAGATAAAAATAAGGAAAGAAATGGACAATCTCATAAAAGTAAGAGTTTACAAGCGGAAGTCTCAACTATGTCTCAAAAGGCATCTAATACAATAGAATGATCGGGACGTAACCCGTACATCATATACAAGTCTGAAACTGAAAGTAAAGAAAAGCAATAAACTCTTTTAGTACCCGAAGCAGGAGGACTCACCAAGGCTGATAGCTCGAACTCTGAAAATAACTAACCACGAGAGTGCGAAGGATGACTGTCTGATCCTATATTATAAGAGAATGTAGGCACAAGTATGCATTAGTACATGGAATGTACTAAGTATGAAGCAAATGCATATAATCACATAAATCATGCCAATGAGATGTTTTCATATAGGAAATCATGCTAATGAGATATCCATCAATGACCAAACTAAATCATGTGACAATAGGGTTAGAAACTCAATGCATAAACATTGGTTTCCTATATGAAAGCATCTCACTGGCATGATTTATGTGATTATATGCATTTGCTTCATACTTAGTACATTCCACGTACTAATGCATACTTGTGCCTACATTCTCTTATAATGTAAGGTTAGACAGTCGTCCTTCGCACTCTTGTGGTTAGTTGTTTTAAGAGATTCGAGCTATCATCCTTGGTGAGTCCTCATGCTTCGGGGACTAAGAGACTTTATTGCTCTTCTTTACTTTCAGTTTCAGACTTGTATATGATGTATGAGTTACATCCCGATCATTTTATTGTATTAGATGACTTTTGAGATATAGTCGAGACTTCCGCTTCTAAACTCTTACTTTTATGAGATTTTCTATTTCTTTCCTCATTTTTGTCTTTATCTTATGTATATGTATGCTAAGTGGCTTGTGTGGGGTCTCTCAGGGTCCTATACGCCATGTCACACCTAGGGGGTACTTTGGATCGTGACAAACTTGGTATTCAGAGCACAAGGTTTAGAAAGGTCCTAGGATGTCTCAAAGCCACGTCTAGTAGAGTCTTGTTCAAAAGTGTGAAGCGCGCCACATTTATGAATAAGAGGCTACAAGATGTTAGGAAATTCCACTTCTTTCATATTCTAGAATCGTGCTTTAGAGTTTAACTCTATACGTTCCTCTCCTAATTCATGTCCTACCCTTTTCAGGATATGGCCCCTAGAAGAACTTTTGTAAGGAGGAACACAAATGAGAATTTTGACCAAGAGGCTAACCAAGTTCCGGCCGCTTCTTTGGCCGAAGAGATAACTAATGCGGAGTTTCGAGCCGCTTTCCACACATTGGCCCAAGCCGTGACGGCCCAAGCCAATAGAGAAGTTGTGGTCCCGGTGAACCCACAAGTGGGTATGGTGGTGGCAAGGGTGAGAGTCTTCACAAGGATGAACCCTTGGAATTCCATGGCTCCAAGGAGGAGGAGGATCCACAAGAGTTCATTGAAGAGGTTTACAAGATTCTGATGATCATGGGGGTGACAGCGGAAGATAAAGCGGAGTTGGCCGCTTATCAATTGAAGGGTGTGACCCATGTGTGGTTTAACCAATGGGAAAGTGAGAGGGCTAGATATGCGGGTCCTCTTGAATGGGAGAAATTTAAGGAAGCTTTCCTTGATCGATTCTTTCCTGTTGAGATGAGAGAGGCTAAGGTCCTCGAGTTCATTAACTTGAAGCAAGGTGGTATGAGTATCAAAGAATATGCATTGAAATTCACTCAATTGTCAAAATATGCACCTTCCTTGGTGGCCGATTCAAGGGACAAAATGAGTAAGTTTGTGTCGGGGGCGTCAGACTGAGTGGTCAAGGAGTGTAGGACTACCATGCTTATTAAAGAAATGGATATTTCACGGTTGATGGTACATGCACAACAAATCGAAGAAGAGAAACTAAAGGAGAGGTCCAAAGAGGCAAAGAGGGCTAGGACTGGTGATGGTAACTTCTAAAACTAAAGGACCGGAGGACATGGCCGTCCAAAGTTTCGACAAAGGTTTTCGAACCAAGGGTCTTCAAATGCTCCTATGCCTAAGTTTGACAAGAATAGGGTGTCTAACCCTAAGCCTCAAGGAGGCAATGGTGGTGGTGATAGAACTCCAATTTCCCCATGTCAAAAATGTGGGAAAAAGTATGAGGGGAGATGCTTAACCGGATCGGATGGTTGCTTCACTTGTGGCAAAAGTGGTCACAAAATGAGAGATTGTCCAATGAATGTTACAAAGGGGAAAGATGGTAAACAAGGTGCTCCTAGTGGTTCGGGTTCTAGTGCTCCCAAGCAAAACCGATTTTATGCACTCTAGAATCGCCAAGAGCAAGATCCGATGTGGTTACCGGTATGTTGAAAATCTTCCATCTTGATGTGTATGCTTTACTTGATCCCGGTGCTAGCTTATCTTTTGTGACTCCATATGTAGCTATGATATTGGATATTGCCCCGGATGTGTTGTTAGATCCCTTTTGTGTCTCTACTCCTATTGGTGATTCTATTGTGGCTAAAAGAGTTTATAGGAAGTGTCCCGTTTCCTTGTTCCGTAGAGTCACCTATGTTGATCTTGTAGAGCTAGATATGATAGACTTTGATGTCATTCTTGGGATGGATTGACTTCATTATTGTTATGCCTCGGTTGATTGTAGAACCCAAGTGGTTAAGTTTCAATTTCCTAATGAGCCCGTCCTGGAGTGGAAATGGGGAAATTCTATGCCTAGAGGTCGGTTTGTTTCTTGTCTTAAAGCTAGAAGGATGATCTACAAGGGTTGCATTTATAATCTTATTCAGGTTAGGGATATAGATTCTGAAACCCCTGGTCTTGAGTTGGTTCCCGTGGTAAGGGAAGTTTCGAATGTGTTTCCCAATGATCTACCGGTGTTCCTCCCGACAGGGAATAGTCTTTGGTATTGACCTTCTTCCCTATACACAATGTATCTCTATTCCTCCTTACCGTATGGCTCCGACGAAACTTAAGGAATTGAAATAACAATTGAAAGATTTGTTGGATAAGGGTTTCATCCGACCAAGTATTTCTCCATGGGGTGCTCTGGTGTTATTTTTTCTTAAGAAAGATGGCTCTCTCCGTATGTGTATTCATTACCGGAAGTTGAATAAGGTTACCATTAAGAATAAGTAACCGATTCCGAGGATAGATGATCTGTTTGACCAACTTCAAGGTGCTAGTTTCTTCTCTAAGGTTGATCTTCGGTCAGGTTATCACCAATTAAGGGTGAGAGATTATGATATTCCAAAGACTGCTTTTCGAACTAGATATGACCATTATGAGGTTGTAGTTGTTTGGATTGACTAATGCTCCGGCGGCTTTTATGGATTTGATGAATAGGGTGTTCAGACAATACCTTGATATGTTTGTAATTGTATTCATTGATGATATCTTGATTTACTCCCGAAGTGAGGAAGAGCATACCAATCTTTGAGGATTGTATTGCAAATTCTTAGGGATCGTGAGTTATATGTTGAGTTCAATAAATGTGAGTTTTAGTTGAGCTCCATGGCTTTCCTTGGTCACATTGTGTCCGGTAAGGGTATTGAGGTAGATCCTAAGAAGACGGATGTGGTTAGAAATTGGCCTAGACCTCTATCTTCTTCGGATATTCGTAGTTGCTTGGGCTTGGCCGGATATTATAGGAGGTTTGTGGAAGAATTTTCTTCTATTGCCTCTCCATTGACCTCGTTGACTCAAAAGAAGACTAAGTTTGTATGGTCGGAGGCTTGTGAAAAGAGCTTTCAAGAATTGAAAGATAGGCTCACTTCCGCTCCAATATTGACGTTACTGAAAGGTTCCGATGGCTATGTGGTTTATTGTGATGCTTCAAGGGTTGGCTTAGGGTGTGTTCTTATGCAAAATGGGATGGTGCTTGCTTATGCTTCAAGGTAACTTAAGTTTCATGAAAAGAATTACCCTACCCATGATTCAGAACTTACGGTGGTTGTCTTTGCCCTAAAGATTTGGAGGCGCTATTTGTATGGTGTCCATGTTGATGTATTTACCGACCACAAAAGTTTGCAATACGTGTTTAAGCAGAAGGATCTAAATCTTCGACAACGTAGATGGCTAGAGCTCTTGAAGGATTATGACATGAGTGCCCTTTATCACCCGGGCAAAGCTAATGTATAGTGGCCGATGCCTTGAGTCGGTTGTCGATGTATAGTGTTGCACATATAGAAGATGATAAGAAATAATTTGTTCGGGATGTTCATAGACTAGCTCGGCTAGGTTTTCGGTTGGTTGACTCCAATCAGGGAGGTGTGATTGTCCAAAATGGGTCAAAATCGTCCTTTGTGGTGGATGTTAAGGCTAAGAAAGCAATTGATCCAATCCTAGTTGAGTTGAAAGAGGCGGTTCTAAAGAAGGGCAATGAGGCTTTCTCCCAAGGGGGAGATGGTGTCCTTAGATATTAAGGTCATTTGTGTGTGCCTAATGTTGATGGCCTAAGAGAACAAATTCTAGAAGTAGCTCATAGTTCCCGATACTCTATTCATCTAGGAGCCATCAAGATGTACCGTGATTTGTGGGAAGTCTATTGGTGGAATGGAATGAAGAAAGATAATGCGGAATTCGTGGCAACATGCCCAAATTGTCGATAAGTTAAGGTTGAACATCAAAGGCCGGGAGGCTTATCCCAAGGTATAACTATTCCTACTTGGAAGTGGGAAAATGCTAATATGGACTTCATAGTGGGTTTACATTGTACTTGCTGGCAACATGATTCTATATGGGTTATAGTAGACCTTATGACGAAGTTGGCTCACTTCATTCCCTTCAAGGTGTCCTTTTCGGTGGAAGATTATGCTAAGTTATACATTAGGGAGATGGATAGGTTGCATGGAGTGCCCCTATCCATTATCTCTGATAGAGGTACCCAATTCACTTCTCAATTTTGGAAGTCTTTCCAAAAGGGTCTTGGCACCAAGGTTAAGCTTAGCATGACTTTTTATCCCCAAACCGATGGGCAAGTGGAGCGTACTATCCAAACCTTAGAGGATATGCTAAGAGCATGTGTGATTGATTTCAAGGGTAATTGGGATGATCATTTGCCTTTGATTGAGTTTGCCTACAATAATAGTTACCATGAAAGTATTGGTATGGCTCCATTTGAGGCTCTTTACGGTAGGAGATGTAGGTATCCTATAGGATGGTTTGAGTTGGGTGAAGTTGCTTTGATGGGTCTCAAATTAGTGCATGAGGCTATGGAGAAAGTTCGGCTTATTAGAGAAAGGTTGACAACGACTCAAAGTCGACAAAAGTCCTATGTCGATGTTAGGAGAAGGGATCTTGAGTTTGAGGTTGATAATTGGGTCTATTTGAAAATTTCTCCCATGAAGGGTGTCATGAGATTTGCTAAGAAGGGGAAGCTTAGTCCCCAGTATGTAGGCCCATATAAGATTTTGAGACGCATTGGCAAGGTTTCTTATGAGCTTGAGTTGCCTAATGAGTTAGCATCGGTTCATCCGGTTTTCCATGTGTCTCTTTTGAAGAAGTGTGTTGGAGATCCAACATCCATAGTGCCTTTAGAAAGTTTTTGCATCAAAGAGATTTTATCTTATGAAGAGATTCCGGTTGAGATTCTAGACCGACAAGTCCGGAAGTTGAGAAACAAAGAAGTTGCTTCCGTTAAGGTATTGTGGAGGAATCAATTAGTTGAGGGTGCTATGTGGAAGGCCGAGGCCGATAATGTTCTGTTATCCTCATCTCTTTCCTTTCGAGTCTTCCCTAGCTTGAGGTATTAAGCTCCTCATGGTTTATTTCTGGGATTCATGCGTCTTAGTCATTCTCATGTTTCCTTATGCATGCATTCATTAAGTGTTTATGACTTGAAATTTTGTGATGAAGCATGCTTTAGCTTGGAGTTGATCTTCTTCCATGGATATGTGCATTATGTAGTTGCATTCATGATTGGAATCATAGAATTGTTGTTTCCCCTACTCTTGTTGTTGTTAGCTGAGTTCCATTCAAGGACGAATGTTCCCAAGGGGGAGATATTGTAACACCTAAGTTTTCGAAAGAGAAAATTTTTTAGTTTTGGCCAAGAGTCACTTTCTACGGACGCACTCTACGGGTCGTAGACCAGTTGACGGGCAGTAGAATGCATCCGTAGAAATAGGGTAAAATGTTTTGAAAATTAAGTCTCTGAAGTCGAGTCTACGGGCTAATAAGACGGACCGTAGAAAGGTCCCATCAAAGTGTTCCAAGCTTAGTCAAATTTCTGAGGGTCAAGTTGGGTTCTACGGGTTGGACCTACGGACTGTAGAATGGCCTACGGGCCGTAGATTGAAATTATAGAAAGTGTCCTAAATTTTTGGGTTTCTGAAGTTTTCTACGGTTCAAGAGGACGGTTCGTAGGAACTCTTACGAACCATAGATTTGAACCATAGACTTCATTCGGCAGTTATTTTTAGGGGTTTTTGTGTCTTTTCCCAATTCTTTTAAGTATTTTTAATTACGACTTTGCCCCTAAATTGACCCACTATATAAGTCTTTCTTCCCAAATATTTCCTTCATTAGTTACATTCCCAATTTCCCAAATAATTCTCTCTCTAGAAAGTTCTCTCAAATCTCAAGGAAGAAGAAGGGCTAGTATCCTCCATTGAAGGTCATTGATTCTTAGCAATTTCTTGTGGGTTTTGTTGAGGTATGTTAGCATTCACCATTGGAGTCCTTTCCTCCATTGGGTCCCTAGTTTTCTTCAATTTTCAAGGTTCAATTCTCAAATTTTAGTTAGGGGTTTTGATCAATTCTTATAGGTTCCTTAATTATGATTCCAATTGTTGATTTTAAGATTCTTAGTGCACGATCTAGAGTGGTAAAGTAATTCAGTGCACGATCTAGCTTGATTTATGTGATTTGAATAGAAATTTTATGAACCCATGCATGAGCCATGATTCCTAGTTATGAATTCATGATGAAGTATGATCCATGCATTTATGAACTTATGAAATTGATGAAAATATGCATAAATCTAGTTTATTGCATGATTCTAAGATAAATTGACATGTACCCATACTAGATAATTATTTATGAACATATGAATAGCTTGCATAAGAGATGCATGTATATGGATAGCTTGCATAAGAGATGAATGTTTCATGAGAATTATGCTTACAATTGCTAGGGTGCATAAAGATGATGGCATCGATGAGTTGTGAAAAGGTTTTCTTCACAATAAGCTAAGAATATGAATGTGAAAGATTTTCTCACATAAATTAGGGTTCACGTGGTTGAAAGGCTTTCTCACCTATGAATCGATCAGGATCTATTCTAATAACGTAAGCTTGGGCAAGCCCGTGGTAGTTGAAACGTCTTGATACGATCTTAGCTTGGATTTGGTATCCCTAGATGTACTTCTTCCTTTGTTTAAATATGAATAAGCTTAATTGATTATTCCTTGGGATTTTACTTAGCACCGAGCGGGCTTATGGGATGAAGGTTTCCGTTTAGCATCCGTGGACCTTTAGTAGCAATCCCTAAGTTCCATAACTACGTGCCTCATAGGTTTTGTCTTAGATAGACACATAGCTAATGGATCCACGTAAGCTACATATTTATGGTCCTTACCTTGGCAAGTAGGACACCCCTTCTAGTGGTGTGGGGTAGACATCACTCCCCTATTTGGTGTGGGGTAGACACTGGATTCCATCTTACAGCTCACATGGTCTATGTCGGTTAAACGTAAAAATCTCATAATAATGAACTAGGGTACTAGAAGTATTTCACGAGATAAGACTTATGATATGACTAGCTTGCATTGACCATGTTTATGCATTGAGTTTCTAACCCTATTGTCATATGATTTAGTTTGGTCATTGCATGTTAATGATGATATCTCATTAGCATGATTTCATATATGAAAGCATCTCATTGGTATGATTTATGGGATTATATGCATTTGCTTCATACTTAGTACAATCCACGTACTAATGCATACTTGTGCCTATATTCTCTTATAATGTAGGGTCAGACAGTCATCCTTCGCACTCTCGTGGTTAGTTGTTTTCAAAGTTCGAGCTATCAGCCTTGGTGAGTCCTCCTGCTTCGGGGACTAAGAGACTTTACTGCTTTTCTTTACTTTCAATTTCAGACTTGTATATGATGTACGGGTTACGTCCCAATCATTTTATTGTATTAGATGGCTTTTGAGGCATAGTCAAAACTTCCGCTTGTAAACTCTTACTTTTATGAGGTTGTCTATTTCTTTCCTCATTTTTGTCCTTATCGTATGTATATGTATGCTAAGTGGCTTGTGTGGTCTCTCGGGGTCCTATACGTCATGTCACACCTAGGGGGTACTTTGGGTCGTGACAAACTTGGTATTTAGAGCACAAGGTTTAGAAAGGTCCTAGGATGTCTCAAAGCCACGTCTAGTAAAGTCTTGTTCAAAAGTGTGAAGCGCGTCACATTTATGAATAAGAGGCTACAAGATGTTAGGAAATTCCACTTCTTTCATATTATAGAATCGTGCTTTAGAGTTTAACTCTATACGTTCCTCTCCTAATTCATGTCCTACCCTTTTCAGGATATGGCACCTAGAAGAGCTTTTGTAAGGAGGAACACAAATGAGAATGTGGAGCAAGAGGCTAACCAAGTTTCGGCTAATTCTTTGGCCGAAGAGATAACTAATGCGGAGTTCCGAGCCGCTTTTCATTTGCGTTCCTCCTTACAAAAGCTCTTCTAGGTGCCATATCCTAAAAAGGATAGGACATGGATTAGGAGAGGAACGTATAGAGTTAAACTCTAAAGCACGATTCTAGAATATGAAAGAAGTGGAATTTCCTAACATCTTGTAGCCTCTCATTCATAAATGTGGCGCGCTTCACACTTTTGAACAAGACTCAACTAGATGTGGCTTTGAGACATCCTAGGACCTTTCTAAACCTTGTGCTCAAAATAACAAGTTTGTCACGATCGAAAGTACCCCCTTGGTGTGACATGGCGTATAGGACCCCGAGAGACCCCACACAAGCCACTTAGCATACATATACATAAGGTAAAGACAAAAATGAAGAAAGAAATAGACAATATCATAAAAGTAAGTGTTTACAAGCGGAAGTCTCGACTATGTCTCAAAAGCCATCAAATATAATAGAATGATCGGGACGTAACCCGTACATCATATACAAGTCTGAAACTGAAAGTAAAGAAAAGAAATAAAGTCTCTTAGTTCCCAAAGTAGGAGGACTCACCAAGGCTGATAGCTCAAACTCTAAAAACAACTAACCACGAGAGTGCGAAGGATGACTGTCTGACCCTACATTATAAGATAATATAGGCACAAGTATGCATTAGTACGTGGAATGTACTAAGTATGAAGCAAATGCATATAATCACATAAATCATACCAATAAGGTGCTTTCATATATGAAATCATGCTAATGAGATATCATCATGAGCATGCAATGACCAAACTAAATCATGTGACAATAGGGTTAGAAACTCAATGCATAAACATGGTCAATGCAAGCTAGTCATATCATAAGTCTTGTCTCGTGATATACTTCTAGTACCCTAATTCATTATTATGAGATTTTTACGTTTAACCGACATAGGCCATGTGAGCTATAACATGGAATCCAGTGTCTGTCCCACATCGAAAAGGGGAGTG
Organism: Solanum appendiculatum; assembly: GCA_018342035.1. Lineage (NCBI taxonomy): Eukaryota > Viridiplantae > Streptophyta > Magnoliopsida > Solanales > Solanaceae > Solanum > Solanum appendiculatum. The sequence goes on from JAGDQO010000370.1 coordinate 834,635, forward strand.
ATGTCTACCCCAAACCACTAGAAGGAGTGTCCTACTTGCCAAGGTAAGGACCATAAATCTGTAGCTTACGTGGATCCACTAGCTATGTGTCTATCCGAAACAAACCCTATGAGGAACGTAGTTATGGGACTTAGGGATTGCTACTAAAGGTCCACGGATGCTAAACGGAAACCTTCATCACATAAGCCCGCTCGGTGCTAAGTAAAATCCCAAGGAATAGTCAATTACGCTTATTCATATTTTAACCAAGGAAGAGTTACATCTAGGGTTACCAAATCCAAGCTAAGATTATATCAAGACGTTTCAACTACCATGGGATTGCCCCAAGCTTACATCATTAGAATAGCTCCCGATCGATTCATAGGTGAGGAAGCCTTTCAACCATATGAACCCTAATTTATGTGAGAAAACCTTTCACATTCATATTCTTAGCTTATTTTGAAGAAAACTTTTTCACAACTCATGGATGCCGTCATCTATATGCACCATAGCAATTATAAGCATAATTCTCATGAAACATGCATCTCTTATGCAAGCTATTCATATACATGCATCTCTTATGCAAGCTATTCATGTATAAGCTATTCATATGTTCATAAATCTTTATCTAGTATGGGTACATCTCAATTCATCTTAGAATCATGGAATAAACTAGAATTATGCATATTTTCGTCAATTTCATAAGTTCATAAATGCATGGATCATACTTCATCATGAATTCATAACTAGGAATCATGGCTCATGCATGGGTTCATACAATTTCTGCTCAAATCATATAAATCATGCTAGATCGTGCAGTAAATTACTTTATCACGCTAGATCGTGCACTAAGAATCATCAATTCAACAATTGGAATCATAATTGAAGAACCCATAAGAATTGATCAAAAACACTAACTCAATTTGGGGAATTGAACCTTGAAAATTGAAGAAAACTAGGGACCCAATGGAGGAAAGGACTCCAATGATGAATGCTAACATACTTTAACAAAGCCCACAAGAAATTGCTAAAAATCGATGACCTTCAATGGAGGATTCTAGCCCTTCTTCTTCCTTGAGAATTGGGAGAACTTTCTAGAGAGAGAATTATTTGGGAAATTGGTAATGTAATTAATGAAGGAAAATTTGGGAAGAAAGACTTATATAGTAGGTCAATTTAGGGGCAAAGTTGTAATTAAAAAGACTTAAAAGAATTGGGAAAAGACACAAAAACCCTTGGAAAATAACTACCAAATGAAGTCTACGGTTCCAACCTACGGTTCGTAAGAGTTCCTACGGACCGTCCTGTTGGACCGTAAAAAACTTCAGAAACCCAAAATTTAGGACACTTTCTACGATTTCGATCTACGGCCGTAGGCCATTCTACGGTATATTGATCCAACCCGTAGAACCCAACTTGACCCTTAGAAATTTGACTAAGCCTGGAACACTTTGACGGGACCTTTCTACGGTCCGTCCTGTTAGCCTATAGTCTCGACTTCAGAGACTTAATTTTCAAAACATTTTACCCTCTTTCTACGGATGCATTCTACGGTCCATCAACTGGTCTATGACCCGTAGAGTGCGTCCGTAAAAAGTTACTCTGGGCCAAAACTGAAAAATTTTCCCTTTCAGAAACTGAGGTGTTACACCTTCTTTTGTGAATTCTTGAATTTAAGAGATGACACTTGCACACATAGATTATTTTCTCCATCCTCTTCATTTTGATAGACCTTCAACACATTATATGTCTTTTTTTGGTGTCCATCAAGCTCCTTTAAATCTTTCATATAATCTATGATATCCATGCCGATATCAATATACCATCAAGCTAATTTCTCATGTTGATCAAAGTTTGTAATTACTTGACCAGTTATCTATGGACATCTAGCAAGATGGTCTATATTTTTTTTACCAATATGACATTTCATACATGCCTCAGAATGTTGTAAAAGGACAAACACTCACCGATTTCCTTTTTGATCACCCTCTTCCAGCAGAATGGGAGGTTTTAGATAAATTTCCAGATGAAGATGCATTGTTCATTTAAGTACTATTGGCATGGATGATGTTCTTTGATGGGGCTACACGTCGAGATGGTGTGGGGGTAGGAGTTGTGTTGATATCCCCATAAAGATTAGTCTTACCATTTTCATTTGTTCTAGGTGAAATATTCTCCAACAATATCACAAAATATAAATCTCTGATTATTGGTCTTGAAATTGCATCATAAATGAAGGTCCCACAGTTGGATATCTATGGTGACTCTTCAAGAGTTACTAGGTAAAAAATGAAGATCTTTTTCCATATCATAGATATTCTATTTCTTTGGTTGAAAGGTTTGATCAAGTGTTCTTAAACCATGTCCCAAGAGAAGAAAATTGCATGGCTGATTCTTTGGCTAACTTATCCACAACAATGGCACTTAAAGAGAATGAATCAACAAAGGTGTGTGTATGTCATCAATGGATCATTCATTGATGCCTTGATCTTCAAATCAACGAAAGCAACCATACATCCGTTCAAGTTATTGAAGAAAAAGATTAGAGGGAGACATTAATTGAATACCTCAAACATTGAAGGTCTCCAGAAAACATATGAAAAAGAGCAGAAATTAAGAGAAGGGAACCACAATTCATTTTCTACGAGGGGATATTATTTCATTGCTCATATGAAAGACTATTTCTATGGTGTCTTGACAAAAAAGAAGCTCGGCAAATAATGGAGGAAGCACATTATGGCACTTGCGATGCACACCAATCAAGCCCCAAGCTTCATTTCTTCATCAAGAGGATGGGACACTACTGGTTGACAATGGTGATGAACTATCGAGAGCATGGCAAAAGGTGTCAAGCGTGTCAATTCCATTCCAATTACATACACCAACCTCTTGAGCCTTTTCCTCTAATTGTGGCTTCATGTCTTTTCTATGTGTGGGGATCACTTGATGTTGTTGGGCCTCTTCCGAAGTCATCAAAAGGGAAGATGTACATCTTTGCAGCCACTGACTACTTCTCAATACGGGCTAAAGTTGTTCCATTAAAAGAAGTGTAGAAGTAGACAGTTGCTGACTTTATCAAGTCAAACATAAATTTTAGGTATGGCACACCAAGATACGTAATTACTGGTAATGGAATGCCTTTTGACAACAAGCTTATGAGCAGTTTGTGCGAGAAATTCAATTTTGAGAAATACAAGTCTTCAATGTACAATGCACCAGCCAATGACCTTAATGAAGCTTTTAATTAGATGCTTAAAAACTTGTTGAAGATAGTCATCACAAAGAATAAAAGGGACTGATATAAGAAAATTGGTGAAGCTTTATGGGCATATCGAACAACCTTCAGAACTTCTACACAAGTGACTCCATACCCATTGGTATATGGCGTAAAAAGATCCTTCTACTAGAGCAACAAATTCCATCACTCGGAATTGCAACCCAAGAAGGACTTACAACCGAAAACAACACTTAACTTCATCTAGCAGAGTTGGAAGCATTGGATGAGAAAAGACTGGAAGCACAACAAAAGTTTGAATGCTATCGAGTTCGACTAGCTAAAGCTTTCAACAAGAAAGTGTGTCTATGATCGTTTCAAGTAGAAGACTTGGTCTTAGCTGTTCGAAGATCCATAATCCTCAACAGGTGCATGGGCGATAACTTCACATCAAAATGGGATGGTCCATACTTTGGGAAGGAAGCATATTCAAATGGTGCATACAAAATTGTTGATAAAGATGGCTTAAGAGTTGGTTCAATCAATGACAAATTCCTAAAATAGTACTTCTCATGAAAGTCGCCTACATTCATCAACTAATGAGCATAAACTGCATGTTACTCTTGGGGTGCATGAGTTTAAACTGTGTACGGTTCCAAAAAAAAGAATCCAGTAGGTTGAAAATCTCGAAAGAGACGGCCTAGGCAAAAGTTAGGACAAAAAATAATAAATAAATTTTTTTAAAAAATAATTACTCATCTTTCTAAACTAAGCTATGACTTGATCCTTTTAACTGAGGTACGTAGACAACTTAGAGTATTATTCTAAGTTCAATCATATAAGTTAAAAAAAAAAAGAGGGGTGTGTCATTACTTGATCATCACAATAGTTCTTTGAAGTGGAATAGATAGCACGTGAGTTAGATATTGCTTCATCGAGTTATGAATTTTCTACCACGCATAGTTGATCAAAGTTGAAAAGTTGAGCAAAGCAGAATTCGAGCTAACTCTCAAGTAGTATCTGTACAAATTCAGAAAAAAATTTAATGTGTTTTTCATATTGATGGTAGTTTTGAGAGTTATCTTTCCAATGAAAAAAGCACCTCGCAATCCCAACACTTCTAGCTCGAGATATAAAAAAAATTGATGAGAGCTCACTAAGCTGTGAAGTGAACCATCATATTTGAAAATTAACTTCAGAAGGTGATTTTGATCAATCTAGGAGGAATTTAGCGACAACTTTTTGATATGTTTCAGATTTTTGAGTTATGATTCCTTGGGATCAAGAATCTCGCAATTATAACGCTCTTAGCTCAAGATATGAATTTTTCGATGGAAGCACACAAAACTATGAAGTGAGCCTATCAGATTTAGAAGTTTACTTCAGAAATTGATTTTGACTAATCCAAGAGGATTTTAGTTATGAATTTTTTATATGTTGTAAATCACTACTAAAAAACTGCTAAAAAACGGCAGACAGAAAATCGATGAACAGTGTCGCTCCAAAAAGCGACGCCATTTGCCACACTGTCCACCGCTTTTTAATTAAAATTATTTTACAAAAAGCGACGGACGGCATCTCTTAGTCCATCATTTTTTTCGTGGATTTTTGCGCCAAATATATATATAATTAATAATTTTTTATTTTATATAAATAGAGACGCCGTCCGTCACTTTTTATTAAAAATAATTAATTTTAATTAAAACATTAACCACACTGTCCGTCGTTTTCGAATTATTTTTATTTATTAATTATTTTTTTACATTTGCGATGGACGACATCTCTTTGTCCGTCGCTTTTTGGTCAAATGACTGGTCAAAGATTTTTAAAAAGCGATGAACAACGTCGTTTTGTCCGTCGCTTTTTAGTCAAAATCGTGGTCAAACATTTTTAAAAAGGTGACGGACGGAGAGACGTTGTCCGTCACTTTTTATAAAATATCTGATATAGCAGATCGATTTTTCCTCATTTCTCTTCCCCTCATTCTCTCTCTAATATTCTCTCTCGGAGCTTCTACAACAACTTCTCCAGTCGCTACCCAGCTGCTCCAGCCGCCACCACCGCCTTCAGTTGCTCGCCGTCATCCCAGCTGCTCGCCGTCACTGCCGCCGGATGTTTCTCCATTCTCTTCATTCTCTCTTCTCCTTTAAGGTTAGGGTTTATTAATTCATCAATTGTTTATTATTTTTTTCAATTTGAGTTATATTGATTTTGTTAGTTAGTTTATTGAATTTGTATTTATTGTTTGTTAGTGTTTGTATTTGAGATTTTTGTTTTTAGGATTAGTTTGAATTTGGGATTTTAGGGTTAGTTTGAATAGGGAATTTTAGGGTTTTTAGTTTGAATTTGGGTATTCTTGGACTAGTTTGAATTTGGAATTTTAGGATTAACTTGAATTTGAGATTATAGGACTAGTTTGAATTAATGTATTTTATGACTAGTTTGAATTAATGTATTTTAGGACTTGTTTGAATTTGAGATTTTTGGACTAGTTTGAAATAGGGTATTTTAGGAATAGTTTGATTTTTGAATTTTGGGATTAGTTTGAATTTGAGATTATAAGACTAGTTTGAATTAAGGTATTTTAGGACCTATTTGAATTTGGGTATTCTTGAGTTAATATTGAAGTGTTAATTTGAAGTTAGTAATTGAAGTGTTTAGAGTATTAGATGGATATTTGAGTTGGGAATTGATGAAGTGATTTTGAAGTTAGAGAAGTTAGATATGAACTTGAATTACAACTTATAATTAATTATAACTTGAACTTAATTAGGAATATTAACTTGAAATCTTGTTGACCTTAATTAATTAGAACTTAATTTTAAACTTTATTAGAACTTTGAAGTACTTGAACTTAATTAATTTATAATAGCTTGAAAACTTAATTAGGAATATAAACTTAATTTTGAATTTAATTAGAACTTCAAGTTAATTAGTGTTTATGAATTAATTAAGTTTGAACTTTGTAGGTCTTGAAACGTAGTATTTATGAACTAATTAATTGTTAGGTATATAAAATTAGCTAAATATATATAAGTAATTATTAAGTAATTATAAATATATATTAACAATATAAATTAGTTTAATGTAGTTAAATTAATACTAAATTTAATTTATAACTGAATATCTATATTTTTGTAGATGGATCATCGTTTGTGGATGTATAATATGCATTATGAAACTGGTGGTTGTTTGAAACATGAGTTTGTTGACGGTGTTAGAGTTTTTATTGAACATACAATGATACTTGGTATGTACAAGAATAATGGTTTGGTTAGGTGTCCTTGAAGTGCATGTAGGTGCTTAAAATCTTTTGAACCAGATATAGTCATGATTCATTTGTACCATAATGGATTTAAGCTTAGATATTTTGTATGAGTTGATTATGAAGAAAGAGATGGATTGAATGGTATGTTTTATAATTTGATGGCCGTGGATGAATATAATATGCTTGCACCACATGGTCAAATTAGGGTTGAACAAGATGATAGGGTTGAACATGATAGGGTTCATGAAATGATCAATGATGCTTTCGGGGTTCAAGATGGTATGGAACCCGAACAATATTTTGATGAAGCTCCTAATGAAGAAGCAAGACACTTCTATGATCAATTAGAAGAGTCCAGTCATCCATTATGTGAAGGGAGTCCGCATTCTGCCTTGTCAGTTGCGGTTAGATTAATGAATATTAAATCAGATTGGAATGTTCCTAATGCGGCTATGGACTCAATGGTTGATCTTTTGGGTGAACTAGTTAATCCAGAGTTTAACATACCTAAGAGCTTCTATCAGGCAAAATGTTTGGTTTCCAAGTTAGGATTGACGTATGAGAGAATTCATTGTTATGTTAATGGATGCATGTTGTTTTACAAGACTGATAGTGAATTAGAAAATTGTAAGTTTTGTGTACATGCTCGTTATAAGAGGACTCCTGCCGAAAAGATGGTCCCAGTTAAGGCGATGCATTACAAAAGAGGTTGTATGCATCGATGTAGTCTACTCCACATATGAGATGACATCGTGAATATAGAAGGCCACCGGGTGTCTTGTCTCATCCATCTGATGGTGAAGCATGAAAGCATTTTGATAACGTATATCCTGATTTTGCTAGTAAACCAAGAAATGTTAGATTGGGATTGTGTGCAGATGGCTTTACACCATACTCTAATGTTGCTTCACCTTATTCTTGTTGGCCTATATTTCTTACTCCGTATAATCTTCCTCCTGAAATGTGCATGACAAGTCCCTACATCTTTCTAAGTTGTGTTATTCCAAGTCCCCGTAATCCAAAGAGTTTGATTGACATCTATCTGCAACCATTGATAGATGAGCTCAAACAATTGTGGTTTGAAGATGTACTGACTTATGATATATCAACTAAGCAGAATTTTGTTATGCGTGCTTCTTTAATGTGGACTATTAATGATTTTCCTGCATACGGGATGTTATCTGGTTGGATGACAGTTGGAAAACTAGCTTGTCCACATTGCATGGAAAATAGTAAGGCATTCACTTTAAAGCATGGCAGAAAAAATACATGGTTTGATTGTCATCGTCAGTTCTTTCCAATGGACCATGAGTTTAGAAAGATGAAAAATGCATTCAGGAAAAATAAAATTGAAAATGACCCCCCACCTCCATTACTCACAGGGCATCAAATTTGGGAGAGAGTTTCTCAATTGCCTAAAGTTACAGAAGCTTCACCTTCTAGACTTCCTGGATATGGTGTTGAACATAATTGGACCAAACAAAGCATATTTTGGGAGTTGCCGTATTGGAAGGACAATCTGCTATGACATAATCTTGATGTGATGCACATTAAAAAAAATTATTTTGACAATTTGTTCAACACAGTAATGGATGTTAAGGGCAAGACAAAACACAATACAAAAGCTAGAATGGACATAAAGGAATATTGTAGGAGAAGAGAGTTGTGGCTGCAGGAATTACAAAATGGTAAAATAGTTAAGCCCAAAGCCAGTTTTTCTTTGGTCTTATCAAGACCCTTTTATATAGTTGCGAGTTAGGGTTTTGGGATATTTCGATTTTCAAATAATTTTAGAGGACCTTGGGGTTGAAGAGCATGAGTTGGACTCATCTTGTCAACTTAATGGACTGACCCAAATGTAATTTGGACTTTATTTAAGTCATATATTTTACCTTAAATATTAATCCAACTTTATTAACCAGTAATTTGACTTGGTTAATATATCATGAATTTATGAATTAATCCAAAATTTAATATGGATTTATCAATAAAATTTCACTGTCTACAAATGCCCCCTGCTTCAAGGCTTGTTGCAGTGTTCGACTTGTCGAACCTTAAAGACAAGACTTGAAATATTCGTAAAGTATATTTTTTTCTTATGATGTTTTTCAAAACTTTCCATATTTGATTCCAATGAAAATTTTCCATAACTTCATTCCAATGGAATTTTTAATAACTTGATTCCTATAGAAAATTACCACAATTTGGTTCCTAAAAAAATTTACCATAATTTTATTTTAAAATATGGTTTTTTCCATGATATATAGGAACCCGATTTATGTACTTTTGATTTCTATAAATACACATGCTCTTACGGTGGTTGATTGTCAATTTGTGGCATCAACAAGCTCAATTTTCGTCATTTTTTTCAGCACAGCACACCTATGGTAGAGAATTCACATCTTGTTGTAGAAACGTCGAAATCATGATCCACTTGATTTTTCAGAAACTAAACTCAAATATCTACAACATATTCAAAAATCAAAGCCAAATCTCTTCTCAATTGATGGGAATTATTTTTTAAAATTTGCTACCAGATCTGTCTTCTTTTTTTACAACTTTATGTAGTCTCACCAAAACGTCTCTATCTTGGTGTAGGAGCTTCTGAATGACGAGCGACTTGATTCTATAGAAACTAGACTTCAAAGTCTATAACATATCAAAAAATCAACGTAAAAATCCTCATGGATTGACGAGAATCAATTTTTAAAGTTGGTCTTCAATTCCGCCATTATTGTTTTGCAGATTTGTCGAGTCTCACCAAAACATCCATATCTTGGTGTAGGAGAGCTCGAATGGAGATGGACTTGATTCTATAGAAAATAGACTATTAAGTCTACAACATATCAAAAAATTAAAGCCAAAGTTCTCATGGATTGACCAAAATTATTTTTTTTAAAAATAGCAATCCAATTGACTTTGGACAACATTCGTGAATTCACTACTCTGCATCTTCGCCGAAGAGCCGCATATTGATTTCCATATTGATTAAGAACTTTGTCATCATCTATATGGAGAGAGAAAAAAATCTCTTAAGCTAATAGGATCATATTCATCACGACGAGCGTGATGGCATATGCCACAATTTTCATCATGTCGATTTGAAGCTTCGTGCATCACTTTTTTTTGTAGGTTTACGATGGACCGCAAACAGTCTCAATCGGACCAAAAAAGCGAGGGGTAATCCATACTTGACAAGGAACCACTTGGTGCATCTTCTTTTGCAAAAGCGATTTTGATGACAAACCATACATGATACATCTTCTTTTGCAATTGCAGTTTTGATGACGAACCATGCATGATGCATCTTCTTTTGCAGTTCCGGTTTTGACGACGAACCATATTTGGTGCATCTTCTTTTGTAGTTGCGACTTTGATGACAAACCACACTTGGTGCATCTTCTTTTGTAGTTGCGGCTTTAATGATGAATTACACTTAGTGCATCTTCTTCTACAATTGTGACTTTGGCAAGAATCACACTTAGTGTATCTTCCTCTAAATTGCGGCTTAACGACGAACCACACTTTGTACCTCTTCCTCTGTAGTTTTGATTTTGGCAAGAAAGAGATTTTGGTGTAGTCTGTCCTAGTTTTGAAGAGCAACTATTTGTCACATGATCAGCTCCACAAATCAGACTTCAAAATATACCCCCATGCCAAAGATAGAGGCTCGCTTATGACTACATCTATTCATAGAAATATTTGAAGTGATGATGTTTGATGAAGAGGTGATGCGAACTTGATAAAAGACATCCAAGATGAGTCGTTTGATTTTTTTTCATCCCTTTCTCATGATTGTTGATGTGTAAAAACTCTTGCAATTTTGAAGTAATAAAATATATTTACTTTACACTTCAATGCAAAACATTTGAGTTTTTTTTAAATTTGCCTAGGCCATCTATTTCAAGGGTTCAACCTATTGAATATTTTTTTGGACCATACAGATTTAAACTCATGAGAGACAAGAGTAACAATTTGAAGATTTAACTCATTTTCATGGAGCTTTTGTAACTTGAAGACTTGACTCGAATTTGAGAAGCATCACGATTTGAAAACTTAGCTCAAATTTGAGAAGGTTTGAAACTTTAGGCTTAGTTCAAATTTGATGAGCTTCATGACATGCATTTTAGACTCGTGCATCGAGGAGCATTTTGATTTGAAGATTTTGCTCAAATTTGATGAACTTTATGACATGCATTTTAGGCTCATGCGTCGAGGAGCAGTATGACTTGCAGTTTAGGCTCATACGTCAAGGAGCATGTCGACTTACATAGACTCTTCAATTTCGGGTTTGAATGAAAACTTGTCTTCATCCTCAATGTCAATTATATTTTCTTCATAAGGTTCGAAGTTGGATGATTCTTGATCTCCATTTGAAGTCATACTCAGTTCCATATCATGAGCACGAGTTGCTAGTTCTTCAAACGTTTTAGGTTTTATGCCTTGCAATATATAACGAAGATCCCAATGCATACCTTGGATGCATATTTCTATCCCAGATGTTTCACTAAGGCGATCTTTGTAGTTAAGACTTAAGCTCCTCAAACGATTTATGAAGTCAATGGCTTGCTCATCATTTCTTTGACGGACGTTTGCAATCTCGATCATGCTCACAACACGCCTTGTGCTATAAAAATGCTTGAAGAATTGTCGCTCCATCTTCTCCCAACTATCGATAGAACTAGATTCAAGATCTATGCACCATTTGAAAGTAATTTCGGTGAGAGATCTAAAAAACTACTTAACAAGATAATCACCGTATGTTCCAGCATTATAGCAAGTTTCGACAAAGTGTGCTACATGTTGTTTTGGATTTCCATTACCGTCGAATTGCTGCAACTTAAGAGGTTGATAACGAACATGTATTTTTAGGTTATCAACTCTTTGAGAATATGACTTTACATATGTGATAGGAGACTTGGAAGTGGACTCAAATTTATCATTGATGAAGTCTTTTAATTGGTCAACGTGAATCAGACCTTCGGTAGACACTTGAAACTCTTTGATGATTGTTTCTTGTTTTGCGAAGGACTATCTTTTCTCTTGCGTTTCATAAAGCTTTGCGCATAATTGAGTGGGTTCTCTTTCCTCCATATTCTCCATCATGTTTGTCAACTTGGTAGTTTGGACGTCTCGACCTTTGATGTATTTTGAAAGGCCTTCAACTGCTTTTGTCAAATTTGCAAGTTGCTCTTCTATAGTGGAAGTTTCGATCACCATCGTATATGATGGATAATAACATTGATTTTCTAAAACATGAGATGCAAATATGTTATGCGGAGTAGATCCGATTCTTAAGACATCATTGTCGGCTGAAGTGAAGGACTTTTTGGACGTAGATAAGCTTAATTAGGAAAGAACCCTTTCAACCATTTTGGTGATGACTTCTTTTGCGGCTTTTGTGGGAGTGTCAGTACCCAAATTACCCCCTAGACGTGACATGGCGTACAAGACCCCGAAAAGTCCTATACAAGCCACTTAGCATACATCATACAACATAATAGTAGATAAGAGTTTTTCAAACACAATTATTATTCAAAAGAGTCATCAAAGTAGCGGAAGTCTAAACATTTTCTTAAATTCATCTAATACATGAATAGAAGGAAAGTGTGACGTAACCTATACAAGTCTTAAAAGTAAAATTAAAAAAAAGGTAAATGTGGCTATATCCTCGAACATATGAGGACTCACCAAATCTTTAACTTTCAAATGTAGCGACCAGCCACGGGTGGATGGAAATAAGCCAGATCCTACACTTATAAGAAAATGTAGGCAAGAGTATGCTTTAATACAAGAATGTACCAAGTATGATAACTATGCATAAAGGTTACAAAATCATGCTAAAGAGGGCTATACATAAGATGCAATGACCAAGTTAAAACCATAGGATGCCATGATAGGAAACATGAAGTAAAGAACCATGATCAATGCAAGGAAATCATCATAAAACAACATATGCTTAGTAAGCCTTTAGAAAGAGATCTTAGTTCATTATTCTGGGAAGTGAGACTTTTACCGACATAGACCATGTGAGCTATAACATGAAATTTGGTGTCTACCACCACACCGAAAATAGGTGTCCTTACTTGCCAAGGTAAGAACCATAGTTTCTAGCTTAAGTGGATCCACTAGCTAATGTCTAACTAAGACAAACCTATGGTGGCACATAGTTATGGGATAAGGAGATTGCTACTAGAAACCCGGCCTCTACTAGCGGGAGAGCTTCCACCTCAATATCCACTCGGTGCTAAGCATAGTTCCCATGGAATAGTCATAAATTCAAAACTTATCTTATCATCAATAGACATGGGTAATCGCCTCTTGTCTTATCATTAGGATTATTCCTTAATCTTGATTCAAAGTTTAGTTGAGAAAACCTTTCAACCTTTATGAATCCTTTATGTGAGAATACCCTTTCACAACAACACAATAACAATGCTTCACTCTCAAAGCAACTTAAACCAACATAATTTTCATAATTGAACATGCATTATTTCATAAAATTCATCCTTTGATCATTCATAAACTTCATCATAGAATCATAGATTGAAAATCATAAATCATGCATGGGCTCATATAATTTCATCTTAAAATCATTGAATTAACTCAATTCATGCATAATCAACCTCAATTTCATCAATTAACTCATAATTTGAGAGAACCCACAAGATAGAAGAAAACCCTAATTTCTATTGAAGAATTCTAACTTTGTAAATTGGGGAATTTAGGAACCCTATGGAGGAAAGGACTCCATAGGTGAAAGCTATCATACCTCAATGCCAAAAGCTTGAAACCAAGGGAGGATTAGGAGACTTGAATCTTCAAACCCTAGATTCTTCTTCTTCTTCTTCTTCCTTAGATAGAGAATTATTGGAGGGAGAGCTTTGAAGAGTGATTAAAAGATTTAGATTTAGGCTTAAAAGGTTTATATAGGGTCTAAAATAAAAGGGTAACTGACCTAGATTAGACATTAAACCCTTAGGGAGAAGACCAAAAAGCCCTTTAAAAAAATAAGTGCCAAGCGAAAACAGAAAATGCTGTCGCTTGCAAAAGCCACTCGCGGAGTGAACTTCCAGCTCGCCGAAAGTTCCATCTCGTCGAAGGGCTCTGTATTATGAAATTAGGGTATTTTTCCTTCTTTTAAAATCTGAGGTGTTACATTATCTTCCCCTTGAGGACATTCGTCCTCGAATGGAACCCAAGACATCATAAGGAGGGTAGATACAAGATCTAACAACCCTACAAGAATGCAATCACATAATGTACATATCCGAGAAGGAAACATCAATTCTAAGCTAAAGCATGTTCAAAACATCATTTCATGAAGTCTACATGCAGCTCATACTCAAAAGCACATGATCATGAAGAAATCAATCAACTTGGTGCATTTTCTCAAAATTTAAGCTTTTCATGAACATGCAAAAATGAGGAATCATGGGAATATCTAAGACACGTGAAACCAAAAGAGTAAACCATGAGGAATTAAATACCTCAAGCAAGAGTAGGAATAGAGAGAAAGAGATAAGGATAACGGTACATCATATCGGCCTCAGCCTCCCAAGTAGCACCCTCAACTAACTGATTCCTCTACTGAACCTTCATGGAAGCGACTTCTTTATTCCTCAACTTCAGGACTTGCCGGTCTAAAATCTCAGCCGGAACTTCTTCATAAGAAAGACTATCCTATATACCAAGACTCTCTAATGGCACTATGGCTCTCAGATCACCAACACATTTCTTCAACAAGGAGACATGGAATACCGGATGCACCGATGCCAAATCATTAGGTAAGTCAAGTTCATAAAAAACTTTACCAATACGCCTCAAAATCTGATATGGGGCCATATAACGGGGACTAAGTTTCCCTTTCTTTACAAACCTCATTACACCTTTCATGGGTGAAATCTTCAAATAGACCCAATCATCCAAATCAAATTCTAGATCTCTCCTTCTAACATCGGCATAGGATTTTGTCGGCTTTGAGCCATTCTCAACATTTCTATAATAAGCTGAACTTTCTCCATAGCCTCATGTACCAATTCGGGACCTATCAAAGCAACTTCGCCAGCTTCAAACCAACCAATAGGAGATCTACATCTCATACCATAAAGATCCTCAAACGGAGCCATACTAATACTCGAATGATAGCTATTATTATAGGCAAACTCAATCAAAGGCAAATGATCCCAATTACCCTTGAAGTCAATCACACAAGCTCTCAACATATCTTCCAAAGTTTAGATAGTACGTTCTGCTTGCCCATCGGTTTGAGGATGAAATGCCGTACTAAGATTAGCACGGGTACCAAGGCCCTTTTGGAAAGATTTCCAAAACTGAGAGGTGAATTATGTACCACGATCGGATATAATGGATAGGGGCACTCAATGCAACCTAACCATTTTCTTTAGGTATAACTTAGCATAGTCTTCTGTCGAATAAGAAACTTTGATGGGAATGAAATGAGCTGATTTCGTCATACGATCCACAATAACCCATACCGATTAATATTGTCGCCGGGTGTGTGGTAAACCAACAATGAAGTCCATATTCAAATATTCCCACTTCCAAGTAGGAATACTAATGTCTTGGGACAAACCGTCCAACTTTTGGTGCTCTACTTTCACTAGTTGACAATTAGGACACCTAGCCTCAGATTCCGCGATGTCCTTCTTCATCCCATTCCACCAATAGACCTCCCAAAAATCACGGTACATCTTTGTGGCTCCCGGGTGAATGGAATACCAGGAACTTCAGAACACACAAACGACCTTGATATCGGAGTACACCATCTCCCCCTTGGGAGAAAGCCTCAACGGACTTTTTCAGCACCGCCTCCTTCAACTCTATCATAACTGGATCAAGACCTTGCATTGCTTTCACATCCGTCATAAAGGATGATTTTGCACCTTTATGAATAACAACACCACCTTCACTTGAATCAATCAACCGAAAACCCAATCGGGCAAACCAATGAGCATCTCGAACCAATTCCTTCTTACTATTCTCAACACGAGTAACACTACCCATGGATAATCGACTAAGAGCATCCGCCACCACATTTGCATTTGTAATGTCAGCCTCGAGCTGGAACAATACCTGGGCCCAGCCCAATCATCGATCACGAGCTGGAAATACCGGACTCTAATCGGGTAACGTCAGTCTCGAACTGGAACAATACTTAGGCCTTTCCTTATCATCAGTCACGAGCTGGAAATATCAGACTCTAACCGAGTAACGTCAGCCTCAGATCGGAAATCCCACCTCTTTCTCAATAACCTAGAGCTGGAAATACCAGCTCCAACCGGGTAATGTCTGCCTCAAACCGAAAATCACACCTCTCGCTCAACAACAAAGCACTGTAAATACCAACTTCAACCAGGTAACGTCAGCTGTGCAGATGGGAATATTAGCCTACAAGCAACGGCATCGCACTGGAAATACTTTTCTGTAATCGTGTAACCTCAGCTGCGGACCGGATTCTAGTATCCTAGCCCCGACAGCCTAACGCTGGAAATACAAGATGTTAATCGGGTAACGTCAGCTGAGTACTGGAGCTAACCACCTCGAATCGGATACAACCATATATAAACAATACAACACAAGGCTAAACACCACAGGTGACTCCCACCCACCCCCCAAGGATATAAACCGAAGGCTCCTAGCCTAGCACAATCCAACCGACAATCGACGCAATAGCAACATATTCGGGCAGCACCCCAGAATTGTAGAAATAAGGGAGACAGAATCAGAAGATGTGAAAGCCATGAAAATGCCTAAACTAAGGCTCATACCATCAAACCCAAGTCTGCTATACCAGTCTACAAGGACCTAGTCCATCCGAAACAACGTCGGATACATACTCAAATCAACAGGGGCATAGGACTAAGGCAATACTATCCTAACCTATTCTAAGGCCGAAGATATCACAGAAATCAACAAAAATTAAGAAAATATCCTGAACCCACGCATGCATCAATAGATAGCCACCCAACAGATAACCCACAACAAATCAACAGCAACACAAGTCATCAACTAAGCGAAAGCATGATATTAATCCCGAACAGCCCACAAATCAACTCTAAACGAAGAAAATTTTAGAAAGAAGGGAAGTCGTAACCTACTAGGAAGCCGATCACATGCACTCTAAGTCACTCTGTCAGAGCTTTTCCCATCCGAATGGCCTTAGACTGTTGCCACGCTATAAAAAAGAGAATCACAGCGCCAATACGGTCATTTAAACACTAAAATCATCAAATTCGGAGACAGACCAATTTTGGAGTCAAAATCGAGAACATGGGACCCGCTCAGGATATTCTGGAATTGACTCCATGAAGAGGTCCCAAATCCTCCCCCGAACTTGTATTCCAAAACGGAACACTCATCGGAGCTCGGATCAACTCCATGCAACTCAAACAAGAAACGCAAAACTTTACAACTAATAAGCCTAAGAAAGCAACCTACGCCTCAAATTTACGAAAAATGAGGTACACCCAACGCAATCCAAACACGAACCCAACGAGAATTTGAATGCTTGGGACTTCGAATCACCAAAAACTGATAACTTAAGAGGAAGATATGATTTTTTGAATGAATCATCCAAATGAGCCTCGCCTCCTTATATAAACCACTGCCACTCACTCTTCACCACGAACGCGGCCCAAAGTCCCCGTGAACGCGGAGGGAAACTAACCACTACTCTGCAAACGCAGAGGCAAACCCACAACTACTCCACTAACGCGGCCCCCAACCCGTGAATGTGGAGAATAAGAATACCCCCACACCACAGACCTCCGTGAACGTGGATAACCTTCTGCGAACGCGGAGCATAAGGACACAGACCTTCGCGAACGCGGAGTAGCCACTATCACACCTCCGTGAACAGGGGGCCTATCCCGCGAATGTAGAGAGTAAATGTGTCTACAATTTTGACAGCTGCAACAGCTGAGTTTTGGACAACGCAAAAACTCTGACGGGGTGCTCGGAATTCGTTCGGAACCCCGTGCATGCAAACGAGATATGCTACACCCTCGAATTAAACGTTCCAGACTCAATGGCTCAGTTAAAATTTTCATACGAGGTCGTTTCAATAGAAAGTTGGTCCCACACCTAATGGGCCATTTTAGACAATTTCTACTGGAGGCCTCGAATTTTGATCGGAAGTTCTTAAAGGGTCATTCTAGATAAAAATCGGCATTCCGGATCTAACCACGCTGTTGGAATTTTCATTTGAGCACGTTTACCAAGAATGTTCACCAAAGTCAACTTTAACCCAAATTTTGAAAGCTAAAGAGCTAACATGCCCCAAAATCACACTGGAAGCCCTGGGACTCGGGCAAACCATGCTTCTAGCCTAATTTGGTAGTTCCGAAGCTGATGGAACCGTAAGAATTCTTTTCTGAGGTCGTTTACCTGAAGTTATCGCTGAAATCGACTTTTCAATGTTCAAAAGCTCCAAAACAGGAAAAAACAGGCATAAAAACCAAACGAACGACCAGGCGACCGAACAGTCAATGCCAACAAGTCATTATTTACTTGGGGTCGCTACAGGAATGTTTTAAATGAAAGAAAGGAGGCACTAACACAAAAATAATCTAGAGGGTCATTACAACATCCACTTACTAAAAGGACTTTCGTCTTCGAAAGTAAGAGTCAAGAAGTACCTGAGGGCTCAAATAAGTTAGGGAACTGCTCCCGCATCTCCCGCTCGGTCTCCCAGGTAGCCTCCTCAACTGGATGGTGTCACCAACAGACCATAACTATGGGAATGGCTCTCGACCTCAATTGTCTCACATCTCTGGCAAAAATAGCAACTGGCTCCTCAATATAGGTCAAACGATCATCCAACTCAGCTGCATCATACTAGAGCACATGAGACTCATTTGGAACATATCGACACAACATCGAAACATGGAAAACTTGATGAATAGCAGAGAATGCTGGAGGTAAAGCTAACACATAATCCACCTCACCAACTGCCCTCAAAATTTCAAAAGGCCCAATATACCTAGGGCTAAGCTTGCCCCGCCTCCCATATCTCATCACGCCCTTCATGGGAGACACTCGGAGGAATACTCTATCACCCATGGAAAATCTCAACGGTCCACGTCTGCGGTCTGCATAACTCCGTTGTCTACTCTTAGGCGTCCTGAGCCAAACCTGAATCAATCTCACATGCACAAGGGTCTCCGGAAACAGATAAGTCCCCCGCGGCCTAGGCTCCGTAGACTCAAACCAACCAACTGGAGTGCGACAAAAACTACCATACAAGGTAGCTATTGTTGTACGCAAACTCTGCTAAGGGCAAGAAACGGTCCCACTGACCTCAAAAATCAATAACACAGGCCCATAACATATTCTCAAGGACCTAGATAGTGCACTCTGACTGGCCATCAGCCTGCGGGTGAAAAGTTGTGCTAAGATCAACCCGGGTGCCCAACTCCTCCTGAAACACCTTCTAGAATCTAGAAGTGAACTGCGGACCCCGGTCTGAAATGATGGAAATAGGCACACCATGAAGACGGACCACATCCCGGATGTAGATACGAGCTAACCTCTCAGCTTGGAAGGATGTTTGAACAGGTATGAAGTGTGCTAACTTGGTCAATCGATCCACGATGACCCAAATGTTGTCAACACCTCTAGAAGTCAGTGGCTGCCTCACAACGAAGTCCATGGTAATACGCTCCCACTTCCACTCAGGAATGGGTAATCTCTGCAACTCTCCACCAGTTCTCAAATTTTCGGTCTTCACCTGCTGGCAATGCAAGCAACGGGACACATAGTCTGAGATTTCCTTCTTCATACTGCTCCACAAGTAGTGCTGCCTCAAACTATGATACATCTTAGCTGTGCCTGGATGGATGGAATACATGGAGTCATGGGCCTCGCTAAGGATTAGTTGGATCAAATCACCAACTCTCGGAACACCCAAACGGCCTGCAAACCTCAAAACTCCATTTGAATCTAAGGAAGCCTGCCCAACATCACCCACCAAAACTCTATCTCTAAGTGCCACCAAACACTCATCCTCAAACTGACGACTACAAATCTAATAAAGAAGCGACGATTGAACCCCCACATAAGCTAACACTCGACTGGAATCTGAAACATCAAGTTTGACCATTCGATTGGCTAAGGACTAGATGTCCAAAGCTAAGGGTAACTCCGAAATAGAAAGGAACGCTAGACTACCCATACTTCCTGCCCTCCAACTCAAGGCATCCGCTACTACATTCGCCTTTCCCGGGTGGTAGAGAATAGAGAGATCATAGTCCTTTAGGAGCTCAATCCAACGGCGCTGCCTCAAACTAAGATCTCTCTGGCTCTTAATGTACTGAAGGCTCTGGTGATTGGTATAGATCTTACAACAAACTCCATAAAGGTAATACCTCCAGATCTTAAATAAGAAAACTACCACTGCCAACTCCAGATCAAGAGTGGGGTACTTGCGCTCATGCAGCTTAAGCTACCTCAATGCATAAGAAATAACCCAGCCCTGCAGCATCAAAACACAACCAAAACCAACGCCGAATGCGTCACAATAAACCGTGAAGCCCTCGCCCTCAACTTGAAGAGTCAATATAGGAGAGGTGGTCAGTAACTCCTTAAGCCTTAGAAAGCTCCTCTCACACTCCTCTGACCACACAAAGGTAATATCCTGGCGAGTAAACCGAGTCAGAGGTGCTGCTATTGTGGAGAAACCCTTGACAAAGCGCCTGTAGTACCTTGCCAATCTGACGAAGCTCCGAATCTTAGTCACACAACTGGGCCTAGCCCAATTACGAATAGCCTCAATCTTCGTTGGGTCCACCATTATACCATCCTTGGACACAACGTGCCCCAAGAATGCTACGGACTCAAGCCAAAACTCACATTTTGAGAACTTGGCATAAAGCCGATGATCTCTCAAAGTCTGGAGCACTATTCTCAGATGTTGTTCATGCTCACCATGGCTCCGCGAGTATACTAAGATGTCATCAATAAAGACTATGACGAAGGAGTCCATATACTGCCTTAATACATGAGTCAACAAGTCCATGAAAGCGGCAGGGGCATTAGTCAACCCAAAATACATCACTAGGAACTCATAATGGCTGTAACGAGTCCTAAATGCTGTCATAGGGATGTACGCTGCTCTCACCCTCAACTGATGGTAGCCAGATCTCACGTTAATCTTCAAAAACACGGTGGCACCCTAAAGCTGGTCAAATAGACCATCTATACGAGGCATGGGGTAATGGTTCCTGACCGTCACCTTATTCAGCTGTGTGTATTCAATACACATTCGCATGGTGCCATCCTTTTTCTTCACAAACAAGGCTGGGGCACCCCAAGGTGACACACTAGGCTGAATGAACCCCTTGCCCAAGAGCTCCCAAAGCTGAACACTGAGCTCCTTGAGCTCTAAAAGTACCATACGATACGTCGGAATATAAATAGGATGAGTACCGGGCTCCAAGTCTATGGCGAAGTCAATATCCAGCTCTAGGGTAGGCCAGGAAGGTCGACGGGAAATACATCAGCGAACTCTTGGACTATAGGTATGGAATCAATTTTAGGGCCCTCTATACTGACATTTCTAACATATGCGAAATAAGTCAAACATCTGTTGGCTAAAGTAACGAACTTGGCATAGCAATCCAAGACGGCCCGGTGAGAGGATTGCCAATCCATGCCCAAAATCACATCAAAATCCGCCATACAAAGCATAATAAGATCGACCAGAGTGTTCTGCCCCTGAACAGTCACCACCCAAGATCTACACACCATATCACTACTAAAGAATCCCCTACTAGGGTCAAAACAAGAAAATGCACAGATAAGGGCTCAGGACTCACTCACAATCGAGGCACACAATAAGCCGACACATACGAATAACTAGAACAAGGGTCAAATAAGGCTGAAGCAGACTGATGGCATAAAAGAACCATACCTGTGATCACATCATCGGATGCCTCGACCTTTACTCTAGCTGAAGCTGCATAGAAAAGGCCCTGGGCACCTCTACTTCGAGCATCCACACTACTGCATGTCCTGCCTCCCTGGGAACCTCCACGAGAACCCTGCTACTGACCTCCTCACCTAGCTGGAGGTGCTACCGCTGAAACCGGTCTTGCCACCCGAGGAGCTGGTAAAGTTGACCTAGAAACAGGGCACTACCTAGCCCAATGACTAAGCTCCCCAGGGGTGAAGCAACCCTGGGATGATCTGCTCACCGTAGAAGGCCAGCCACCCCAACCTGATAGACCTAACTGGAATCCACGTCGACCCTGACTCTGGCTAGGACTATGCCCACTCTAACAGTGCTAGTCACCCTCTAAGTTCTGTAGTACTGCCTGATATGGGCGACAAGACTGGCCCGAATGGAACCCCTGATGAACTCGATCTCAGGTATCCCTCTACCTATGATGGGCCCCACTGAAGCTATAATCTGGCCTAGCCCTCTTCCCACGGCCATATGGGCCTCCCGACGGAGCTTCTCAATAATGTGGTCATGGTCCACCATATCAAGAAATGTACGGCCCACTGATAGCATACCCTGCGACTTAATCCTCAACTGCAGTCTCAAACCTCTAACAAAGCATCGGACCCGCTGCTCCTCTATAGGTAGAATCATGGTGGCATGATGAGAAAAATCCAAAAATTTGGCCTCGTACTCTGACACTGTCAACGATCCCTTCTCAAACCTCGTGAACTCATCACAGAGTCGATCCCTGACACTCTGTGGAATATACTTAGACCGAAAGGCCTTAGAAAACTCCATCCATGATACCGGTGGTTACCCAGCTGACCTGGTCTCGATAAAAGAATGACACCACTATTTGGTTGGTCCGTCTAACTGATAAGAAAACCCCCTACGGACACCCTGTAGCCTCCCAAAGATATGTCATGGACATCTCTGTGCCAACCCTTAGGACTCTACAAGATACTAGTTCTTTACAAGTGAAACCAGCAAACCTAGGGCTCTAATACCAACTTGTCTCAACCTGATTTCTCGAATCAAGAAGGCGCTTGCCAACCCGCAGTAGGTTAGCCAAAACCCTATCCCGGAACTTAGCAGTAATGGGACGAAGGGTGGAAACTAACCCTCAACTAAGTGAAAGAAACAAATATAGCACATAGGAAGGCGGAAGCCAAACCAAACTATATATACAAGAAACCTCCCAGAACCTGGAATTCAAAAGTGCAGAACTACTAACAAGAGTACAAATCCCAAAAGTGTACCACAGAAACAAACTGTCTCGAAAACAAAAGTCAAGTAAAAATGTAAAATACATAAGGAGACAGTTAATCCCATAACGCCATGTGCTCACCCTCGTCTCCTGGACAGACAACTGCAGGCTTGAACTAAACGCTGAGAACTGGTGCTCGGACCTGTATCGCGAAAAATAGATGCAGAGTGTAGCATGAATAGCAAAACAATAGGTACCCAGTAGGCATCAAAGACCGACTGAGCAAGAAAGGTAAAGACAGGCAGAGAAGATAGAATCAACACAAACAGATGTCAACACAACGAAAGCAGAGAAAGCGGAAGGTTAACAAAGAACAAGTAGGCTAAACCCAGCTGAGCCCCCTATGAGACCTGCAGGGCACACTCGTGCACAAGTTTTAAAAAAATCCGAACGGACCCCCATAAGCCCAACAGGTACACAAAAGAGCTATCTACTCAACAAAAGAAAACACAACTCTAGAAGCCTCAACATCCATGGGTCCCGGACCCAAATAGATCACACCTGGGCCTCGCCTAATCATCAGTCACGAGCTGGAAATATCAGACTCTAACTGTGTAACGTCAACCTTGAGCTGGAACAATACCTGGGCCCAACCCAATAATCAGTCACGAGCTGGAAATACCGGACTCTAACTCGGTAACGTAAGGCTTGAGCTGGAACAATACCTGGGCCTAACAAAATCATCAGGCACGAGCTTGAAATATCAGACTCTAACCGGGTAACGTCATCCTCGGACCAGAAATCACACCTCTCGTTCAACAGCCTAGCACTGGAAATACCAGCTCCAACCGAGTAACGTCTTCCTTGGACCGGAAACCACACCTCTCACTCAACAGCCTAGCACTGGAAATACCGGCTACAAGTGAGTAACGTCAGCTACGTAGCTGGGACTAGTAGCCTACGAGCAACGACATCGCGCAGGAAATACCTGGCTGCAATCGTGTAACGTCAACTGTGGACCGGATGCTAGCAGCCTACCCTTGATAGCCTAGCACTTGAAATACCGGATGCTAACCGAGTAACGTCAGCTGCGTACTGGAGCTTAGTACCTCGAACCAGATACAATGACATACAAACAATACAACACAAGGATAAACACCACGGGTCACCACCTACCCCGCAAGGATATCATCGGAAGGCTCCCAGCCTAGCACAATCCAACAAACAATCGGCGCAATAGCAACATCTTCCAGCAGCACCCCAGAATCACAGAAATAAGAGAGAAAGAATCGAAAGATCCGGAAGCCACTAAAACACCTAAACTAAAGCTCATACTATAAGACCCAAGTCTCCTAGGCCAATCTACAAGGACCTAGTTCATCCGAAATGACGTCGGATACATACTCAAATCAACAGGTTCATAGGACTAAGGCAATACTATCCTATCCTATTCTAAGGCCGAAACAATAAAAGAAATACATAGAAATCAAGCAAATATACCGAACCCACGCATGCATCAACAAATAGCCATCCAACAGATAACTCAAAGCAAATCAACAGCAACCCAAGTCATCAACTCAGCCTAAGCATGATACTAATCCCGAACAACCCAGAAATCAACTCTAAATGAAGAAAATCGGAGAAGAAAAATAGAAATACTAACCCACCCCAGATTCACACACATCAACCAGCATTTACACATTTAAGCTCAATCTAGAAAGATGGGAAGTAGTAACCTACCAAGAAGCCGATCACGCGCGCTCAAAGTCATATTGCCGTAGCTTTTTCTTTCAAACGGCGTAAGACTGCTGCCACGCTATCAAAAATAGATTCACATCGTCAATACAGTCATTTAGACACTAAAATCATCAAATTCAGAGACAAACCAATTACAGAGTCAAAATCGCGAACAAGGGACCTGCTCTGGATTTTCAAAAATTGACTCCGTGAAGAGGTCCCAAATCCTCCCCCGAACTTGTATTAAAAAATGTAACACTCATCAGGGCTCGGATCAGCTCCATGCAACTCAAACAAGAAACTAAAAACTTTACAACTAATAGGCCTAAGAAAGCAACCTACGCCTCAAATTCATGGAAAACGAGGTACACCCAATGCAATCCAGTCGCGAACCCATGAAGCCAACGAGTATCTGAACGGCTGGGACTTCGAATCCCTAAAAACTGATAATCGAGGAGGGAGATATGATTTTTTGAATGAATCATCCAAATGTGCCTCGACCTCCTTATATAAACCTCTGCCACCCGCTCTTCTCCTCGAACGCGGCCCCAAGGCCCCGTAAACATTAAGGGAAACTAACCACTACTCTGTGAACGCGGCCCCCGGCCTGCGAACATCGAGGAAAACCCACAATAGCTCTGCGAACGGGGCCCCCAACTCGCGAATGTGGAGAACAAGAACACCCCCACACCACAGACCTCCACGAACGCGGATAACTTTCTGCAAACGTAGAGCACAAGGACACAAACCTCCGCGAATGCAGGCTCTGGCCTGCGAACGCGGAGTAGACACTCTCATTCCTCCGCAAACGCGGAGCCTATCCCGCGAACATGGAAAGTAAATGTGTCTGTAATTTTGACAGCTGCAACAGCTGAGTTTTTGACAAATCAAAAACTTCGATGCGGTGCTCGAAATTCATTCGGAAACCCGTGCACATAAACGAGATATGCTACACCCTCGAATTCTATGTTTCGGACTCAATGGCTTAGTTGAAATTTCCATACGAGGTGGTTTCAGCTAAAAGTGGGTCCCACACCTAATGGACCATTTTAGCCAATTTCTATCGGAGGCCTCGGGTTTGGATCGGAATCTCCCGAAAGTTCTCGAAGGGTCATTCTAGACTAAACTCAGGATTTCGGAACTAATCGCTCTGACGGAATTTTTATCCGAGAATGTTTACCAAGAATGCTGACCAAAGTCAACTTTAAGCCAAATTTCGATGGCTAAAGAGCTAATTGGCCCAAAAATTACACTAGAAGCCCCGTGACTCGGGTAAACATGCTTCTAGCCTAATTTGGCCTTTTTTGGAGCTGATGGAACCATCAGAATTCCCATCTAAGGTCATTTACCTGAAGTTATGACAAAAATCATCTTTTCAATGTTCAAAAGCTCTAAAACAGGAAAATAGGCATAAAACCAAACAAATGACCAGGCGACCGAACAGTCAGTGCCAGCAAGTCATAAATTACTTGGGGTCGGTACAAGAACGCTCTACACGACAGAAAGAAGGCACTAACATGGTAATGACCTAGAAGGTGACTACAGTATTGTGCTTATCTTTATTGCCTCTTGTGCTTTTGATTTTTTTTGGCTTGAGGACAAGCAAAGTTTCTAAGTTAGGGGTGTTGATGAGTAGGTGATTTTCACTCATTTTGAGTCTTTTTCTTGTGATTTTGTGTCACTTAAGTAGAGAAAAAGGTTAATTTTCCTTTGAATATGGTTGTTTCAGGTACATGATGGTTAACAAGGAGTTTTGATGAAAAAGAATGGAAATTGGGGAAAATAGAGCTAAAATAAGGATTTTAGAGCTGGCAGTAAAGTACTCTCCACGAACGCGGAGATCAAGTCTAATGTGAAGTGTGAACACGGGAAGCTTCTGCGAACATAGAGTTCAACCATGCTGAGTACCACAAACGCGGGACATCCTTCGCGAATGCAGAGTGCTATTATGCTTAGCTCTACGAACGCGGAGCTACCTTAGCGAACACAGAGAAGAAATGTGACTGGCAACTGGGTAGTTCTGGAAATTCACGTTTTGACCCTAATTCCCCATATACACTAAAACACAGCCAATTTGGTGGGATTATCACAGTAATACAAAATTATTAAACTAATTCTGATATTATCCAAGAGAAAAGAACTTAGAGATTGAGGCTTCGGCATAGCTTTGAGAGCAAGGTTTCTCAACAAACATCATTAGAATGGAGATTGTGAGATTGTGTTGTAACTTTTTTTCATCTTTCTTCAACTTTTTTCTTTGTATTTGTAACGCCCCAAGTTTTCAAAGAAAGACAATGCAGCTTTTCAAAATTCTGGTGCCAGTGATGACGGAGGCCACCTACGGACCGTAGGTATAACACCCCAAGCTTCCAAGGGATTTTAAAATGCAGAACTCACCTGAAGACAGTGACCAACGGAGGCCACCTACGGGCCGTAGATGGATTGACGGGCCGTAGGTGGGGACAGTCAACGGCACTGTGAAATTTCAAGATTTCCAAGTTTCTGAACTTTGACCTACGGAATAGCAGGATGGTTCGTAGTTCTATTGACGGGCCGTAGATGGGTTCTGTAGATGCCTTCTAGACTTAGCCAAATTTTCAGCCCAAAATGAACTTTCTGAATCAATTGACGGAAGAGCAGGACGGTTCGTCAATTGATGTACAGACCGTAGATCATGTCCATCGATTGGCCCCGACAGATTTGAATTAAGGGTTTTTTAGCCTTTTCCCTAATTGTTTACCTATTAAGCTAAGTCGGTTATACCCTAAATCTAAGACCTATAAATATGTTCTAAGCCTAATTCCTTTCATTCTAATTCATTCAAAAACTCTCTCAACTCTCAAAGAAGAAGAAGTAGCTTGAATCATCCATTGAAGACCTTCAATCTTCTCCAATTTCTTATGGATTGCTTTGAGGTATGATAGTTTTCACCATTAGGAGTCCTTTCCTCTAATGGGCCCTTCCTCTTCTTCATTTTTTTCAAAGTATTACTCTAACCCAATTGAATTAGGGTTTTGCTCAATCATTGTGGGTTCTTCAATTATGATTTCAATGTTTGATTTTATGATTCCTAGTGCACGATCTAGCGTGATAAAGTAACTTAGTGCACGAATTAGAGTGAATTACATGATTTGATGTAAAGATTGCATGAACCCCCATAATCCCAAGCTAATTCTCCCCAATTTGATAATCTATGCTTATATTGTTGTGTTGAGCTATGATTTAATGAAGTTTATGAATTCTCTATGAGATCAAGCATGACTAATGAATGAATTGAGGATAATCTTATGAATTTAGCATGATCAAGTCAAAAGCATGATTTTCCTCTATTATTTGAGTTCCTTCAAGTATGGGTAAATTGTCCTAATTATGGTTTTCTAAGTATGAGCTTGCATTGAATTGCATGATATGAGTTGAACTTGCATGAACTTTATGAACTATGAAATATGAGCATGATGAAAAAAGGGTACTTTGAGAGTAAAGTACCAAAGTTATGATATGATGATGCTATGGTTGAGTAGTGAAAGGTTTTCTCACGAAATTCTCCTACTATGATAAAAGAAGAACAAAGAGGCGATTACCCATGTTCTTAAGGAGCTATTCTAATGACGTAAGCCTGGACAAAGTCCATGGAAGATTAAACATCTATAAGCATGATTTTAACTTGAATTGGTAACCCTAGTTGTACCTTTTCATGTTTAATGATATAATATGTCAATGACTAATCCGTGGGAATTATGCTTAGCACCGAGTGGATATTGAGATGGAAGCCCTCCCGTTAGTAGAGGCCGGGTCTTCTAGTGAAAGTTGTACCGTTAGTAGAAGCCGGGTTTTCTAGATGCAGCTCTCCCGTTAGTTGAGTCCGATCCCATAAACTATGTTGCCACCATAGGATGTTGTCTTTAAGTAGACATTAGCTAGTGGATCCACCTAAGCTAAGAAGTACATGGTCTTACCTTGGCAAGTAGGACACCTCTTTTTGGTGTGGGGTAGACACCGGATTTCATGTTAATAGCTCACATGGTCTTACATGTAGGTTAAGGCTTTTCCCCACAAGTGAATGAACAAGTGTTCTCATGATGAAGTAAAGAAAAGAAGGAAAAGACTATTTAGCTTGCTTTGGCCTTGATATATGATTTATGTTTCATGTTTATCGTGTTTTTAGCTTAGCCATTGCATGTCGTGATTATGTCTCTTTCTCTAGCATGATTTATGTGCATTGCTATCATACTTATTACTTAATTGTGCTAACGCATACTTTTGCCTACATTAATTTCTTTGGTATAGGACGTGACGATTCACCTTCCACTCATGGCTAGAGCTTGATCAGAGAGTTGATAGAAGACTTGGTGAGTCCTCATCCATCCGCGACATAGCCTAGTTGTATTGGGTTACGTCCCAACTTTTCTTTCTATGATAGATTGGCTTTGAGACATGAGATGTAGACTTCCGTTGTTTCTTTTAAAAGCTTTGATATGAAATTCTCTTTCGAACTTTTATTCTCTATTATCTTGTATTTAATGTATGCTAAGGGCTTGTATGAGGCCTCTCGGGGTCTTGTACGCCATGTCACATCTAGGGGGCTCCTTGGGTCGTGACAAACTTGTTATTCAGAGCACAAGGTTTTAGAAAGATCCTAGGATGTGTCATAAGCCGTGTCAAGTAGAGTCTTGTTCATGAGTGTGAAGCGCGCCACATTTATGAATTAGAGGCTATAAGACGTTTAAGAAATTTTACTTCTTTCATTACTCCTAAGTCATGCCATAAAGTTTAACTCTATCTATCTCTATCCTAACCCCTATCCTATGCATTTCAGGATATGGCGACTCGAAGAGCTTACGCTAGAAGAAACATGGGAGAGAATGTTGAACAAGAAGCTTCTCCTCAAGCTCCTAAAGTTTTGGACGACCCTTTGGTGGAACAAGTGACTAATGCGGAGTTTAGGGCTGCTTTCCTAGTGTTGGCTCAAGCCATGACGGCTCAAGCCAATAGAGAGGTGGTGGCTCCTGTGAACCCAAATGTGGGTACAGCGGCATCAAGAGTGAGGGACTTTATAAGGACGAATCCTCCGGAATTCCATGGCCTTAAGGTTGAGGAAGATCCTCAAAAATTCATTGATGAAGTGTACAAGGTGTTGATGATCATGGGTGTGACGCCGGAAGAAAAGGCGGAGTTGGCCGCTTATCAACTCAAGGGTGTTGTCCAAATTTGATTCAATCAATTGAAGAGGGAGAAGGAGGTTAATGAGGGTCCTCTTTATTGGGAGAAATTCAAAGTTGCTTTTCTTTGATAGGTTCTTCACTCTTGAGAAGAGAGAGGCTAAGGTGCTTGAGTTTATCAACCTTCGACAAGGAAATATGAGTGCGAAAGAGTATTCATTGAAGTTCATACAATTTGTTAGATATGCTCCGTCCATCGTTGCCGACCCAAGGGCAAAAATGAACAAATCTGTGTCGCGAGTGTATGATATGTTGATGAAAGAGTGCCGCACCGCCATGCTTGTGCATGACATAGATATTTCTCGCCTAATGGTTTATGCCGAACAAATTGAAGAAACAAAGCTTAAGGAAAGGTCTAGGGAGACCAAGAGGGCTAGGACCGGAGATGGTAACTCTTCGCATGCAAGGTCCGATGGACATGGTCGTTCTAGATTTCGACAAAGGTTCTCCGGCCAAGGCTCATCCAATGCTCCTCCGAAGTCCAAAATTGATAGGGTATCTAACCCCAAGTCTCAAGGAGGGTATAATGATGATTCTTTATTGGCTCCTTATGCCAAGTGTGGGAAAAAGCATGAGGGTAGATGTCTAGCCGGTACGGATGAATGTTATAATTGTGGAAAGAATGGTCATAAGATGATGGATTGTCCATCTATCATGGTCAAGGGAAGAGAGAATAAGCAAGCTCCACCTAGAGGATCAGGTTCGAATGCTCAAAAGCAAAATCGATTTTATGCACTTCAGGTTCGTCATGAGGAAGAGAGCTCTCCCGATGTGGTTACCGGTATGTTAAGAATTTTCCATTTTGATGTTTATGCTTTGCTTGATCCCGATGCTTCCCTGTCTTTTGTGACGCCATATGTGGCTATGAGGTTTGATGTTATTCCGGATGTGTTGCTAGATCTTTTTCGTGTTTCTATTTCGATTGGAGAATCTATCATGGCTAAGAGAGTTTATAGAGATTACCCCGTCTCCTTATCCCATAGATTCACTCTAGTTGATCTGGTAGAGCTTGATATGCTAGATTTTGATGTTATTCTTGGGATGGATTGGTTTCATGCTTATTATGCCTCTATTCATTGTACGACCCGAATGGTCAAGTTTCAGTTTCCAAATGAGCCTGTCCTAGAGTGGAGGGGGGGAAATTCTATGTTTCAAGGTCATTTTGTTTCTTATCTAAAAGCTAGAAAGATGATCTCAAAGGGTTGCATTTACCATCTTGTTAAGGTGAGTGATACAAATTCCAAGACCCCTACTCTTGAGTCGGTCCCCATTGTTAATGAGTTTCCGGAAGTGTTTCCTGATGAATTGCCCGGTATTCCTCCCGAAAGGGAAATAGACTTCGATATTGACCTTCTCCCAGATACGCAACCTATTTCTATTCCTCCTTATAGAATGGCTCTGGCGGAACTTAAGGAACTAAAAGAGCAGTTGAAAGACTTGTTGGATAAGGGTTTCATCCGGCCAAGTATTTCTCCATGGAGTGCTCCGGTCTTGTTTGTAAAGATTAAAGATGGTTCACTCCGTATGTTTATTGACTATCACCAATTGAACAAGGTTACCATTAATAATAAGTATCATCAACCAAGGATAGATGACTTGTTTGATCAACTTCAAGGGGCTAGTTATTTCTCTAAGATCAACCTTCGTTCGGGCTATCACCAATTAAGGGTTAAAGAAGATGATATTTCGAAAATGACTTTTCGGACTAGGTATGTTCACTACGAGTTCTTGGTAATGTCGTTTGGGTTGACAAATGCTCCCGCCGCATTTATGGACCTGATGAATAGAGTGTTTAAGCAATACCTTGACATGTTTGTGATTTTGTTTATTGACGACATTTTGATCTACTCAAAGAATGAGGGTAAACATGTTAATCATTTGAGGATTGTGTTGCAAGTCCTCAAGGACCAACAACTCTTTGCGAAGTTTAGTAAATGTGAGTTTTGGTTAAGGTCTGTGGCTTTCCTTGGTCACATTGTTTCCGGTAAGGGCATTGAGGTAGATCCTAAGAGGACAGAAGTGGTTAAGAATTGGCCTAGACCTTAATCACCTTCGGATATCCATAGTTTCTTGGGCTTTGCCGGTTATTATAGAAGGTTTGTTGAAGGGTTTTCATCCATTGCTTCTCCATTGACGGCTTTGACTCAAAAGAAGGTTAAATTTGCATGGTTCGAGGTATGTGAGAAGAGTTTTCAAGAGTTGAAGGATCGACTTACTTCGGCTCCGATATGGACTCTACCAGAAGGATCCGATGGTTTTGTGGTTTTTGTTATGCCTCAAGAATTGGGCTAGGATGTGTTCTTATGCAAAATGGGAAAGTCATTGCTTGTGCTTCAAGACAACTCAAGGTGCACGAAAAGAACTATCCTACTCATGACTTTGAATTAGCGGCAGTTGTGTTTGCTTTGAAAACATGGCGACATTATTTGTATGGGGTAAATGTAGATGTCTTCACCGACCATAAGAGTTTGCAATATGTGTTTAAATAGAAAGATTTGAATCTCCGCCAAAGAAGGTGGCTCGAGTTGTTAAAAGACTATAATATGAGTGTTCTCTATCAACCCGGTAAGGCTAACGTGGTGGCGGATGCCCTTAATCGATTATCTATGGGTAGTGTTGCTCATGTAGAAAATGGGAAGAAAGATTTGTTCGTGATGTCCATAGATTGGCTCGATTTGGGTTGTTGTGGATAGAATGACAAAGTCAGCCCATTTTATTCCCGTCAAGACTTCTTATTCGACGGAGGATTATGCTAAGTTGTATTTCAGGGAGATGATTAGGCTGCATGGAGTGCCTTTATCCATTATCTCCAATATTGGTGCACAATTTACTTCTCCAAAAAGGTCTTGGTACTCATGTTAAGCTTTGTACAACCTTTCACCCCCAAACCGACGGGCAAGCGGAACGTACTGTTAAGACTTTGGATGATATGTTGAGAGCTTGTATAATTGATTTCAAGGGTACTTGGGATGATCACTTGCCTTTGATTGAGTTTGCTTATAACAATACCTACAATTCTAGTATTGGTATGGCTCTATTTGAGGCTCTCTATGGTAGCAGGTGTAGATCTCCTATAGGTTGGTTTGAAGTTGGTGAAGTTGCTTTGATAGGCCCGGAGTTGGTGCATGAGGCTATGGATAAAGTTTGACTTATTAGGGAGGGGTTGAAAATGGCTCAAAGTCGACAAAAGTCCTATGCCGATGTTAGAAGAAGAGAATTAGAATTCGATGTGGATGATTGGGTTTACTTGAAAATCTCACCCATGAAGGGTGTAATGAGATTTGGGAAGAAAGGGAAGCTTACTCCCCATTTTGTAGGCCCATATTAGAGTTTGAGACGTGTTGGTAAGGTTGCTTATAAGCTTGACTTGCCTAATGATTTGGCATCAGTGCATCCGATTTTCCATGTCTCATTATTGAAGAAGTGTGTTGGTGATCCGACCTCTATTGTGCCATTAGAGAATCTTGGCATAAAGGATAGTCTTTCTTATGAAGAGGTTTCGATTGAGATTTTAGACCAGCAAGTCCGGAAGTTAAGAAATAAAGAAGTTGCTTCCGTGAAAGTTCTATGGAGGAATCAATTGGTTAAGGGTGCTACTTGGGAGGCCGAGGCCGATATGATGTCCCGATATCCTCGTCTCTTTTCTTCCGATCCTACTCTAGCTTGAGGTATCTTGATCCTCATGGTTCATTCTTTTGGTCTCATGTGTCATAGTTGATTTTTATGATTCCTTGATGGTGCATGTTCATGAAGAGTCTTATATGATTATGTGCATTTGGGTATGAGTTGCATAAAGTCTTCATGATATATTGTGTGGATCATGCTTTAGCTTGGAGTTGAGGTTTCCTCCTCCGATATGTGCACTTATGTGATTGCATGCAAGGTTGGGTTGTTAGTCCATGTCTATTACCCTTCTCAAGATGTCTTGATTCCCATTCGAGGACGAATTGTCCAAAGGGGGAGATATTGTAACACCCCAAGTTTCCAAGGGATTTTAAAATGCAAAACTCACCTGAAGACAGTGACCTACAAAGGCCACCTACGGACCGTAGGTGGGGACCGTCAATGGCACTGTGAAATTTCAGGATTTCCAAGTTTCTGAATTGTGACCTACGGAATAGCAGGACGGTTCGTAGTTTAGTTGACGTGCCGTAGATGGGTTCCGTAGATGCCTTCCAGACTTAGCCAAATTTTCAGCCCAAAATGAACTTTCTGAATCAATTGACGGAAGAGCAGGACGGTCCGTCAATTGATGTACGGACCGTAGATCCTGTCCGTTGATTGGCCCCGACAGATTTGAATTAAGGGCTTTTTGGCCATTTCCCTAATTATTTACCTATTAAGCTAAGTCAGTTATACCCTTAATCTAAGACCTATAAATACTTTCTAAGCGTAATTCCTTTCATTCTAATTAATTCAAAAACTCTCTCAACTCTAAAGGAAGAAGAAGAAGTTTGAATCCTCCATTGAAGACCTTCAATCTTCTCCTATTTCTTGTGGATTTCTTTGAGGTATGATATTGTTCACCATTAGGAGTCCTTCCTTTCAATGGGCCCTTCCTCTTCTTCATGATTTTCAAAGGTTTACTCTTACTCAATTGAATTAGGGTTTTGATCAATAATTGTGGGTTCTTCAATTATGATTTCAATTGTTGATTTTATGATTCGTAGTGCACGATCTAGCGTGATAAAGTAACTTAGTGCACGAATTAGCGTGAATTACATGATTTGATGTAAAGATTGCATGAACCGCCATGATCCCAAGCTAATTCTCCCCAATTTGATAATCTATCCTTATATTGTTGGGTTGAGCTATGATCTAATGAAGTTTATGAACTCTTTATTAGATCAAGCATGAATTATGAATGAATTAAGGATAATCTTATGAATTTAGCATGATCGAGTCAAAAGCATGATTTTCCTCTATTATGTGAGTTCTTTCAAGTATGGGTAAATTGTCCTAATTATGGTTTTCTAAGCATGAGCTTGCATTGAATTGCATGATATGAGTTGAACTTGCATGAAATCTATGAACTATGAAATATGAGCATGATGAAAAAAGGGTACTTTGAGATTAAAGTACCAAAGTTATGATATGATGATGCTATGGTTGAGTAGTGAAAGGTTTTCTCAAGAAATTCTCCCACTATGATAAAAGTAGAACAAAGAGGCGATTACCCATGTTCTTAAGGAGCTATTCTAATGACGTAAGCCTGGACAAAGTCCATGGAAGATTAAACATCTATAAGCATGATTTTAACTTGAATTGGTAACCCTAGTTGTACCTTTTCATGTTTAATGATATAATATGTTAATGACTAATCCGTGGGAATTATGCTTACCACCGAGTGGATAGTGAGATGGAAGCCCTCCCATTAGTAGAGGCTGGGTCTTCTAGTGAAAGCTCTCCCGTTAGTAGAGGCCGGGTTTTCTAGATTGAGCTCTCCCGTTAGTTGAGGCCGAGTCTCCTAAAGCAACCTCTATCCCATAAACTATGTTGCTACCATAGGATATTGTCTTTAAGTAGACATTAGCTAGTGGATCCACCTAAGCTAAGAAGTATATGGTCTTACCTTGGCAAGTATGACACCCCTTTTCATTGTGAGGTAGACACTGAATTCAGTATTAATAGCTCACATGGTCTTACATGTCGGTTAAGACTTTTCCCCACAAGTTAATGAACAAGTGTTCTCATGATGAAGTAAAGAACAGAAGGAAAAGATGATTTAGCTTGCTTTGGCCTTGATATATGTTTTATGTTTCATGTTTATCGGGTTTTTAGCTTGGACATTTCATGTCATGATTATGTCTCTATCTCTAGCATGATTTATGTGTTTATGTGCATTGCTATCATACTTAGTACTTAATTGTGCTAACGCATATTCTTTCCTTCATTAACTTCTTTGGTGTGGGATGTGGTGATTCACCTTCCACTCGTGGCTAGAGCTTGATCAGAGAGTTGATAGGAGACTTAGTGAGTCCTCATCCATCTGAGGACATAGCCTAGTTGTTCTTATTTTCATGTCATTTCTTTTCAGTCTTTGGATTGTATTGGGTTACGTCCTAACTTTTCTTTCTATGATAGATTGGCTTTGAGACATGAGATGTAGACTTCCGCTGTTTCTTTTAAAAGCTTTGATATGAAATTCTCTTTTGAACTTTTATTCTCTATTATCTTGTATGTAATGTATGCTAAGGGCTTGTTTGAGGCCTATCGAGGTCTTGTACGCCATGTCACATCAAGCGGGCACCTTGGGTCGTGAAAGTAGGTGGAGTGACGGGCCATAGGTGGGAATCGTTGTTGGCACTTACAACCTTCAGGATTTCAAGTTTCTGAACTTTGACCTACGGAGCAATAGGATGAGTCGTCATCCAATGTACGACCCGTAGGTGGGTCTCGTAGGTCCCCTCCAGACTTGTTTAAATTTTAAGGCCTTAAGTTCAGATTTACGGTTGCCATGTACGGACCATCGTTGGGATCACGAGTTTTACATGGGTGTCATCTTTTGAAGGCCTAAGTTGAAACTCTCTAAATCAATCGGCAGAGGAACAGGACGGTCCGTAGATCAATTTACGGACCGTGGGTCCCGACCGTCGATTGACCCCCGATAGTTATTATTTAAGGGCTTTTTGGTCTTTTCCCTAAATGCTTAACTCCTAATCTAAGTCAGTTATACCCTTAACCCAGACCCTATATATATTTCCTAAGCCTAATTTCACTCATTCTAAAACATTCCTAAAAATCTCCTCTCTCAAAATATTTCTCTCTCTAAGAAATTCTCTCAACTCTCAAGGAAGAAGAAGGGCTAAGATCCTCCATTGAAGGTCATCAATTTCTAGCAATTTCTTGTGGGCTTTGTTGAGGTATGTTTGCATTCACCATTTGGAGCCATTTCCTCCAATGGGTCCCAAGTTCATCAAGTTTTCAAGGTTCAATTCCCCAATTGAATTAGGGTTTTGATCAATTCTTATGGGTTCTTCAATTATGATTTCCAATTGTTGATTTTATGATTCCTAGTGCACGATCTAGAGTGATAAAATAATTTAGTGCACGATCTAGCATGATATATGATCTTCAAATATGTTTTCAAAGGTATGATTTTCCTCTATCATGTGGGTTCTTTCATATATGATCATGTTACTTTAAGTATGGCTTCCTAAGCATGAATTGGCATTTAATTGCATGATTTAAGTTGAAATCTTATGAACCCATGTGAATTCTATGATCTATGAATTAAGAGCATGATGAAATAAGTAAAGATGAAGTCTATGAAATTATGCATGTCTCTTATGAAGATAATGATGAATTAAGGGTGTTTTGAGATTGAAGCACCAAAGTTTATGATATGTTGATGTTATCATTGAGTTATGAAAGGATTTCTCATATTTTGCTCAACCCATGAATGTGAAAGGTTTTCTCACATATAATGATTCATAACTTGTTGAAAGACTTGCTTAACTAAACTTTAATTGATGACTAAGGAGCTATTCTTAGTAAGGGACAAGAGGCGATTACCCATGCTCCCTAATGTAGACAAGAGGTGATTACCCATATCTACTCATGATGTTTGAACTATGATTAATCCGTGGGATTTATTCTTAGCACCGAGTGGACAAGTGGCGATTACCCATGTCCCATAAATTATGTGCCACCATAGGATGTTTGTCTTTAAGTAGACACTAGCTAGTGGATCCACGTAAGCTAAAACCTCATGGTCTTACCTTGGCAAGTAGGACACCTCTTTTCGGTGTGGGGTAGACACCATATTTTATGTTGATAACTCACATGGTCTTATATGTTAGTTAAGTCTATTTCCCACAATAATGAACTAAAGTGACTTAAAGGCTTTTATCAAGTAATTGAAGTATGTATGGCTTGCATTGACCAAAAATGATGACTCTTATGCTTTTCTACTCATATATATCATATTCTCACTTGGTCATTGCATGTTTATGAGTATGTCCCCTTTTTGCATGTTTAAATGATTTATGTGCATGGCTATCATACTTGGGACTTGATTGTAATAACACATACTCTTGCCTACTTTGACTTGTTGATGTAGGACTTGGCGATTCACCATCCACTCGTGGCTAGAGCTTAGTTGAAGACTTGGTGAGTCCTCATCCATCTGAGGACATAGCCTAGTTGTTCTACTTTTATGTTCTTCCTTTGACATTTTATTGGGTTATGTCCCAAACCTTATTTCACTTTCTTACGTTAGATTGGCTTTGAGACATTGATGTAGACTTCCGCTATTTCCTTTAAGCTTTGATATAAAAATTGTCGTTTGAACCTCTATTTCTCTATGATCTTGTATGAACGTATGCTAAGTGGCTTGTATGAGGCCTCTCGGGATCTTGTACGCCATATCACGTCTAGGGGGTACCTTGGGTAGTGACAGTATTGTTGAATTCTAGGTGTTAATTGTTGATTAGTGATTTGGATATTGTGTTAGACAATCAATATTTGGGTTTTTGATTTATATCTTGTTCTTTTGCAATTAGTTAATTTCTTTCTCATATATGAAATGGGTTTTAGATTTTCCAATTGATCTCATGCTTTAATTGCTTTCCAAAGGAATTGATAACTCCTAGGACTTGCCCATTTTCTTTGATTGAGCTTGTTGGAGTCAATCGAGGTTGGGAAAGGTTGATTGGTGCATTATTTGAGGTTTAACAACTCATTTGTTTGATTGTTGCTAGAAATAATGAATTCTTGCATTGTCTTTAATTTGATTACTTGTGTTGCCACTTGATTGGGTTCGAAAGAGCTAATTGAGAAATATTTGCCTATATTCGTGAGAAATAGGTGAGTAACTTAGATTCCAAGGCATATATGATTTTACTCATGATTAATTGAGATTGTATAAAGCTAGTTTCCAATGGATCATATGGGTTTTAATTGATCTCCCATTCCCAAATCCCTTAGGTAATCTTGTTCGATATGGCTTTGTTACTTGTTCTCCTCTATCCCCTATCCTAATTCATTACTTGAAATCTTCTCATTTTATAATTGTATCTTGTATTTCGAATTCAAACTAGTAGCTTGTATTTCTTTGTTTCTTCAATCGTCTTGCATATTGTTCCTCGTGAGATCGACCCCAACTCTTCGTTATGTTTATACTCATTACTTGAAATCTTCTCATTTTATAATTGTATCTTGTATTTCGGATTCAAACTAGTAGCTTGTAATTCTTTGTTTCTTCAATCATCTTGCATATTGTTCCTCGTGGGATCGACCCCAACTCTTCGTTAAGTTTTTACCTGTTAGCGACCGCCCACACTTCGAATCATAAGAGGTGTGGTTGAGCGTTATCATGGTCCCCAAGGATTTCAATTTCCCAAATCAATTTTCAATTAATCAAGTTAGGGTTTTAATTCAATGAATGTGGGTTTCTTCCAACTATGGTTGATTTTGATTAATTAAGTATTCTAATGCATGAATTGATGTTAATCTATGATATTTAGTTGAAATTGCATTGACCCATGAAAAAATTATGTTTTTCAACTACGATCCTATGATGAACCCATGAATATATAAATTATAAAATTATGAAGATATGCATGTTTTTATGAAATGATTATAAATGATTTGGGGATGCTTTGAAGAGAAAGTATCAATTCTATTGTGAAAGGATTTCTCACTTACTATGATGATCATGATTGTGAAAGGTGTTTCTCACAAATGAATTCACAATGGTGAAAGGTTTTTTCATCGATGTTGATTTATGTTTAAGGAGAGCTATTCTATGTTTTGATCTTGAAATGTGTGGATTGGTTTTGATCATTGCCTTTCCCTGTGTTAAATCGCTATTTGCCTTTTATCTATTCCATTGGGATTTAGACTTAGCACAGAGAGGGCTTGAGGTGGAGGCTCAAATAAGGTAGTCTCTAGTAGCAACCTCTAGTCCTAAACTACGTGCTCCCGTAGGATTGCTTGAAATGAGCTAGCTAGTGGATCCACTTTAGCAAATGATGATATGTACGAATTCTACCTTGGCAAGTAATTTTCCCTTCTTTCGGTATGAGGGATATACCAGATTCCATGATATAGCTCTCATGGTCTATTTGTCGGTTAAATCTAACATCTTACAAAATGATTATGTTTTCTTTTAAGTTTTCTCATGTCCTTTATACTAATGTATTTGACTATGTCTTATGAACTTCATGTCATTTCTTCTCTATAAAGCTTTTAAATGTCTCATTATAATCATGCCTATTCGGTTTAAGTAATTTTTACCATCATGTTTATGTTTATGCATATTGCCTCATACTTAGTACATTCCATGTACTAATGCATACTTTTGCCAACATTATTTCATGAATGTAAGGTTCGATGTTACTACCTCGCACACTCGTGGCTAGTCATCTATCGGGTGCTTCAGTTGATTGGTGAGTCCTCATGTTTCGAGGACAAAGAGACTTTATAGCTTTATGTCTTTTCGTTTCGAACTTTGTATGTGATGTATAGGTTACGTCCCAATCAGTTTTCTTATGATGTTTTAGATGGCTTTGAGAGTTATGCTACACTTTCACTTTTGTCAATCTCGTTTGTTTGAAATGCTTTCTTTGAACTCTTTAAATTCCATTATCTTGTATGATATATGCTAAGTGGCTTGTGTGGGGCCTCTCGGGGTCCAATATGGCTTTTTATGCATAGATTATACTTTGGGTCGTGCCATGAGAAATGTATGGTAGAACTGTTAGGTTGGGCTGATTTTTGTGCATGTTGTAGTTGAGGAGGTTCAGTTGGAGTGTAAGGGGTATTCAAATTCTAGCTAGATACCTTGCTTATTAGGTTTCTTGTTGTGTAACTTGATGTTGGTACTCACCCCTTGCTTCTACACTTGTTTAGGTTTTGACCCCTGACCCGTGTAATCTCTTTCTATTTCTTCCGATTTCGAGGCTTGTCTAGGAGTTGAAGAGGTAGCGGCTTCTCACTTTTGTAAGCCCTTTTTCTCCTTTTCTTTATACTTTGTTCTATTTGAGAAACAAAGACTGAGACTTGTACTTATTTCTATATTTCAGACTTTATATATCTAGTGGCTTGTTCACGTGAAAACCAGTATTTGGGGTATTGATTAGAATGAATAAGTTTTCCGCCTTTGTCTTGCTCTGGCTTTACTAATTTCTACATTTCTTTTGTTTTCATTGGGTTGAGGTTGACTTTTCTTGGTGGGAATAGACAAGTGTTATCACGTCCTTTTTTGGGTCGTGACAGATGGTACCAAACCCTGGGTGCCTCTACTAAAGGTTGATCCTACTAAACTGGCGCTGGTGCCGGTGTCGATACTGGTGCAGGTTATGGTGCAGTAGCTGGGGCCTGTTACATGCCCCCAAGCATTGTCAAAAGCTGGGCAATAGCTGCCTGAAGATCTGGAGCCACAGCCGATCCGGGTGGTGGCTGAGTTAGTCTCGTCCCCACCGGCTGATCTAGAACTCAGGCTGTTGGAGGATCCATTACGGGCTCTGGCTGCTTCTTTCTATCTAGGGTGGTGCTGCACCCCTACCAGGAAAAGGAGGTTGACCCCTACCCCTAACCACCGCATGATGCGTATGAGCCATCCTGCAAAAAGAATGAAACAAGTGAGATTCCAAGAAACCAATAACAAACACGCTGCACGAAAGCGATACAATAAGAGAGGAATTCTTAAAGACACCTTGTAGCCTCCTAAAGATAGGATACAGACGTCTCCGCACCAATGCGTAGAACTCTACTAGGTATTAGCTCTGTACAAGTGAGACTGGTGAACCTGTGCTCTGATACCAACATGTCATGACCCTATCCCTAGACTTACGATGGCACCAACTATAACATCTAGTAGGTAAGCCAAGCCAAATCCTCAGAACGGCAAATAATTAGTTCAAGGGTAGAACTAACAGAAAATAATACTAGCAATAAGAAAAGAAAGAAACGAAAAGTAAACCAAAACTATATACAAAGGAAACCCCCAGAACCTAGAAGTCATGAGTACAGAACGGTCTAACAAGAAAAATACAGGTCCCAAAAGTGGACCACAAGAAGCCTCTTCAAAGGAAAATGACTAGCTATATAAGTGCAAAAGAAGACAGGTTGGTCCAGGACGCCAAGAGCTCACTGTCGTCTTCGGTATTTACTAGATGCAAAAGATGGCATAAACGATCACCGCTAGTAGCTGGTACTAGGACTAGCATCATGAAAAAAGATGCAAAGTGTAGCATAAGTACCAAAATAAAGTTACTCAGTAGGCATCAAAGGCCGACTTAGCAAGATAGGTAAAGACAATCAGAAAAGATAGAATCTAGATGTAAACACAAGTCAAAGTGGGAAAGAAAGAAGGCACACGAAAATAGAGAAAGTAAATCTAAGTATAGTTAAACTAAATCTAACTTAACCACCATAAGCCTAGAAGGTACACTCGTGCGCAGGTTTAAATAAAATCTCGAATGAACCCTCATATGCCCGACAAGTACATAGAATAGCTAAGACTATAATGATTAAGCACCCAATCCCAAGTCCCATAAGAGTCAACCGGGCCTCGAACCTGAAGGTGATAGTATCCCAAAGAGGTAACAGCCTCGAACCATAGAGCAACAGTCTCAAATTAGAAATAACAGCCTTGTATCGTAAAATGTTAGCCTCTGACTGGGGATAACGGCCTCAAACCGTAGTACATCGGCCTCAAATTGAAAATAATCACCATCATAACAAACTCATAACCCTTCTAGCAGGAGCGCCAGGGCATATAAACACCATTAAGAATCCCAATGTAAAGATAAGCCATCGTGGAATGTCATCCACCCAAAGGTATCAACAGAAGGCTCCCAACGTACTACAACTAAATCTCCAACCCTCACGATAGCACAAACATCCAGTAATGCACCGGAGACGTAGATAAAGAGAGAGAGAATAGAAGGTCAAACAAATTGCCAAATCGCCTAAACTAAAGCTAATACTACCAAACTCCAGTATGTTATTCCAGTCTACAAAAACCTAGTCTTAAACGACGTCGGAAACAAGATGAAAATGCAAGGGGGAAGAATCTAAGGCAGCACCTGCCTATCCTAGACTAAGGTTGAACATGTTTTATAACACAAGTAAATCACATAACATGCTGCACCACCCATACAACCCCCAACTGGCATAGTACTACCCTTGAAATGAAGCTGATCAATCCTAAAGTATGATTTCTAAAAATAAAAGCAGGAATAACTAGGTAACCGTCCCTAATTCACACTAATTATCATGAATTTACACATTCATGCTCAATCTAAAAAAAAGGAAGTCGTAGCCTACCTATAGGCCGACTGCACGCTCCAAATCACAAGGCCAATGTTTTTCCTTTTTGAATGGCCTCCGAATGCTGCCACACAATCAAAATAGGATCACAATGTAAGTACGGTTGTTAGGACACTAAAAAAAGATAAAGAGAAAACTAACTAATTTTGGACTCAAATGGGAATTGTGGAACCCTTATCGGAATTTCAAGAATTGACTCTGTCAAGAGTTCCTAAACTATGCCTCAAAGTTGTGTCCCAAAATTGGACACAATCCGAGGCCTGAAACAGCGAAACAATACTCATGCAATTAATTCACACTTAAAAGGAGAAGGGTGGTAGTTTTGAGATGGATTGTACCACAAATTGAGGTTCACCAACACAGTCCAATAACTCCACAACGTAGCCTTAACAATTACGGATGAGTGGGTCTTCGAATCACCAATTTTTGAGCTAAAACCAAAGAAAAATTTTAATTGCAAACTGTATTCCCCAAGATAATCGTGTCTATCTTTAGTTTTGAGATGGATTGTACCACAAATTGAGGTTCACCAACACAGTCCAATAACTCCACAACGTAGCCTTAACAATTAGATGAGTGGGTCTTCGGATCACCAAATTTTGAGCTAAAACCAAAGAAAAATTGTAATTGCAAACTGCATTCCCCAAGATAATCGTGTCTGTCTTTATTTATAAAGACAGACGTCATCTCTTCATCGTATTCGCCAGAAGGAGGGTCGTGATCGCGACTCATTAAGTGTCTGACAATTGCGATCACAGAGACCCTGTCACAGCCAACCATTCAATTGCAATTATGACCTAGAATGTGGGTCTTCGGATCACACCGAGAGGCGCATGCAGCAATCCCCAGACGAGTCATTCGTAAGATCGTGATCACTCATTAAACAATTGCCACACATTCTGAAAGTCAACCATTCATCGCGAAAAACGGAGCAAAGCACTAAGACACCCTGCAATCAGCATGATGCATATCCGTTGGCTTAGCAAGTCTAAAATCCTCGATGAGGCATTCTGAAGTCATTCAAAACCCGTGGACACAAACGAGATATGCAATCCTATCATATTCGATATTTCAAAATCAACGGAGCGAAAGAATATCTAAACGAGGTCATCTCAATAAAAAGTGGGTCCCACACCCAACTTCTATTTTAAGCCAAAATCCATAATAGGGCTCGAAATTAGCCCGGAAGCCTTGGGAACCAAATGAAGGGTCCTTCTAGACCAAACTCAATATTTCAAAGCTAACCTCGCTGATGGAATTCTCATCCGAGCTCATTTACTCTGAATGTTGACTAAAGTCAAACTTAGGCCTTAACTTGGAAGTTAAAATGCCTAATTACTCAGACTTGCATTGAAAGAATTGGGAGTCATGCTCACCATACTACTAGCCGTAAAGAACCCTTCCGGAGCTGATGGAATCGCCAGAATTAGATTATGAGGTCATCTTCTTAAACTTTTGGTCAAAATTTATTATTGGAGATTCAAAAGCTCCAAGCCACTAAAACTCACACAAAAACTAAATGAATGATCAGGTGACTGAACTATCAGTCCCTGCAAGTCATTAATTAGTTGGGGTCGCTACAGAAAAGCTATTAACGATGAACATGAGGCATATACATAGAAATGACCTGGAGGTCATTTCAAAGTATGCATGGTCATATAATAATAAAATGGCTTAGAGAGACGGATAATCGAACCCACATAAACTTATGCTGACACATTTAAGATTTATTATATTATCTTTGAATAAATAA
Source organism: Solanum appendiculatum (assembly GCA_018342035.1). Classification (NCBI taxonomy): domain Eukaryota; kingdom Viridiplantae; phylum Streptophyta; class Magnoliopsida; order Solanales; family Solanaceae; genus Solanum; species Solanum appendiculatum. The sequence continues at coordinate 879,255 of JAGDQO010000370.1, forward strand.
GCAAAATGATTGATTATACGGTAGTTCAAAGAGTTGAGAAGTCATAGGGCCACGACAATTGCATAATCTTGTCATATTTGTATATCAGTTGTTATACTAATTTCGAATCAATCATTTACTCAGAGGGCTGATATTATAATTAGTGTCTCTCATGCCTCTAACCATTTATATGGATTATTCTCATACCTATATTCTTAAATAATAATACTCATGATCACTAACCCAAAAGCATTTACATCTCATGTATGGGATCTAGATAGGGCTAAATAGGTATGATTTCCATCCTAGCTAGAAATATGTTTTGTACAATGCATCTTACTTGTAATGACTCTCCAAGTCATTTTCTCTTCTTTTTTTTTGCTTTCTTTTCATCATTTAGAGCATTCCTATAGTGACTTTAAGTCATTTATGACTTATTGGGACTGACAGCTCAGTCGGTCATTCATTTGGATTTTGTGCAGGTTTTCGTGTTATGGAGCTTTTGAGACTTGAACCATAGAAATTCTCATCCGAGATTCAAGGTTCAAAAGCTCCAAAACACTAAAACTCATATAAAAACTAAACGAATGACTAGGTGACAAATTTGTCAGTCCCTGCAAGTCATAAATGACTTGGGGTCACTACAAAAAAGCTCTAAACAACAAAGACGATGCATAAACATATAAATGACCTAGAGGTCATTACAACATCCACTACTAAAAAGGACTTTCATCCACGAAAGTAAGAGACAAGAAGTTACTGAAGACTCAAACAAGCCAGGAAACTGCTCTCGCATATCATGCTCAGCCTCCCATGTAGCCTCCCTAATTACATGATTCCTCCAATGGACCTTAACCACAAGAATGGCCCTCAAACACAACCACCGCACATCTCTGGTAAGAATGGCAACTAGCTTCTCCACGAAGGTCAAGCGATCATCTAACTCCACTACATCATACTAAAGCACATGTCACTCATCAGGAACATACTAATGCAGCATCGATAGATGAAAGACTGGGTGGATAGCTGAGAATATCAAAGGCATAGCTAACTCATATGCAACCTCTCCAACTGTCTGAAGGATCACAAAAGACCCAATATACATGGGGCTAAGCTTGCCCCACCTCCCGAATCTCATCACGCCCTTTATGGACAAAACACGGAGGAAAACTCTATCACCCACTAAAAACCTCAAAGGTCGCCACCTACGATCCTCATAACTTTTGTGCCTACTCTTAGTTGTTCAAAGTCTGTCCTGAATCACCCTTACCTACTCGAAAGCCTCCTAAATCAGGTTTGTACCACGAGGTCTACGCTCTGTAGACTCAAACCAACCAACCGAAGAGCGATAGCGCCTACCATATAACGCCTCAAATGAGGCCATCTGGATGCTAGAATGGTAGCTATTGTTGTACACAAAATCTGCCAAAGGTTAGAACTGCTCCTACTGACCTCCAAATTTTAAGCCACAAGCCCACAACATGTCCTCAAGGACTTGAATATTAGGCTCTGAATGACCCTCAGTCTACGGGTGGAAGGTTGTGCTATGATCAACACAAGGGCCCAACTCCTCCTAAAAAGTCCTCCAAAAGCTAGAAGTGAACTAAGCAACCTGATTTGATATAATAGAGATTGGCACACCATGAAGATGAACCACTTCACAAATGTAGATGCGGTCTAACCTCTCGGCGCTGAATGAAGACATAATAGGGAGGAAGTGTGTTGACTTGGTCAATCGATCAATTCTGACCCAAATGTTGTCAATACCTCTAGAAGTCCAAGGAAACGCTGCCATAAAGTCCATAGTGATGCAATCCCACTTTCTGTGGGTAATCTCTACAACTCACCATCTCAAATGCTCGGAGGAAGTGTGTTGACTTGGTCAATCGATCAATTCTAACCCAAATGTTGTCAATACCTCTAGAAGTCCAAGGAAACGCTGCCATAAAGTCCATAGTGATGCAATCCCACTTTCTGTGGGTAATCTCTACAACTCACCACCATGTCTCAAATGCTCGGCCTTCACTTGCTTGCAACTCAGGCAATAAGACACATAGTCTGCAATATCTCTTCTCATGTCGGCCCACCAGTAATGTTGCCTAAAGTCAGGATATATCTTTGCAGTGCCCGGATGAATATAATATCTAGAATTATGGGCCTTACAAAGTATCAGTCCAATAAAAACCCTAACTATCGAACACAAATATGGCTTGCAAACCTCAAAACCCCATTAGAATCCAAGGTAACCAGATCGGAATCACCTACTAACACTCAATCTCGAAGTTCCCCCAAGGCCTCATAATCAAATTGATGGCTACAAATCTGATCAAGTAGGGAAGACAAAACTCCCACATAGGCTAAAACATGCCTAGAATCTGAGACATCCAACCGAACTATCTGATTAGCTCATGATAGAATAACCAAAGAAAAAGGTTGATCAACAGTAAATAGGAAGGTTAGACTACACATACTCACTACCTTCTGACTCAAGGTATCCGCTACTATATTTGCCTTACCTGGATGGAAGAGAATAGAGAGGTCATAGTCCTTTAGAAGCTCAATCCAGCGATGCTTTCTTAAGTGTGAGTTGAGCTACCTGAGAACTTGGCATAAAGTCGCTAATTACTGAAAGTCTGGAGAACAATCCTCAGATGATGTTCATGATCAATCCTACTTCGCGAGTACACCGGAATGTCATCTATGAACAAAAGGATGAACAAATCAAGATATGGCCTGAACACCCACGTCATCAAGTCCATGAAGGTGGCAGAGGCATTAATCAACCCAAAAGACATCACTAGGAACTCATAGTGGCAACATCGAGTCGTAAATACGGTCTTAGGGATGTTTGCTGCCCTAATCGTTAGCTGATGGTAACCAGACTTCAATTCAATCTTTGAAATCTAGGTACAGCTAAACTAAACCTAACTAAACTCCCATAAGCCCATAAGGTACACTCATGCGTAAGTTTAAATAAAACTCAAATGAACCCCTATAAGCCGGATAGGTACACGTAATAGCTAAGTAAACAAGACAGAAGAGTAGTCATAATTTGAACTCAAGACATTAGTCGGGGCTCCCAACCTAAGTAATCTCGAACCAGTCAACTCCCAGCCCAGCTAGCAAGAGTGACAATCAACCCAACCAGTCAACTCAAAGCCCAACTAACAAGAGTGATAATCAACCCAGGCCGACCATCCATACAATCCACTCCCAAGGGCGTCAACCGCCCAGCAAGCAAGAGTGCCTCAGGGGTGTGTCAACTCTACAAAAGATCTCAGGTATCCAGGCTACCCAGCTAGCTAGCCCACTATGCCAGCCACCCAGCTAGCAAGAGTGCTCGGGGGCGTATAGACTCCAGAAGGGATTTCAAGAAGGCTTCAAGCCACCGTGGATCGATCTCTACTCCCAAAGGTATCAAAAAGAGGCTCCAAACCCGAGGTACTCTAATCTCGAGAAGGCACACAACCTTTGATAATGCATTGGAGTTGTAGGAGTAGGGAGAGCAGACAGAAGGGCCAACAAGCTGCGCAAATGCCGAAAGTAAGGTTCATACTATCAGACCCAAGTCTGTTATTCCTGTCTACAAGGACCTAGTCTGTCTGAATTACGTCGGAGATATACTGATAATGCTCAACCACACCTCTTACGATTCGAAGTGTGGGCGGTCGCAAACAATTATAAACCCAACGAAGAGTTGGGGTCGATCCCACGAGGAACAATGTGCAAGGCGAATGAAGAAACAAAGAATTACTCGCTGCTAGTTTGAATCTGAAATGAAAGATACAATTATAAAATGAGAAGATGTCAAGTAACGAATTTAGGATAGGGGATAGAGGAGAACAATGAACCAAGCTATATCGAACAAGATTACCAAAGGGGTTTGGGAATGGAAAATCAATCAATACCCATACGATCCATTGCACATTAGCCTCATACAATCTCAATTAATCAAGGGTAAAATCATACATGCCTCGGAATCTAAATCATTCACCTAATTCTATCAAACCTGGCAAATATTTCTCAATTAGCTCTTTCGAACCCAATCAAGTGGCAACACAAGCAATCTGATTAAAGGAAATGCAAGGATTTACTATTACTATCTAAAATCTTACAATTGAGTTGCTAAACATCAATTAATGCACCAATTAACCTTCTCAACCTCAATTGACTCTAACAAACTCAATCAAAGTGAATGGGCAAGTTCAAGGAGTGATCAATTCCAATGGAAAGCAATTAAACCAAGAAATCAATTGGATAATCAAAAATCCATTTCATATATGAGAAAGAAATCAACTTATTACAAAAGCGCAAGATATAAATCAAAAACCCAAATATTGTTTATCACTAACACAATATCCAAATCACTAATCAACAATCAACACCTAGAATTCAACAATACAAAGCAAAGAGTTTAAGAAAGGTAAAAAATAATTACAACCCAAACTCACAATCTTCACTCTAATGGTGTTTATTGAGGAATCTTGATCTCAAAGCTATGCCCAAGCCTCAATCCCCAAGTTCTTCTTTTATTCTCTGTGTGATGAATAATGAAACATCCCCCTCAAATGGCTGTGTTTCAGTGTATATGGTGAATTAGGGTCAAAATGTGAAATTCCAAAACTACCCAGACATCAGTCACCTTTCTTTTCCGTGTTCGCGGAGCTCAGTTTAATTGTACTCTACGTTCACGGAGGACGTCCGCGTTCGCGCTACTCGACCTGAATGCACTCCGTGTTCGCAAAGGTTTCCCGCATTCACGCCTCACAACTGTCTTGCACTCCGCGATCGCGCCCAGCTCTTCCCGCTCGCGGAGAGTATCTCACTGCCAGCTCTAAAATCCTTGTTTTTAGCTCCCTTTTGCCACTATTTCCATTCTTTTTTCATCAAAGCTCCTTCTTAACCAACATGTACCATAAACAACCATATTCAAAGGAATGTTAGGCTCTTTCTCTACTTAAGTACCACAAAATCACAAGAAAAGGACTCCAAATGAGTGAAAATCACCCACTCATCAACACCTCCAACTTAGAAACTTTTCTTGTCCTCAAGCAAAACAAAATCAAAAGCACAAGAGGCAATCAATTTAAGCACAACACACTTTCATTTCAACTAAGGGAACATGATCATGGCTTTGGTTGGTACTAACAAACAGTCCTCAAGCAAACTTTTCACAAAAACAACCCCGTATTCTCATGGTGCATTTTTTCAAAAACTCAAGAATCATTAAGTGACAACAACTTAAACTCATGCAATAACTCAACTCTTTAGCTCTTCTTCATGCTCACTTGATGCAATTAGGAATTTTCAAAATCACCATTCAAGAAACCTACATGCCCTCACAAGAAAAGAAATGTCTCAAAACACTCACAAGTATTTACAAACAAGGGACAAAAGCACAAACACTCACACTCACAAAAGAACATCTCATGAACACAAATGTTACACCATAGGCTTGCCCATATTTTCAATCAACATTGCCTCTAATTCAATTGGTTAGAAATCACAAAGGACTGTGTAAAACTTGTAATGTAGGCTTAGGGAAGGTAAGGATATCTTTTAGGTACAAGTTATTGCACCCTCCTTGAACTCTACTCAACAGCTCAACATTTTCCAACTTTTACACCTTTTCTTCACTTTCCAAACCAATGCACATTTCACATTCTCTTTTTCTTATTTTCACTCTACATGCCCCACATGTAACCATTTTCAACTTTTTTTGAGGCTTCAAGACTCATTTATTCACTTTCTTTTTCACAACTTTCCTTTTCAAAACTTTTTCTTTCTTTGAGACATCTTTCCTCCTATATTTCTATTTTTTTAATCAAGCTCTTATGCAATAGGCATTCCTTTTATCAATTTCCCATAACACCCCCAACTTAGGCTTTTAGCCTCGACTCTCACAACTTCAAGTTCAAGGAGGGAAAGGGTTCAAGAGAGATGAACATTTTAAAAATGGATAAGGCATGTAATAAGGTTGTCAATAAAAAGATTTAGGCTCAAAGGGGACAACTAAGGATACATTTAGTGTGAAGGTAGGATTTTTCGCCAAGTGGACTTCAAGAATAATCAAAGAAAACCTAAGATCATTTTTCCAACCCAACTCAACTAAGACCAAAGCATCAAGACCAACAAGGCAAGTTCTAGGTGGCACAAGCAAACACAAGGCATTATTCAACAACTCTACCACACATGGCATGTAAATTACTCAAGATGGATCAAAATCATATTTCCTTTTAAACAAACAAGAGGCAATGATCAATTAAACCGCCAACGAATCAAAAGTAACAAAAAGAGTCACAAGAGTTGTCACAGAATCATTCAATACATGCTCAAAATTTCAAAGCGGAGGGGTATGTTTCCAATACATTTTTCACAAGACTATATTCTTAGTACCAAACAAGCCACAATCTTCCAAAAACACTACGACGAATTCGCCCTTAAGAAAGCTGTCAACCAATCAATCATTGGGCAAACGCATACATCAATTTGGAACCGGTTACTCAAACTTCACCGCACATCAACAATGGCTACTCAGACTTCACCACACAACCAACAACAATGGCTACTCAGACTTCACCACACAACAAGCCGATGCCTTACCCTTAAGAAAGTCGTCACTCTATACATCATAGGGCATCACCAATCAACAACAACTCAAATCAACAACACCATCTCAAGACAAAAGAGATAAAATAAAGAAGCTATCAAAAAAAATAAAAACTAATAAAGCAAAAATGACTAATCCAACACAATCCACAATTAAGCTCCAAAAGCTCGAGAAGGGCGCATCATCCATAAACAAAAAAACATCCAACAATATGATAAAAACAACCAACAAACAATACCAAATATCCTAAACAAAAAATACATAAAAGGAGTCATAAGGGAAGCACCCCCAACTAAAAATCAAACAGTGTCCTCACAGTGCAAGAATCAAAAGAGAACACGAGGGGTTCACTAAAATACAGTAACTCTGAGCTAGCATCAGAGGGGAAGGACAAATCCTCATCATCAGATGGACTGCTACCGCATAGGCTCTGGAGCTTTCCCATCATCCTTCTCTGGAACCTGTTCTTCTTCTTCTCATGTTCTCCGAAAGTCCTCTCGCACTACTCAATCTTCCCCTACCTCCTACTCAGATGCTCGAATCTATCGGACATAGCCTTCTGTACAGCAGCTATAGAGGCAATAGTAGGTGCACATGCACCCTGAGATACTGCTCCAAAAGGTCTAGTAGGGAGGCCACCAACTAGCTCTCGGATCTAAGCATCCACTCCCTGTATCTGAGAAGATATGTATTGCATCATGGTAGGCCAAAACTTGAGGGGTCCTGTAGAAGCTGAAGCACCAGTCTCAGAAGTGGGCTTGGTGAACTGCACGAACTGTGGGCCAAGTACGTCGATCTTCCCCTTCTTGTACCTGTCGCCCTGTGCACCCCTTTTCTTCAAGGGGTGAATCTCAATTTCTGGCTTCTTCTCCTCATCTGTTGACAGTCTCGGTACTCCGGCACTATAACAGAGCTAAGTAATCAATGAAGGAAAGATAATACTCTTGGTCCTTCCCTGAGCCACCTCAATAATATGATCCAAAATCAGCTGGCCCACATTCACCGCCAGCCAATCCATAATAGCCGCAATAACCAAAGACCTGTCTAGTGCCACCTCAGTGTCATGTGTGGAGGGAATGACCTGAGCTCATATAATGGAGAGCCAAGTCTTGGCCTCCGCTATAAAATCACGGGACTGCACCCCTCTCTTCATCTCGAACCATTCCGGAGGCTCACCATTGTGCAACTTATCAACAAGCCACTGGCCATCTAACTCCTTGTAGCGATCCAAATAAACACTACTGTCGGCATTCGGGAGGCCATAATAGGCATTAATCAAGGCTGGGCTAAAATGAACATGTACCCCTCGGACAGTAGTAACGGCGGATTCATTAAAATCAGTCTCCGAGGTACTTGCATAAAATTTAGCTACGATGGTGTGATTAGCCTTGATAGGCTCAGCAACAAATGCCATCCATCCGCTAGACTTAAGCTGGTGAAAGAAATCCAGCATCCCATCCTCGAGCTTTTCCAAGGAATTCCCCTTTTCCTTCACAACAGCCCGGCCCAGCTATTCGTCATATTTCCCGGTGCATTTGGCGGACAAGAACCTGGTTGCATCGAAATAATCCTCCTCGGGTGTAATTTTTGTTTGTTGAGGGATGTTGTCGGTTGGCATATTTTACTCAAAGTACCTACAAAAGAAGCAAACATGTTAAAAGTTCTTGTGGACATTTTAAATAATGTATTAGGAAGTATTTAGGCCAAAGAAAATAATTAAAAGAGGTCCCAATCAATTTATGCAATGTTACTGTTTTGGGACAGAGTTGAATCCTTCTCTGCGTTCGTGGAGTGTAACCGGCCTTGCCTCCGCATTCGCAGAGAGGCAGCCGCGTTCGCGGTTCAAAGCTAGACAAACCTTTGCGTTTGCAGACTAGATGGCACGTTCGCGGAGAACAAGGAGTCAGACACCTCCGTGTTCGTGGAGATGTCATCGTTCCCAGATTTTGAGAATTTTCAAAGGCATTTTATCAAACGCATAATGGGCAACAATATTTAAACAATTTTCAACAGCATCCCACCCCCAAATCATGACCCAAAATACAATTATCAACTAACAACCCAACAAACATCTATTCTACCCACAAACTAACAATTAAACACATCAAAATCAAGTTCAACACAAGATCACACTAAGGCATCAATAACTAGGATTCACTACAAAAATAACCATTAGAAAGGGGTAGAAATCATACCTTGAGTAGTGAGGTGAGCCACACAATGAGAAGTTAGGAAGCAAAGCAAACAAAAGGGAAAGAGTTTGAGGGCATTTTCAAGTCTTAAGCGATAAGGGGAAAGGGGACTGTATTAGTTTTAAGGGATTTGAAAAGTGAACTGCCCTTTGGCAGTTCTGAGTATTAAAGTACCAGAACCTCCGTGTTTGCAGAGGCCTTGGCACGTTTGTGCCCCTACGAGATTCCTAACCTCCGCGTTCGCGGAGTTTCTAACATGTTGACCTCCGCGTTCGTGGAGAGTAAATTATGCCTGAAGCTCTGGCGGCTCTCTGGAAATTTTTACGATAGGTGGGTCCATATGGCGACTCGCCCATTGCACTTTGGCGACCGTCATCTGCCCAAAAGTGTTCCAACCCCTATTTTGAAGGTAGTGCAACCCCACACTTCAACCCTAAGTGCATTTTTGCATCCAAACATGTTCAAAATACTTCCAAACACTTTGATATCATGGGGATTAGTCAAAAATAAAATTATAATCTAACCTAAAAATTAAAGAAAACTCAAAATTAACTAAGAATAACAATTTCGGATACCGTTGGGTTGCCTCCATCAAGCGCACAATTTAACGTCGTGGCACGATGCCGGTTCATCACCCTTTATGTTTCCACTTCGACGCGATGTACCTTCTCCCCAACGTCAAATCATTTTCTTGTCAAAGCATATGGGGACTACCGGAGAGCATTACACATTTCACTCGATCTCTCCACTTCAAAGATTTTAATATCTTGCCTAACTTCACATCATTATTTCGTGTAGGAGCATTGGGCAAGAGTGGTAGTATCACTAGGCCATTCGAATAGCGAACTTCATAACTTTTGGCCCTCAAGTGCATGACACTATAACTTTCCAATGTACTAGAGTTGCCATATATGATCTTTTGGGCTTTTTCTCGCACCTCTAGTATCATTGCCTTGATGTAGGCATCTTGAAATTTTATTGGCTTGGTTTGGTAGCAAATACCCAAGATCTCATCAATATCGAACACAACCCCTTTTTCTTGACCGTCCAATTCAAATGCCTTACTCTTGACCACTTGACAAGGAGCCTTACGTACTCCAAATGTTGATCTCGCATTGACCTTCAACGTAGGAAACTCAAATTCAAGTTGGATCATCTCATGGCACCTAGCTAGGTACAAGTTGCGGAATTCATCCCTTATTTGGAACATTAGATCTCTTATCCTCGCTCCCTTTTCGAGTCGATGAGACAAGTACAAGAGCGAAGCTTGACTCACAACACCCATCTCTTCACATATCTCTTCATCTAAAGAGGCATCCAAACAACTATTCCCAACATGAAGTCTTCCACAACATGGCCATGGGTCATCAACATAGGGTATGCAATCGCCAAACCTCGATCCTTCACAAGAAGCCATAAAAACAAACAAATAAAAGCAAAAACAACTATTCACAATTTTGATAGAAACTAGTAAACTAAAAATTCTAAATCAATTCAACACGCCGAATTGTTCCCCGGCAGCGGCGCCATTTTTGATAATGGTCAACCACACCTCTTAAGATTCAAAGTGTGGGCGGTCACTAACAAGTATAAAACCAACGAAGAGTTGGGGTCGATCCCATGAGGAACAATGTGCAAGGCAATTGAAGAAACAAAGAATTACTCGCTACTAGTTTGAATTTGAAATGAAAGATACAATTATAAAATGAAACGATGTCAAGTAACGAATTTAGGATAGGGGATAGAGGAGAAAAAGGAACCAAGCTATATCGAACAAGATTTCCAAAGGGAATTGGGAATGGGAAATCAATCAATACCCATACGATCCATTGCTCATTAGCATCATACAATCTCAATTAATCAAGGGTAAAATCATACATGACTCAGAATCTAAATCAATCACCTAATTCTATTGAACACAGGCAAATATTTCTCAATTAGCTCTTTCTAACCCAATCAAGTTGCAACACAAGCAATTTGATTAAAGGCAATGCAAGGATTTACTATTACAAGCTAAAATCTGACAATTGAGTTGCTAAACCTGAATTAATGCGCCAATTAACCTTCCCAACCTCAACTTACTCTAACAAGCTCAATCAAAGTGAATGGGCAAGTCCAAAGAGTGATCAATTCAAATGGAAAGCAAGAAATAAATTGGATAATCAAAAAGCCATTTCATATATGAGAAAGAAATCAACTTATTACAAAAAAACAAGATATAAATCAAAAACCAAATATTGTTTATCACTAACACAATATCCAAATCACTAATCAACAATCAACACCTAGAATTCAACAATACAAAGCAAAGAGTTGAAGAAAGGTGAAAAATAATTACGACCCAAGATCACAATCTTCACTTTGATGGTGTTTGTTGAGGATTCTTGATCTCAAAGCTATGCCCAAGCCTCAAACCCCAAGTTCTTCTATTCTCTGTGTGATGAATAATGAATCATCCCCCTCAAATGGCTGTGTTTCAGTGAACATGGTGAATTAGGGTAAAAATGTGAAATTCCAGAACTGCCTAGACGTATGTCACCCTTCTTCAACGCATTTTGCGGTACTCAACCTGAATGCACTCTGCCTTCATGGAGGCTTCCCACGTTCGTGCCTCACAACTGACTTGCACTCTGCGGTCGTGCCCAGATCTCTGCGTTCGCAGAGAGTATTTCACTGCCAGCTCTAAAATCCTTGTTTATAGTTCCCTTTTGCCCCAATTTCCATTCTTTTTTCATCAAAGCTCCTTTTTAACCAAGATGTACCTGAAACAACCATATTCAAAGGAAAGTTAGGCTCTTTCTCTACTTAAGTATCACAAAATCACAAGAAAAGGACTCCAAATGAGAGAAAATCAACCAATCATCACATACCAAAGTCACAAGGTGCATGGGTCTAAGGCCAAAACATGCTCCAAAATAAAGTAATCAAACAAGTAAATCACATAGCGTGCTACAACACACATACAACCCTCTACCAGCATGGTGCTACTCTCAAAACAATAGTAATCAACCTAAATAATGATTTCTAAGAAGAAAAGTAGCAATAATTAGGTACCTTCCTCCAATTGACACTAATCATCATGAATTCACACTAATCATCATGGGCTCAATCTAATTAGAAAGGAAGTCGTAGCATACATATAGGCTGACTACGTGCGCTCTAAATCACAAGGCTGGAGCTTTTCCCTTCCGAATGGCCCCTGAATACTATCACACTATCAAGAATACGATCCCAACGTCAATACGGTCGTTTAGACACCAAAATCACCTAAAATAGAGACGGGCCAATTTTTAGAGTCAAACGGGAATCATGGGATCCATGCCAGAAATTTAGAATTGACTCCATAAAATGGTGCTAAACCATTCCTTGAACTTTTGTCCCAAAGTAGGACATAATTTGCGGCCTAAAACAGCGGAAACAACAACACACAACAAAAACACAAATAAAACAAAAAAGGGTAGCAGCTTTAATGCCAAATTTACCTTGAATGGAGTGTCATCGACATAATCCAATTACTTCGCCATGTAGCCCTGAAAATTACGAGCACGTGGGACTTTGAATCATAAAAATTAGAGTTCAGACAAAGGAGAAATTGCAAAAATACCAAAAGGTGTCAAGGCTAGTCGCGACCAGGGCAAAAATAGAAGGCAGATCGGTCAGCTGCTTACGACCACAGCAGCCTACATGTAAACGTGCATGCCCGGGGTGCCATCCATTCGCGACTGTGAGGCCAGGCACGCTAACGTGAGGTCTCAGATGACAGTAAAGGGCTAGGGCCTCCAAACTTCAACGGGGTTTTTGGGATTCATCTGAAACCCCGTACTTGCAAATGAACTATGCTACCCAATCAGAAACGACATTCCAGACTATTCCCATCTGAGGTCGATTCAATAAAAAGGGGGTCCCATACCTATTTTACATTTTAAGCCAAAATTCACGAGAGGCCCTAGGATTAACCCAGAAGCCTCGAAGCCTAAACGAAGGGTCGTTCTAGACAAAACTCAACATTCCGAAGCTAACCGCGCTGATGGAATTTTCATTCGAGCTAGTTTACCCAGAATGTTAACTAAAGTCAAACTTAGGGTTCAACTTGAAAGTCAATATTCCTAATCACACAGACTCGCACTGAAAGCCTCGGGAGTCATGTCAATTGTGCTACTAGCCTTAAATAACCCTTCCGAAGTTGATGGAATTGTCAGAATCAGATTATGAGGTTGTCTTCCTAAAGTTCTGATCGAAAATAACCGTTCAAGGTTCAAAAACTCCAAAATACTAAAACCTTATAAAAACTAAACAAACAACCAGGTGACTGAATTGTCAGTCCTAGCAAGTCATAAATCACTTGGGGTCGCTACATGAAAGCTCTAAACAATGAATAGGAGGCATAAATACATAAATGACCAGGAGGTCATTACAAAACAAGTGCACTAGTATGCGATTCTTGAATAGTTGACGATAGGTGCTAGGTTTAAACTCTTTAGAGACTTATTTAGCTCAACATTTAGTTTCCTCAATGCCTAATTATGTCCTATTCTAATGATATTTTTATTATTTGCAGCTATGAAGGCTAAAGGACGAAGCAAGGATGAATGTTTGAAAAAATGGCCAAAAGTGTAAAAGAAGTGTAAACTCCACATTGTTGATCGTCTAACAAGAAGGGTGTATCGCCTAATGGGTATGAACTCACCCAAATTGATAGTATACAACACTTGAATTAATTGAGGCAGGTCGGCAAACTCCAACTGAAAAGGTGACACGCTGAATCAGAAAGGCAAACATGCTGACCATCCCTAAAGGCGACAGTACAAGGAGAAAAATTAAAGAATCAAAAGGTGAACAAAGGTGGTACTCGGTGAAATGCCAAATATTAAATACAGAATCGAACGATCTTACTGACTGAGGTTCAAACACTTGAGTCCTAGAGCAAGAGAAAGGTGACCTGAAGAACAGTTGGCGATCCGCCGAATATGATCGTCGAGCCTAAATAACGTCACCCAATGAGTCACAAATTGAGGTTTGGGCCAAATTTTGGGGATATTATAAATAGTCCAAAGGGGAGAGACAAACAAGAGTTCAAAAATTCAGAGTCCTGAACAATAGTGAAGAAATCTTTTCTTAAAGAGAGAAACACTTTACTTTGTGAAGAACACTTTTTATTTTGGGGTTTTTCCACTTATAATCTTGAAATTTACAATTTGCAGTTGAAATACAAAGTGGGTATTGTTTGTAATCGCTAAGTTCATGTTATCCATGCATGCTTTCATGGATGGTATAATTTCTTTACTTTTTGTGATGGTTGGCTAAAACCCCAAAATCTAGGAGTGCAACTATGGGGTTGGATGTTGATTTAATGTAATGGGTATTGTATTATGATCTGTTTTGAAGTTGTTCATACATGAATTTTGACTAATTAGCATGGTGTTATTTTATGGGTTAAGGTTGCAAACTTAATTCCTATTTTCGATCTCTGATTGATGCTCAAAAGAGATTGATTGTAGTGGGTAACTAGTCTGATACTTACAATTCAGGTTTGATGTCTATAACTTGTTTGAAAATAGAGGTTATGGGTGGGATCTATTTGCCCTATTGTTGCATTGAATGAGAGAATAGTGTAAGATATTGGGTTTTTTAGTATAACACATAGATGAGATCAAAAGCAGATTCTATGATATGATGCTATGAGATCGAAAGAATATTAGTGTCATTGAAGATGACCCAGCCTATCCATGAATGTTCATCTCTATAAAGCAACACAATTACCCCTATGTGACATCGATTTCCAATCCCCGCAACCCTAGATTACTTGTTACTTATTTGAATTTCTGAAATCTTAGCATAATTGTGACGTTTGATAAACAAATCTTTTTACTAAATTAGGTGTTTTATTTCAGCAATTGAATGAAATTACACTCCAAATTTCCTGATAGAATTCCTTGCCTTGAATCATTCTCTATGGGATTCGACCTCAACTCTTAGTTGGGTATTTTTATTGGCAATGACCGCTTACTCTTTTAATTGGTTTTGAAGAGTAGTTTGAGCAATATAAAAAAAATTGTGCCATTGTCAGGGAATGATGGCTAGAAATTCCATTTGACAAATTAGTTTGTAAATTTATTTAGTTGTAGTAGATTTGTTCTATGGTGTTGTGGTTTGCTGATTTGCAGGTTTAGAACATGAGTGATCATGGTAGTGACAACGATAGTCACTATAGGCAAAATGATAACATGGGTGAATTGAGTGATATACATGTGAACATCATTAAAACCATAGGAGCAGTTTTTCATGTAACCATAACAATGCTACAATTGCTCCAACTACGAGGAATGCTTGGGGGGTTTAGCTCATGAGAATCACAATGAACATATTTGGAATTTTGTGGAGGTATGTGGGCCATTTGTGTCCAAAAGAATCTCACAACAGTACAACATTCTGTGAGGTTGAGATTACTCGTTCTCTTTGACGGGTGAAGCTACAAGATAGTTAGCGGAATTGCCAAATGATTCTATCACTTCTTGAGATGAGTTTACTAAAGCTTTCTTGAAAAGATTCTTTCCCCCCTTGGAGATGGTTAAACTTAAAACCCAAATCCAAAATTTCATAAAAATTAAAGGTGAACCTCTACATGAGACTTGGTTGCAGTTCAAGAAATTACTCTTACAATGTCCAACACATGGTGCTCCAGACAACTTGTTGTGGGAATGCTTCTATTGCAGCCTTGATTCAGTCAATAATGGGGTGACTGACCAGTTGATCCAATGAGGATTAATGAGACAACCGTATCAAGTAGCAATGTTGTTGCTAGATGATATGACCAAATTTAATCGAGCATGATATACTGGAGAGGACCAGTTGCCTACTTAACAATTACGCATGAGCAAAGAACAAATTGAGAAGGACAATAAGCTAAACGAAAATATGGTCAAAATGATGACCCAACTCAATTTGTTGGCTAAACATGTCATGGGAGGTACTTTGAAGTCCATAAATATGGTTGGAACATGTAGTGGGCAATGCCCTGAATATGCCAAGTTTGAGGCATTATACAATGAAGAACTGCAATACTTGGGAAACCAAATGGGGTTCTCACCCAAATTATCAAAGACAAGGTGGGAACCAAGGTTGTAACAAGGAGTGAGATAGTGGTTGGAAAGATTTGAGAGGTGGAAATTAGAGAGATAGAGAGGTTGAAAAGATAGATATATTTCTCTCCATGACATCCACGACCAAAAGAACCAGCTGGTCTAGAAGGAAACCGAATCAAAGAAATACTTACAAAGATCTTCAACAAGGTTAAAGAATCTCACAAGGTGTTGAAAGAATTGAAAAATGACTTCTCCACCATATCTCAAATGTTGACCTCTCACTTAGTGTCTAATAAACATTTGGAAACTCAGATATGCCTGATCAACACCCATCTCAATCCGAGATAAAAGAGAACGTTGCCTAGTGACACCGTCCCAAATCCCAAAAATGAATGTTGAGAAAGTGAAAATTATATCGTGCCACGACGTTAAATGAGGCACTTTTTGGGAGGCAACCCAAGTCTTTACTTTTATTTTATTGCTTTCAATAACGTGTGTTGTGAGTGCAGGTTGAAAAGAAGTCAAAGTGTTGCAAGGAAAACAATAGGCAATGCCAAAACCATAATGGCGATCTACCAAAGGCGTTGTGCGGATTCATTGTTGTCTGCCTTCTGATCTAGAAAATGTAAGAAAGTGTACTTTCAATTTAGGTGATCTGATATCAAAAAGGCAATTCACCGAAGTACACAATGCAGACTCCATCGAGTTTGCCGAATCAGCTTTCAGGTTTGGTATTCGTTCAGGCCTCTTCGGTGAGCTTTAGCTCCAGTTGGTGATCCACAAAACACACTCGGCGACATTAGTCCTGACCGCCGAACATGCCTAGTCTAAAAAGGCCAAGGGTCTTTTCATTTTCAAAAAGAAAATCCTTTGCCATCTCTAAGACCCTTTCTTTCCTTTCATTTGCAATAGCATGTTCGAGTGTTTGAGTGTCCTTATTGTGTGATTCTCGAGTGCGTAGAGTGCATTATATTGCTTTATTAGTCGACCCAAACATAACCTCCATTGTTTGCACATATTTTCTTCTTATTAAGGTTGGTGTTCAACTTCTATCTTATGATTAGTGCTAAAATGATCATATTGAACTATGCCCATGAGTTGATTGCTTATGTTTGTATTGCTAAAATTGATTGTGTTGGTTAAATGTTGAAATTGATCCCTTGTATATACTGGGTCTTGGTTAAATTCTATGTGGGTGAAGTCAGAGTAGCCCAGCGTTGACCAGATTGCATGATTTTGCCCAATGATAGATGGAGTAACGATTTTCTTAATGAAAAATCATCGATTCGAGTAATACTTTGTGATAATTGGGAGAAGTCCGAGTACCTATGGGTAGAAAAGCATGTGGGTTGGTTGTAGAGTTGATGGGGAACTAGATATTGTTTCATGTGTTGGTTTAATCTTTAAAAATAGGCACTGGGCTGAACACCACCTGTTCGGTGGGCTTGTCTTAGCTCGCCAAGGTGGTTAGGTGAATGGCCAAATAAGCCACAGCTCGTCTTCTTGAGTGAATATGTGACCTTGGGTACTGTTCAATTTGGCGAACTTGTCTTAGTTGGCTGAAACTCACTTGGCATATCGCCAAGTGGGTGTAGACATCGCCCTTCATGCCTGTTCTTTTCATTTTACACGGTCAGTTTTGACGGATATGTCTTAGCCCGACGAAAGCAACTCAGTGAATCATCAAGTTAGAATTAACTACCCCGTCATGCTTGAGTTCTTTGACTTTTGGTACTGTATATTTCGGTAAGCTCACTGCAGCTCGCCCATCCTGTTAGGTGAACCGTCTTTCCATTAGTCGAGCCTCAGAACAATTTTTTGAGATATGCTTTCAATTGAGTTTGATTTCAACTAACCTTCACTGATTCGATGTTTGAATGATTGTTCTTTGCAAATTATGGATAGAACTAAGAGAAAGCAGGTGGTAACTTCGGATACAGAATCTAATAGAGACTCTCCTCATCCTCATCCTCATCCTCCTCCATATAAAAAGAAAAAGGGGGTAGTGATAAATGAGCCATCAGGGGCTCCTCTACCACAACCAACCGTTGCAAGACAAAAAACGGACATCTGGTCCAAACTGATGCCACCTTCCTTTAGTCAAGCACCAATCCAGAGTTCTTCCATTAATCGCTCCAATAAGCCTCAATAGGCTTAAGGTTGCTGGAGAGCATACCATTCTTGAGGAGAGACGGCTTTCCACGTATGGTGTTTTGAGCGACTACCCGGTAATTTGGGATACGATTCAAGTCCATAAGTTTGAGGGTTTCACAATACCTCGTAATCCATATGTTCCATTGTGGATGTGAAAATTTTACACGACCTATGCTTAGGCCCTGCCAAAGAAGAGAAAGGGCACAGTTTGAAAGCCCTTAGAAGATGTCAAAGTGCTGGGCAAGATGGTACAGTGCCATGCGGGTCCAATAAATACATCCTTCAGCACTCTATAAAATCAAGGTAATACGTTCAAAATTCGAATGCACCATGAGCTTGACACTCTAAAGGGGTGGCTAGCACACTGATATATGATATTTCTCCACCTTGGATGGCTGACAGTGTGAGAATTAAGAAGAAGGATCTGAGTATAGGTGCTCGGTATTGGTTCGGGTTCATCAGTAGCAATATCATACCTTCTCAAAATTAGTCCATCCTTCGGCATCCCAAGGCGGTGTTAGTGAGAACCATCATTTAAAGGGAGTAGATAAATGTGGGATCCATCATTGTTGATGAGATGCTATTGTGATCCCAACAAGAGCAGACCTCATTACCTTTTCTAGTTTTGATCACACGACTATGTAAGGATGGTAGAGTTTCATTTCGGGGGAAGACTGAAGTGTGGATCACCTCATCCTACTCTAATGATATTCAGAGGATTGAGGCAAATTATCTATGAGATGATGCAGCTGGAAGGAAGCCGCTACTACCAGACACCATTCCTGTTGTTGATCCTGCTACTTTGGCTTCTTAGGCCACCACATTTGCTTCTTCTGTGGAGCAGTCAGATATATCTCAGTCCCCTACTTTGCCTTCCACTTCTTCCACTACTGCTACAGTTGCACCTGCCCATGTTCCTATTTCACGTCCCCCCTTGACCCAAGCCTTGATATATCAAATGGGCAGTCTCACCCAATATGTGGATGTTAGGGATACGAGGGTTAAGAAGGACATGCCCTTATTGATTGATAGGGCTATTAAGAGGGCTATAACCTCATTAAAAGATAGGTTGACCCGGTTCGAGGTGTCGATTGAGTCACACGTGTGAGGTTGGATAACCTCACTGCTAGAATAGAGCCCTGGGAAAAGGCTGAGGGTAGTTCGGAAGTGCTTGATACTATGAGAGGTGAGCTTGATACCTTGAGGGCAGATGTAGACCAGCTGAGGTCTACAGATTTTTCAATGCTTTGGGGCGATGTTCGCCTACCTGATGATCCTACCTCTATGCCACAGACTATGCCTAGCAGTGAGACATATCAGAGTGTGTAGCAAAGTGGGAGGCTGAGAGAGTTCATGATGCTAATGTTGATGGTGTTGATGCAGAGTATGAGAGGGACAACGATGATTTGGCCGAGAAAACTGACGAGGATGAGTTGAGGAGAGAGGAGGATGAGCATGGATTGCATTGACACTTACCAAGTTGCAGGACACTTAGGAGGTGATATTCCATGCCACATTGGAAAGATCCTTTTGATAGACCTCCGCAGTTGGCACTAGTGGAGTCTTTTCAGAATCCACCATTCCTCCTAGTGATGTGCCGGGCACTGATGCCCCGGATGATGCTACATTGTTGCCTCTAGTGATCTTATTGTCGGGCACTAATGCCCCGGATGATGCCACTCCTCTACAGACTCCTAATGAGAGCACTCCACAAGCATAGCCTGTCAGGGGGACCTTTTCACTTTTCATCCCATACTCTTTTATCTTATTTTTGAACTGAGGACACTGTTGTTTACATTTTGGTGGGGTGAGGGCACTTAAGCCAATATTCATTTTTTATTTTATTTTTGTATTTTGTTACTTTGAGTCTTGGATGATTGTAGTATTTTGTTTTTATTTTTATGATAGTGTTTCATTTGGTTTAGTTTATCTCTCTTAGCCTCTTTCTCTAAAAATTTTCTCTTTTCCCATGAGTTTTGGAAATAGTGAAATGCTTGAGCTTTCATTAATAATAATTTGAGAATTGATTGTGTTCAATATCAATATCTTGAATAGTACTCATAATGAGCATGGTATAAAGTCGTTGTGTTGCAAGAAAGAAATCTATGTGGTTGCACTTTTGAGTGATCTTTTTGAATCTTGTCTTGACTAGCTGTATTTTGATGTGAGCCTTGCAATTAACATCACATGCTAGCTTTTGATCTTTTCGGGCTGTGCTAAATGAGTGTATTTGAAGAGCCATGTATGGTGAGGTTTTACTTGAAAGCATGTGTATGGAATCCTAGAATTTGCCTTGTTAGTCTAATTGTCTAAACCTTGTTAAGTGTAAGGCATGATCTTGGGCAAAAATTATGAAGAGGGAACCTAAATTTCCATATCCTTTGTGACTACCTTGTGAGGGTGTACATCCATTTTGGCACCATTTGAGACTAAATCATTTGTTTAAAACCATATTGAAAGCCCCTGAGCCAAATTGTCTCTGCCTTCTCACCCAAAATCTTTTTTGAATCATTGGTTTATTTTAATAGCAAAATTAGGCCAAAAGCCTAAGTTGGGGTGTGGAAAGGAAAGAGGAATAAAAGCCAAAATAGCGGAAGTCTACAACTTATGTCCCAAAGCCTTCTAATATCATAGAATACGAATAAAAGTGATAGGGACGCAGCCCAATACAATATCAAATACGGAAAGGAAACGACATGAAAAATAAGAACAATTAGGCCATGTCCTCAGATGGATGAGGACTCACCAAGTCTTCTTCCCAACTCTAAGTCAATGCTCTACCCATGAGTGGAAGGTGAATTGCCACGTCCTACACCAAAGAAGTTAATGTAGACAAGAGTATGCATTAGCACAATTAAGTACTAAGTATGATAGCAATGCATATAAACACATAAATCAGGGTAGAGATAGAGACATAATCATGACATGCAATGGCCAAGCTAAAAACATGAGAAACATGAAACATAAATCATATATCAAGGCCAAAGCAAGCTAAATCATCTTTCCTTCTTTTCTTTACTTCATCATGAGAACACTTATTCATGAACTTGTGGGGAATAGCCTTAATCGATGTATAAGACCATGTGAGCTATCAACATGGAATCCGGTGTCTACCCCACACCGTAAAGGGGTGTCCTACTTGCCAAGGTAAGACCATGAACTTCTTAGCTTATGTGGATCCACTAGCTAATGTCTACTTAAAGACAACATCCTATGGTGGCAACATAGTTTATGGGATAGAGATTGCTTTAGGAGACTCGGCCTCAACTAACGGGAGAGCTCCATCTAGAAAACCCGGCCTCAACTAACGAGAAACCTTTCACTAGAAGACCCGGCCTCTACTAACGGGAGGGTTTCCATCTCAATATCCACTCGGTAATAAGCATAATTCCCACGGATTAGTCATTAACATATTTATATCATCAAACATGAAAAGGTACAACTAGGGTTACCAATTCAAGCTAAAATCATGCTTATAGATATTCATCTTTCATGGACCTTGTCCAAGCTTACATCATTAGAATAGCTCCTTAAGAACATGGGTAATCGCCTCTTTGTTCTTCTTTTATCATAATGGGAGAATTACGTGAGAAAACCTTTCACTACTCAACCATAGCATCATCATATCATAACTTTGGTGCTTACTCTCAAAGCACCCTTAGTTCATCATGCTCATATTTCATAGTTCATAGAGTTCGTATGGGCTCATGCAAGTTCAAATTATATCATGCAATTCAATGCAAGTTCATGCTTAGAAAGCCATAATTAAGACAATTTACCCATACTTAAAGGAATTCACATATTAGAAGAAAATTATGTTGTTGACTTGATCATGCTAAATTCACAAGATTATCCTCAATTCACTGACAATTCATGCTTGATTTCATAGAGAATTCATAACCTTCATCAAATCATAACCAAACCCAACAATCAAAGCATAGATTATCAAATTGGGGAGAATTAGCTTGGGATCATGGAGGTTCATGCAATCTTTACATCAAATCATGTAATTCACGCTAATTCGTGCACTAAGTTACTTCATCACGCTAAATCATCCACTAGGAATCATAAAATCAATAATTGGAATCATAATTGAATAACTCACAATGATTGATCACAAACCCTAATTCAATTGGGTTAGAGTAAACCTTTGAAAATCATAAAGAAGAGGAAGGGGCCCATTGGATGAAAAGACTCCTAATGATAAACACTATCATACCTCAAAGCAATCCACAAGAAATCGGAGAAGATTGAAGGTCTTCAATGGAGGATTCAAGCTCATTCTTCTTCCTTGAGAGTTGAGAGAGTTTCTTTTTAGAGAGAGAAATATATGAGAGAGGAAATTTTTGGAATGAATTAGAATGGAAGGAATTTGGCTTAGAAAGTATTTATAGGTCTAAGATTAAGGGTATAACCGACTTAGCTTAATAGGTAAACAATTAGAAAAAAGACCAAAAAGCCCTTAATTAAAAACTGTCGAGGCCAATCGACAGACAGGATCTATGGTCCGTACATCAATTGACGGACCGTCCTGTTCTTCCGTCAATTGATTCAGAAAGTTCATTTTGGGCTGAAAATTTGGTTAAGTCTGGAAGGCATCTACGGGACCCATTTATGGCTCGTCAACTGAACTACGAACCCTCCTGCTACTCCGTAAATCAAAGTTCAAAAAATTGGAAATCTTGAAATTTCACAGTGCCACTGACGGTTCCCTCCTACGGCCCGTCAATCCATCTACGGCCCGTCGATGGCCTCCGTAGGTCACTGTCTTCAGGTGAGTTCTACATTTTAAAATCCCTAGGAAACTTGGGGTCTTACAATATCTCCCCCTTGGGAACATTCATCCTCGAATGAGAATCAAGACATCTAGAGAAGGGTAATAGAGACGGATTAACAACCCAACCTAGCATGCAATCACATAAATGCACATATCCGTAGAGGAAACATCAACTTCAAGCTAAAGCATGATCAACACATCATATCATGAAGACTTTATGCAACTTATACTCAAATGCACATAATCATATAAGACTCTTCATGAACATACACAATCAAGGAATCATAGAAATCAATTATGACACATGAGAACAAAAGAATGAACCATGAGGATCAAGATACCTCAAGCTAGAGTAGGATCGGAAGGAAAGAGATGAGGATATCGGGACATTATATCGTCCTCAGCCTCCCAAGTAGCACCCTCAACCAATTGATTCCTCCATAGAACTTTCACGGAAGCAACTTCCTTATTTCTTAACTTCCGGACTTGCCGGTCTAAAATCTCAACCGGAACCTCTTCATTGGAAAGACTATCCTTTATGCCAAGATTCTCTAATGGCACTATAGTGGTCGGATCACCAACACACTTCTTCAACAATGAGACATGGAAAACTGGATGCACATATGCCAAATCATTAGGCAAGTCAAGCTCATAAGCAACCTTACCAAAATGTCTCAAAATCTGATATGGGCCTACATAACGGGGACTAAGCTTCCCTTTCTTCCCAAATCTCATTACACCCTTCATGGGCGAGATTTTTAAGTAAACCCAATCATCCACATCAAATTCTAATTCTCTTCTTCTAACATCGGCATAAGACTTTTGTCGAATTTGAGACGTTTTCAACATTTCCCTAATAAGTCGAACTTTCTCCATAGCCTCATGGACCAATTCAGGGCCTATCAAAGCAACTTCCCCAACTTCAAACCAACCTATAGGAGATCTACACATCCTACCATACAGAGCCTCAAATGGAGCCATACCAATACTAGAATGGTAGCTATTGTTATAAGCAAACTCAATCAAAGGCAAGTGATCATCCCAAGTACCCTTGAAATCGATTACACAAGCTCTGAACATATCTTCCAATGTTTGAATAGTATGCTCCGCTTGCCCATCGATTTGGGGATGAAAGGTCGTACTAAGCTTAACACGAGTACCAAGGCCTTTTTGGAACGACTTCCAAAATTGAGAAGTAAATTGTGCACCACGATCAGAGATAATGGATAACGGCACTCCATGAAGCCTAACCATATCTCTCAAATACAACTTAGCATAATCCTCCACCGAATAAGAAGTCTTGACGAGAATGAAATGGGCTGACTTTGTCATTCTATCCACAACAACCCAAATCGAATCATACTGTCACCTCGTGCAAGGCAAACCCACAATAAAATCCATATTCACATCTTCCCACTTCCAAGTAGGAATACTAATATCTTGGGTCAAAACCTCCCGGCCTTTGATGCTCAACTTTCACTTGTTGGCAATTAGGACACTTAGCCACAAATTCTGCAATATCTTTCTTAATTCTGTTCCACCAATAAATTTCCTGCAAATCATGATACATTTTGATAGCTCCTGGGTGGATGGAATATCGAGAACCATGGGCTTCTGATAAAATTTGCTCTCTTAAGCCCTCTTCATTGGGGACACACAAACGACCTTGATATCGAAGCACACCATCTCCCCCTTGGGAGAAAACCTCTATGGACCTCTTGAGTACCGCTTCCTTTAGTTCAACCAAGTTAGGATCAAGACCTTGCTTAGCTTTCACGTCATGCACAAAAGAGGATTCGGAACCCTTGTGAATCGTAACACCACCTTTAGTAGAATCAACCAATCTAACACCCAATCGAGCCAATCTATGGACATCGTGAACCAACTCTTTCTTACCATCCTCAACATGAGCAACACCACCCATAGATAATTGACTAAGAGCATCGGCCACCACGTTGGCCTTACCGAGGTGATAGAGAACACTCATATCATAGTCTTTTAACAACTCGAGCCACCTTCTTTGGCGGAGATTCAAATCTTTCTATTTAAACACATATTGCAAACTCTTATGGTCGGTGAAGACATCTACATGTATTCCATACAAATAAGGTTGCCATATTTTCAAAGCAAACACAACTGCCGCTAATTCCAAGTCATGAGTAGGATAGTTCTTTTCGTGCACCTTAAATTGTCTTGAAGCATAAGCAACAACTTTCCCATTTTGCATGAGAACACATCCTAGCCCAATTCTCGAGGCATCACAATAAACCACAAAACCATCGAATCCTTCCTGTAGAGTCAATATCAAGCCGAAGTAAGTCGATCCTTCAACTCTTGAAAACTATTTTCACATGCTTCGGACCATGAGAATTTAACCTTCTTTTGAGTCAAAGCCGTCAATGGAGAAACAATTGAAGAAAACCCCTCAACAAACCTCCTATAATAACCGGCTAAGCCCAAGAAACTACAGACATTCGAAGGTGATAAAGGTCTAGGCCAATTCTTAACCGCTTCCGTCTTCTTAGGATCTACCTCAATGCCCTTACTGGAAACAATGTGACCAAGAAAAGCCACGGACCTTAACCAAAACTGGCATTTACTAAACTTCGCAAAGAGTTGTTCGCCCTTGAGGACTTGAAACACAATCCTTAAATGATTAACATGTTCACCCTCATTCTTTGAGTAGATTAAAATGTCGTCAATAAACACAATCACAAACATGTCAAGGTATTGCTTAAACACTCTATTCATCAAATCCATAAATGCGGCCAGAGCATTTGTCAACCCAAACGACATTACCAAGAACTCGTAGTGACCATACCTAGTCTAGAAAGTAATTTTCGAAATATCATCTTCCTTCACCCTTAATTGGTGATAACCCGAACGAAGGTCGATCTTAGAGAAATGACTAGCCCCTTGAAGTTGATCAAACAAGTCATCTATCCTTGGTAGAGGATACTTATTCTTAATGGTAACCTTGTTCAATTGGCGATAGTCGATACACATACGGAGTGAACCATCTTTCTTCCTTACAAACAAAACCGGAGCACCCCATGGAGAAATACTTGGCCGGATGAAACCCATATCCAATAAGTCTTTCAACTGCTCTTTTAGTTCCTTAAGTTCTGCCGGAGCCATTCTATAAGGAGGAATAGAAATAGGTTGCGTATCTAGGAGAAGGTCAATACCGAAGTTTATTTCCCTTTCAGGAGGAATACCGGGCAAGTCATCGGGAAACACTTCTGGAAACTCATTAACAACGGGGACCGTCTCGAGAGTAGGGGTCTCGGAATCTATATCCCTCACCTTAACAAGATGGTAAATGCAACCCTTTGAGATCATCTTTCTAGCTTTTAGATAAGAAACAAATTGACCTCGAAACGTAGAATTTCCTCCCTTCCACTCTAGGATAGGCTCATTTGGAAATTGAAACTTGACCATTTAGGTCCTACAACCAATAGAGGCATAACAAGCATGCAACCAATCCATCCCAAGAATAACATCAAAATCTAGCATATCAAGCTCTACAAGATCAAATGAGTGACTCTATGGGATAAGGAGACGGGACAATCTCGATAAACTCTCTTAGCCATGATAGATTCTCCAATAGGAGTAGCGACACGAAAAGGATCTAGCAACACATCTGGAACAACATCTAACCTCATAGCCACATATGGCGTCACAAAAGACAAGGTAGCACCAGGATCAAGCAAAGCATACACATCAAAATGGAAAACTCTTAACATACTAGTAACCACATCGGGAGAGCTCTCTTGCTCATGATGAGCCTGAAGTGCATAAAATCAGTTTTGCTTCTAAGCATTCGAACCCGATCCTCTAGGTGGAGCTTGCTTATTCTCTCTTTCCTTGACCGTGAGAGATGGTCAATCCCTCATCTTGTGACCACTTTTTCCACAATTATAACAACCATCCGTACCGGTTAGACATCTACCTTCATGCTTTTTCCCACACTTGGCACATGGAGCCAATGAAGAACCACCATTATTCCCTCCTTGAGACTTGGGGTTAGACACCCTATCATTATTGGACTTCGGAGGAGCATTGGATGAGCCTTGGTTAGAGAACCTTGGTCGAAATCTAGGACGACCATGTCCATCGGACCTTGCATGGTAAAAGTTACCATCTCCGGTCCTAGCCCTCTTGGTCTCCCTAGACCTTTCCTTCAGCTTTTCTTCTTCAATTTATTCTGCATAAACCATGAGGCGAGAAATATCCATTCATGCACAAGCATGGTGGTGCGGCACTCTTTCACCAACATAGCGGACACTCCCGACAAAAATTTGCTCATTCTTGCCCTTGGGTCGGCAACAATGGACGGAGCATATCTAGCCAATTGTGGGAACTTCAATGCATACACTTTCACACTCATATTTCCTTGTCGAAGGTTGATAAACTCAAGCACCTTAGCCTCTCTCTTCTCAAGAGGGAAGAACCTATCAAGGAAAGAAACCTTGAATTTTTCCCAATCAAAGGGACCCTCATTAACCGCCCTCTCCCTCTTCCATTGATTGAACCAAATTTGGGCAACACACTTGAGTTGATAAGCGGCCAACTCCACCTTTTTTTCCGGCGTCACACCCATGATCATCAACACCTTGTACAGTTCATCGATAAACTCTTGAGGATCTTCCTCAACCTTAGAGCCGTGGAATTTTGGAGGATTCATCATTGTAAAGTCCCTCACTCTTGATGCTGTTGTACCCACATTTGGGTTCACGGGAGCCACCACCTCTCTATTGGCTTGAGCCGTCACGGCTTGAGCCGTCACGGCTTGAGCACTTGGAAAGCAGCCCTAAACTCTGCATTAGTCACCTGTTCCGCCAAAGAGTCGGCCGAAACGTGAGGAGCTTGAGGAGGAGCTTCTTGTTCCACATTCTCTCCCATGTTTCTTCTAGCGTAAGCTCTTCGGGTCGCCATATCCTGAAACGTGTAGGATAGGGATTAAGAGAGAGATATATAGAGTTAAACTCCATGGAATGACTTACGATTAATGAAAGAAGTAGAATTTCTTAAACGTCTTATAGCCTCTCATTTATAAATGTGGCGTGCTTCACACTCATTAAAAAGACTCTACTTGACGTGGCTTATGAGACATCCTAGGATCTTTCTAAAACCTTGCGCTCTGAAAACCAAGTTTGTCACGACCCAGGGTAGCTCCTAGATGTAACACGGCATACAAGATCCTGAGAGGCCTCATACAAGCCCTTAGCATACATAACATACAAGATAATAGAGAAATAAGAGTTCAAAAGAGAACTTTATATCAAAGCTTTACTCAAAACAGTGAAAGTCTACAACTCATATCTCAAAGCCTTCTAATATCAAAGAATATGAATAAAAGTGATAGGGATGCAGCCCAATACAATATCCAACACTCAAAGGAAACGACATGAAAAATAAGAACAACTAGGCCATGTCCTCGGATGGATGAGGACTCACCAAGTCTTCTTCCCAACTCTAAGTCAATGCTCTACCTATGAGTGGAAGGTGACTACCTATGAGTGGAAGGTGAATTGCCACGTCCTACACCAAAGAAGTTAATGTAGGCAAGAGTATGCATTAGCACAATTAAGTACTAAGTATGATAGCAATGCATATAAACACATAAATCAGGGTAGAGATAGAGACATAATCATGACATGCAATGGCCAAGCTAAAAACATGAGAAACATGAAACATAAAGCATATATCAAGGCCAAAGCAAGCTAAATCATCTTTCCTTCTTTTATTTACTTCATCATGAGAACACTTATTCATGAACTTGTGGGGAATAGCCTTAATCGATGTATAAGACCATGTGAGCTATCAACATGGAATCCGGTGTCTACCCCACACCGTAAAGGGGTGTTCTACTTGCCAAGGTAAGACCATGAACTTCTTAGCTTATGTGGATCCACTAGCTAATGTCTACTTAAAGACAACATCCTATGGTGGCAACATAGTGTATGGGATAGAGATTACTTTAGGAGACTCGGCCTCAACTAACGGGAGAGCTCCATCTAGAAAACCCGGCCTCAACTAACGAGAAACCTTTCACTAGAAGACCCGGCCTCTACTAACAGGAGGGTTTCCATCTCAATATCCACTCGGTGCTAAGCATAATTCCCACGGATTAGTCATTAACATATTTATATCATCAAACCTGAAAAGGTACAACTAGGGTTACCAATTCAAGCTAAAATCATGCTTATTTCATCTTTCATGGACCTTGTCCAAACTTACATCATTAGAATAGCTCCTTAAGAACATGGGTAATCGCCTCTTTGTTCTTCTTTTATCATAATGGTAGAATTACGTGAGAAAAAGCTTTCACTACTCAACCATAGCATCATCATATCATAACTTTGGTACTTTACTCTCAAAGCACCCTTAATTCATCATGCTCATATTTCATAGTTCATAGAGTTCATATGGGCTCATGCAAGTTCAACTCATATCATGCAATTCAATGCAAACTCATGCTTAGAAAGCCATAATTAAGACAATTAACCCATACTTGAAGGAACTCACATAATAGAAGAAAATCATGCTTTTTACTTGATCATGCTAAATTCATAAGATTATCCTCAATTCATTTATAATTCCTTCTTGATTTCATAGAGAATTCATAACCTTCATCAAATCATAACTTAACCCAACAATCAAAGCATAGATTATCAAATTGGGGAGAATTAGCTTGGGATCATGGGGGTTCATGCAATCTTTACATCAAATCATGTAATTCAAGCTAATTCGTGCACTAAGTTACTTTATCACACTAAATCGTGCACTAGGAATCATAAAATCAATAATTGGAATCATAATTGAATAATCCACAATGATTGATCACATACCCTAATTCAATTGGGTTAGACTAAACCTTTGAAAATCATGAAGAAGAGGAAGGGGCCCATTGCAGGAAAAAACTCCTAATGGTGAACTCTATTATACCTCAAAGCAATCCACAAGAAATTGGAGAAGATTGAAGGTCTTCCATGGAGGATTCAAGCTCCTTCTTCTTCCTTGAGAGTTGAGAGAGTTTCTTTTTAGTGAGAGAAATATTTGAGAGAGGAGAGTTTTGGATTGAATTAGAATGAAAGGATTTTAGCTTAGAAAGTATTTATAGGTCTAAGATTAAGGGTATAACTGACTTAACTTAATAGGTAAACAATTCGGAAAAATACCAAAAAGCCCTTAATTAAAAACTGTCGGAGCCAATCGACAGACAGGATCTACGGTCCGTACATCAAGTGACAGACCGTCCTGTTCTTCCGTCAATTGATTCAGAAAGTTCATTTTGGGCTGAAAATTTGGTTAAGTCTGGAAGGCAGATACGGGACCCATCTACGGCTTGTCAACTGAACTACGAACCGTCCTGCTACTCCGTAGATCAAAACTCAGAAACTTTGAAATACTGAAATTTCACAGTGTCATTGATGGTTCCCACCTACGGCGCGTCAATTCATCTGCGGCCCGTAGGTGGCCTCTGTATGTCACTGTCTTCAGGTGATATTTGCATTGTAAAATCCCTTGGAAGCTTGGGGTGTTACAATTTAAAGCTTATTGATCATGATTGAGTGTAGCATGTTGTTGAGAGTAGTCTTGTAATGACACTTGCATGTTAGCTCTCATTGATAACTATTGTAGACACCCTTGTTGACCTGATTGTGTTCTTGATTAACTTGAGGACAAGTAAAAAGTTTAAGTTGAGGGTATTGATGAGTGGTAGATTTATATTCATTTGAGGCCTTTTTAGCTCAACAAGTAGTGTCCTCAATGCCTAATTATGTCCTATTCTAATGATATTTTGATTATTTGCAACTATGAAGGCTAAAGGATGAGGCAAGGATAAATGTTTGAAAGAATGGCAAAAAGTGTAAAAAGAAGTGTAAACTCCACATTGTTGATTGCTTAACAAGAAGAGTGGATCGCCTAATGGGTATGACCTCACCCAAATTGGTTGTGCACAACACTTGAATTAATTAAGGAATATCAGTGAACTCCAACCGAAATGGTGACATGTGGAATGAGAAAGGTGACCATGGTGACCATCGCCGACGGCGACAGTAAAATGGGAAAAATTGAAGACTCGAAAGGAAAAAAAAGGTGGTACTAAAAGATACACCGAATGCGAAAGGCAGACTCGAACGAGCACACCGATAGAGGTTCAAACACCTAAAACCTAGAGCAAGAGAAAGGTGAGCTGAAGAACAATTTGCGATCTACCTAATGTGATCGGCGAGCCCGACTAAGGTCTCCCAATGGGCCACGCATTGAGTTTTGGGCAAAATTTTAAGGAAATTATAGATAGCCCAAAGGAGAGAGAAAACAAGAGTTTGAAAATTCTGAGTCCTGAACAATAGTGAAGAAATCTTTTCTTAGAGGGAGAATTAGTTTACTTTGTGAAGAACACTTTCAATTTTTGGGGTTTTTCAGCTTATGCTTTTGAAATTGACAATTTGACGTTGAAATACAAAGTGGGTATTGTTTTTAATCGCTAAGTTCATGTTACCCATGGCTGTTTTCATGGAAGGTATAATTTCTTGTTATGGGTGGCTAAAACCCAAAAATCTAGGGGTGCAATTATGGGGTTGGTTATTAATTTAATATAGTGGGTATTGTGCTATGATCTATTTTGTTGTTGTCCATACAAGGATTTGGAGTAATTAGCATGGGGCTAATTATGGGTTAAGATTGTAAACTTAATACCTACTTCTGATCTCCGATTGATGCTCAAAAGAGATTGATTGGAGTGGGTAATTAGTCTGATACTTGCAATTTAGGTTTGATGTATGTAACTTGTTTGAAAATAGAGGTTATGGGTTGAATATATTTGTCCTGTTGCTGCATCGAAAGAGAAAAGAGTGTAAGGTATTGGGTTTTTTAGTATAGCACATAGCTAAGAACGAAATTAGATTCTATGATATGATGTTGTGAAATCGAAAGAAGATTAGTGTCATTGAAAATGACCCAGCCTATCCATGAATGTTCATCACTATAGAGCAACACAAATACCACTATGTGAAATCGATTACCAATCTCCGCAGCCCTAGATTACTTGTTACTTATTTGAATTTCTGAAATCTTAGCTTAATTGTGACTTTTGATAACCAGATTTTTTTATTAAATTTGTTGGAATCATCCACTCACGGGTTTTATCGCTAAAATTGAATGAATTTACACTCAAAATTTCTTGATAGAATTTCTCGCATTGTATCATTCTTTATGGGATTCGACCCCGACTCTTTATAGGGTAATTTTTTTTACAACGACCACTTACTCTTTTAATTGGTTTTAAAGAGTAGTTTGAGCATTATTAGTTGACTATATACTTTAACTACTCCCCCTGTAAAATATATTAGAATTATTAACACTCCTACTAAAATAGACGACATTGATTAAGAGCATTAAAAATGCATTTTTTATATAGGAGTGGAAAACGAGCGGGTCGAGTCGAATATGTGTTGATCAAAAATTAGTTAAATAAAAATGGATAAATTACTCGAATTGACTCATATTTTAAATGGGCAAGATGGATGAAATACTCGACTCGACTGATATTTTAAAAACGAGCTCATCGACTGAGGTTCAAACACCTGAAGCCTAGTGCAAGTGAAAGGCGAGCTGAAGAATTGTTGGCGATCCGCCAAACGTGATCGGCAAGCCTGGCTAACGACGCCCGATGGGTCACGCATTGAGTTTTGGGAAAAAAATTGGGGAAATTATAAATAGCCTAAAGGAGACAGAAAACGAGAGTTTAAAAATTCTGAGTCCTGAACAATAGTAAAGAAATCTTTTCATAGAGAGAGAAATAGTTTACTTTGTGAAGAACACTTTTAGTTTTGGGGGTTTTCAACTTATGCTCTTGAAACTGACAATGTGAAGTTGAAATACAAAGTGGGTATTGTTTGTAATCGCTAAGTTCATGTTACCCATGGTTGCTTTCATGGAAGGTATAATTTCTTTACATTTTGTGATGGGTGGCAAAAACTCCAAAATATATGGGGTGCAATTATGGGGTTGGGTTTTTATTTAATGTAGTGGGTATTGTGTTGTGCTCTGTTTTTTTGTTGTACATACATGGATTTGGGGTAATTATCATGGAGTTAATTTATGGGTCTGAACTCCAATTGATGCTCGAAAGAGATTGATTGGAGTGGGCAATTAAGCCGATACTTGAGATTTATATTTGATGTATGTAACTTGTTTGGAAATAGAGGTTATGGGTAGTAAATATTTGTCCTGTTGTAGCATCGAAAGACATAAGAGTGTAAGGTATTTGGTTTTTTAGTATAGCACATAGAAAAGATCAAAAGCAGAGTTATGATATGATGCTATGAGATCGAAAGAAGATTATTGTCATTGAAGATGACCTAGCCTATCCATGAATGTTCATCACTATAGAGCAACACAATTACCCCCATGTGACATCGATCTCCAAACCCCGCAGCCCTAGATTACTTGTTACTTATTTGAATTTCTAAAATCTTAGCTTAATTGTGACTTTTGATAACAACATTTTTTTATTAAATTTGGTGGAATCACCTACTCACGTGGGTTATTGCTACAATTGAATGAATTTGCACTCAATATATTTTATAGAATTTCTGGCATTGTATCATTCTTAATGGGATTCGACCCCGACTCTTAGTTGGGTAATTTTTTTTGACAATGACCACTTACTCTTTTAATTTGTTTTAAAGAGTAGTTTGAGCATTATCAGTTGACTATGTACTTTAACTACTCCCTCTGTAAAATATATCAGAATTATTAACACTCCTACTAAAATAGAAGACATTGATTAAGAGCATTAAAAATACATTTTTATATAGGAGTGGAAAACGAGCGGGTCGAGTCGAATATGTGTTGATCAAAAATTAGTTAAATAAAAATTGATAAATTACTCGAATTGACTCATATTTTAAATGGGCAAGATGGATAAAATAGTCTACTCGACTCATATTTTAAAAACGAGCTCATCGACTGAGGTTCAAACACCTGAAGCCTAGAGCAAGAGAAAGGCGAGCTGAAGAATTATTGGCGATCCGCCAAACGTGATCGGCAAGCCTGGCTAACGTCGCCCAATGGGTCACGCATTGAGTTTTGGGGGGAAAATTGGGGAAATTATAAATAGCCTAAAGGAGACAAAAAACGAGAGTTTAAAAATTCTGAGTCCTGAACAATAGTGAAGAAATCTTTTCTTAGAGAGAGAAATAGTTTACTTTGTGAAGAACACTTTTAGTTTTGGGGGTTTTCAACTTATGCTCTTGAAATTGACAATGTGAAGTTGAAATACAAAGTGGGTATTGTTTGTAATCGCTCAGTTCATGTTACCCATGACTGCTTTCATTGAAGGTATAATTTCTTTATTTTTGTGATGGGTGGGTAAAATTCCAAAATATATGGGGTGCAATTATGGAGTTGGGTGTTGATTTAATGTAGTCTATATTGTGTTATACTCTATTTTGTTGTTGTTCATACATGGATTTGGTTAACTAGCATGAGGTTAATTTATGGGTTAAGGTTACAAACTTGATTTCAATTTCTAATAACCGATTGATGCTCGAAAGAGATTAATTGGAGTAGGTAATTAGTCTGATACTTGTAATTTAGGTTTGATGTATGTAACTTGTTTGAAAATAGAGGTTATGGGTCGGATATATTTGTCCTGTTGCTGCATCGAAAGAAATAAGAGTGTAAGGTATTGGGTTTTTTAGTATAGAACATAGCTAAGATCGAAAGGAGATTCTATGATATGATGCTATGAGATCGAAAGATGATTAGTGTCATTGAAGAAGACCCAACCTATCCATGAATGTTCATCCCTATAGAGAAACACAATTACCCCTATGTGACATCGATTTCCAATCCTCGCAGCCCTAGATTAGTCGTTAGTTATTTGAATTTCTGAAATCTTAGCTTAATTGTGACTTTTGATAACCAGATATTTTTATTAAATTTGGTGGAATCATCCACACACTTGTTTTATTGCTACAATTGAATGAATTTACACTCAAAATTTCTTCATGGAATTTCTCGCATTGTATCATTCTTTATGGGACTCGACCCCGACTCTTTAATGAATAATTTTTTTTACAACGACCACTTACTCTTTTAATTGGTTTTAAAGAGTAGTTTGAGCATTATCAGTTGACTATGTACTTTAACTACTCCCTCTATAAAATATATCAGAATTATTAACACTCCTACTAAAATAGATGACATTGATTAAGAGCATTAAAAATGCATGTTTTATATAGGAGTGGAAAACGAGCGGGTCGAGTCAAATATGTGTTCATCAAAAATGAGTTAAATAAAAATGGATAAAATACTCGAATTGACATTACTTTAAATGGGTAAAATGGATAAAATCCTCGGCTCGATTCATATTTTAAAAATGAGCTCATCGACTGAGGTTCAAACACCTAAAGCCTAGAGCAAGAGAATGGCGAGCTGAAGAACAGTTGGTGATCTGCCTAACGTGATCGGTAATTGGGGAGAATTAGCTTGGGATCATGGGGGTTCATGCAATCTTTACATCAAATCATGTAATTCATGCTAAATCGTGCACTAAGTTACTTTATCACACTAGATCATGCACTAGGAATCATAAAATCAACAATTGAAGAACCCACAATGATTGATCAAAACCCTAATTCAATTGGGTTAGAGTAAACCTTTGAAAATCATGAAGAAGAGGAAGGGCCCATTGGAGGAAATGACTCCTAATGGTGAACACTATCATACCTCAAAGAAATCCACAAGAAAGTGGAGAAGATTGAAGGTCTTCAATGGAGGATTCAAGCTTTCTTCTTCTTCCTTGAGAGTTGAGAGACTTTCTTTTAGAGAGAGAAATATTTGAGAGGAGAGTTTAGGAATGAGTTAGAATGAAAGAAATTAGGCTTAGAAAGTATTTATAGGTCTAAGATTAAGGGTATAACCGACCTAGCTTAATAGGTAAACAATTAGGAAAAAGACCAAAAAGCCCTTAATTAAAAACTGTCGGGGCCAATCGAGGGACAGGATCTACGGTACGTACATCAATTGACGTACCGTCCTGCTCTTCCGTCAATTGATTCAAAAAATTCATTCTGGGCAGAAATTTTTGCTAAGTCTGGAAGACATCTACGGCCCGTCAACTGAACTACGACCCGTCCTGCTATTCCGTAGGTCAAAATTCAAAAACTTGGAATCCCTAAAGTTCACAGTGCCATTGACGGTCCACACCTATGGCCCGTCAATCCATCTACGGCCCGTAGGTGGCCTCCGTAGGTCACTGTCTTCAGGTGAGTTCTGCATTTAAAATTCTTTGAAAGCTTGGAGTATTACAGGAACCTACGACCATGATGCACGGCTCGTTGATGGACCAACGAGCCGTAGGTCTGGTCGTTGGTAGAGGGTTGGCAGTTATTTTTAAAAAGGGTCTTTTTGGTCTTTTCCCTAAATATTTAATGCCTAATCTAAGTCTGTTACCCTTTAATCCTTGGCACTATATAAGCTTTCTAAGCCTAATTTCTACCCTTCCTAATCGCTTCTCAACTATTCCAAAAACAAGTCCAAATACTTCTCTCTCTAGAAGTAAAGAAGAAACAGAAGAAAGCTAGGGTTTGAAGGGAAAAGTCTCCAATTCCTCCATTGATTTCAAGCTTTGGGCATTGAGGTATGATGATTTTCACCTATGGAGTCCTTTCCTCCATAGGGTCCCCAAATTCCTTAATTTTCAAAGTAAGAATTCTCAATTGAATTTAGAGTTTTCTTCTATCATGTGGAATCTTACCAATTATGATCGAATTGATTTGATTATGAATTCGTATGCATGAAATTTAGTGGAATTGCATGTTTCAAGTTGAATCCCCATGAACCCATATGAATTTCATGATTTCTAGACTATGATAATAATGTGAGGTTTTTGAACTATGAAAGATGAATTGGGGAAATTGAATGATTTTAAGATGAATTTATGTGAGCCCATGCATGATTTATGTCTTCTAAGCTATGAATTTCATAATGAAGTTATTAATGATCAAAAGATGGGTTTTATGAATATATACATGTTCAATTATGAAATTTATGATGATTTAAGGATGCTTTGAGATTGAAGTATCAATGTTGATTGTTGTGGAGTTGTGAATGGGTTTCTCACATACTACTCAAAACATGTTTTGTGAAAGGACTATTCTCACATAAAGGATTCATAAAGGGTTAAAAGATTTTCTCAACTAAACTTGAATCAATGTTAAGGAGTTATTCTAATGAAAGGGACAAGAGGCGATTACCCATGTTTCCTAATGATAGACAAGAGGTGACTACCCATGTCTAATAATGATAAGATGAATTATGATTTATGACAAATCCATTGGAATTATGCTTAGCACCGAGTGGACAAGTGGCGATTACCCATGTCCCATAAACTATGTGCCACCATAGGATGATTGTCTTGATAGACATTATCTAGTGGATCCATGTAAGCTAGAAGTTCATGATCTTACCTTGGAAAGTAGGACACCTCTTTTCGGTGTGGGGTAGACACCGGATTCCATTTTAATAGCTCACATGGTCTTAAATTTCGGTTAAAGGTAATTTCCCACAATAATGAACTAAAGTGACTTTTAAAGTATCTTACATTATTTTAAGCATGTTTAGCTTGCATTGACCATGATCCTATGACTCATATTTCTAACCTCTTTTAATCTCATATTTTAGCTTTGTCTTTGCATGTCATGTAAATGTCCCCTTTTATCACGATCTTATGATTTTTATGCATAGTTATCATACTTGGTACATGTTTTACTAACACATACTCTTGCCTACATTGATTTATTGATGTAGGGTGTGGCGAATCCTCCCCATCCACCCGTGGCTAGAGTTTGTAGTAGAAGAGCCTTAAAGACTTGGTGAGTCCTCATATGTTCGAGGACATTTCCTTGTTATTCTTTTATGTTTTCTTTACTTTTGGACTTGTATTGGGTTACGTCCCAACGTTCTTTCTATCCTTTTGACAGATGGCTTTGAGACTATATGTAGACTTCGGCTATGTTTTGTAAACTCTTGTGACAATTAATTGTCTTTTGAACTCTTTAATTTCTATGATCTTGTATTATGCATGCTAAGTGGCTTGTATGAGGTCTTTTGGGGTCTTGTACGCCATGTCACGTCTAGGGGGTAATTTAGGTTGTGACACCTATTGAACTGATTGATCTCTTGTCTTACATGACGACAAGAAAAAGTTTAAGTTGGGGGTGTTGATGAGTAGATAGTTTTGACTCATTTAGAGCTTCATTTATACTAAATTAGTGTCCTTAATGCCTAGTTTGCACACATAACTAATGTTAAATTATTTATGTGCAACAAGGAGACTTGAGAACGAGGCAAAGGAAAGTTAATGCGAAAAGAAGCTAAAAAGTTTTAAAATTTATGGAAAAAGAAGGCTGGAGCTCGCAAAAGGCAACTTGGCGAATCGCCGAGTGGATTTGAGTTTGCCTAAAGTTTCAGTAGTCGAGGAAAAGATTCAAGTCAATTCGTCAAGCCTGGGAGCTAATCGGTGACTCGTTGATTAGAAAGGCGAGCCCGACTTTGATCACCTAAAGTTCCAGAAGAAGTTAGTACTGAAGTCAAGAATTAAAAGGCGAGAACGAGCAACTCGGCATATCGCGGAGTGGATGGGCGAGCCCAACTTATTCCACCGAGTGGTCCCGTATTTCGTAATGTGGGAAATTTCTGTGAGAGTATAAATAGAGTTTTTGAAAAGAGAGTTGAGTATCAGTGAGGAACCAGTTAACTGAGATTAAGAAGTACTCTTGCACTTTGAATATTTTGGATTGCTTTTTGAACTGTTCTTGTGAGTTTTTGGATTTAAGACTTTGGGTGTAATTCTAATTGGTAGCATTTTGCTTTTTGGAGATCTTGTGAATCAATGGCTGACATCTTTGGTAAGAACTTCTTCACTTTTCCTATGATTGTCTAAAACCCCAATGCCTTAGGGATGTGATTATGTGTTCAATTGCTTAATTGGCTTATGGGTATTATGAATTGCTGAATTTAATGCTAGATTGAAATGGGTTCAGTTGTTAATTCATGTTTTCATTTATGAATTAAAGTTGCAAATTCAGTTCTAGTCTATATCTCTTTGTATGCTTGTCAAAGGTGCATTTGAGTTGAATTAGCAGTTGATGATTGTATGGGATGTTGCTTTTACTACCCAGTTTGTTAAAGTGGGTTGAATCAAGGTATAAGATTGTTTTCTAGTGTAATGCCTGTTGGGGTTTGATGGAACCCTATTGAATTCATGATAGCTGATTGTAGAATAGCTATTGTACCCATGATCTTACCTACCCATTGAAATTCAGCATACTTAAGCAATTCGTAATTACCCATTTAGCAAAATAAGTAGTTGAACACGCACGTATCCCTAAAATCCTTTCTCTCATTTGTTAAATTCATTGTTAATTGTGTTGTTATATTCGATTACTAACTCTTCACTAATTTTGATAATCAACATCTTATGATTTGCTTCATGTTTCGTGTCAACTTAATAAACTCTACAAAAGATTAGAACACTAACTTACTTCATAGTCGAATTTTGTACTAGATCACTCCTCGTGGGATCGATCCCAACTCTTTGTTGGGTTTATACTTGCTAGCGACCGCCTACACCTTGAATCGTTATAGGTGTAGTTGAGCGTTATCAGAAACATAGTTTATGGGACATGGGTAATTGCCACTTGTCCACTCTGTGCTAAGCACAAATCCCACGAAATAGCCATAATTCATAGCTTATCTTATCATTAATAGACATGGGTAATCGCCTCTTGTCTTATCATTAGGGAACATTGGTAATCACCTCTTGTCCCTTTTTATTCATGGAAGGCACATCAAATAGCCAATCCAAATTAAAATTCATTAGAATAGCTCCTTAATCCTTGATTCAAGTTTAGTTGAGAAAACCTTTCAACCCTTATGAATCCTTTATGTGAGAAAATCCTTTCACAACAACAACACCAATAATGCTTCACTCTCAAAGCAACTTAAATCATCATAAATTTCATAATTGAACATGCAGATTTCATAAAATCCATCTTTTGATCATTCATAAACTTCATCATAGACTCATAGCTTAGAAATCATAGATCATGCATGGGCTCATATAATTTCACCTAAAAATTATTCAATTAACTCAATTCATGCATAAAATAAACATAATTCAACCCATTAAATCATAATTTGAAAGAACCCATAAGATAGAAGAAAATCCTAATTTCAATTGAAGAATCTAACTTTATAAAATTAGAGAATTTAGGAACCCTATGGAGGAAAGGACTCTATAGGAGAAAGATATCATACCTTGATGCCAAAAGCTTGAAATCAATGGTGAACTTAGGAAATTTGAATGGAAACCCTAGAACCTTCTTCTTCTTCTTCAATCTTTAGAGAGAGAAATAATTGAGGAAAGATTTTGGTGGGAGTTTGGGAGTGATTAGAAAAGGGTAGATTTAGGCTTAGAAGCCTTATATTGGGTCTTGGATTAGGGTTTAATTGAATTAGATTAGGAATAGGCCAATTAGGAAAAAGACCTAAAAGCCCTTAAAAATAACTATTGAATCTCGACCTACGGTTCGTAGGTCAAACTATGGACCATCATGTCCAACCATAGAAAGATTCAGAAACTATTATTTTGGACCTTCAAACGACGGGACCCCATGTATGGTTCGTAGGTCCAATGACGGACCATACATACCAGCCATCAGTCCAACATTGAACCCTCAAAATTTCATTAGGTCTGGAGAGAACTACCTACGGTCTGTAGAAACAATAACGGACCATCCCGTTGAGTCGTAGAAAGGATCCTGAAACTTACCATTTTCAAAAAGTTCACCTTGCCACCCACGGTTCCCACCTACGGCCTGTAAGTCGACCTACGTTCCGTAGATAGCTTCCGTTGGTACTAGCACCAGACCTGAAAACCATAAATTTCTTTCCTTTGGACTCCGAGGTGTTACAATATGTTTCGTGATGCAGGTCCGAGCACCAGCTACCAGCATTTATATTCAAGTCTGTTGCAGCTTCAGTTCAAAGGCGAGGGTAAGCACATGGCGTCCTGGACTTACCTGTCTTAATCTATATTTTGTTGGGTCGTCTTTTGTATTTTTGAGACAAACCTTGTATTTTGGATCTATTTTTGGGACTTGTACTCTTTTATTTTAGAAGCTCTATACTTGTGACTTCCAGGTTCTGGGAGGGATCTTATTGTATATATATTGTTTTGGTTTAATTCCGCCTGTTCTTTTATTTCTCTTGTTAAATTATTGCTTCCGCTTTGTTTCTACCCTTATATCCCTTGTTGTTTTGTGTTACGGGTTGTCTTACCTACTAGTGGATTATAGTAGGTATCATCATGACTCGAGAAATCCGGTTGTGACACTAAATGTAAAGATAATTAATCAATCTTAGTTTTAATGGATGTGTGTATTTGATTTTGTCTTTTAAAATATATGGTATAAAATATTAAAAATGCCAATATATGTGATTATTTGAAAGTGGATGTACGATTAGTATATATAGTAGTGATGTATGCCTAGTTAGGTAGTTTTTTCCTAAAAAGTATATTACTAAGATAATTCAACTACACTTAGGGTATGTTTGGTATGAAGGAAAATGTTTTCCTGGAAAATGTTTTCTTGGAAAACAAGTGGATTTTTGACTTCTTTTCTCATGTTTGGTTGGTGAGTAGAAAATATTTTCCAGGAAATATTTTTTAGTATTTGATTTATGAATGAAAAACATTTTTAAGAAAATATCTTTCATTTTTTCACTAAAGAGTAGAAAATAAAATTTTGAAATTGAAAATATTTTCTAAAAATAAACTTTAAATTTTTGTTTTTTAGGGGGTGTGGGTGGAGGGGGTCAGGGGTAGGGGTGGGGTGGGGTGAAAAAATAAAAATTTGAAATGGAAAATATTTTTAAAAACAAACTTAAAATATATTTTTTTAGGGGGGGGAGGGGGTGGAGGGGCCCCGGTGGGGGGCTGGGTGAGGGGGATCGGGGGTAGGGG
Source organism: Solanum appendiculatum (assembly GCA_018342035.1). Lineage (NCBI taxonomy): Eukaryota > Viridiplantae > Streptophyta > Magnoliopsida > Solanales > Solanaceae > Solanum > Solanum appendiculatum. The sequence continues at coordinate 921,097 of JAGDQO010000370.1, forward strand.
TGGGGTAATGTCAAAAAAATAAAAATATAAAATTGAAAATAATTTTTAATAATAAACTTTAAAACAAAATTCGGGGGTGGGGGGTCGGGGATAGGGGTGGGGTGAGGTAAAAAAATAAAATTTTAAAATTGAAAATATTCTTTAAAAACAAACTTAAAATTATTTTTTGGGGGTGGGGGGGGGCTGGTAGGGGGGTCGGGGTAAGGGTAGGGGGATGGTAGAGGGGGTTCGGGGGTAGGGGTGGGGTGAGGTAAAAAAAATAAATTGAAATTGAAAATATTTTTTAAAAACATACTTTAAAAAGAAAAAAAAATTGGAGGGGTGGGGGAGGGTTTGGAGGTAGGAGTGGGATGAGGTAAAAAAAATAAAATTTTGAAATTGAAAATATTTTTTAAAAATAAACTTTTAAAAAAATTTGGTGGTTGGGGTGGGGTGGGTGGGGGTGGGGGCTGGTGCGGGGTCAAGGGTAGGGATGGGGTGGGGTAAGGAAAAAAATTGTAATTTGATGGTAGATGAAACTTTTGGAAAATCTTTTCCTTAATTTTTGAAGGGAAGTCATTTTTCTTAAATTTGAGGAAAATAAGTTGATTTGGAAAACATTTTCCAAAACATTTAAGCCAACCAAACATGAGAAAATTGGAAAACATTACCAAACACACTCTTAATTGAAAACAGAGAACTCTTACATCTATTGTACTTATTGGACTTTAATTGTTGTTGTTCTTGACTTTCATGCCACAAAATGCACTTATTTTTAGTGTTTTTACATCTTTCGTCTCTTTGGTAAATTGCACAATGAAATGAAGTGTTGTTTCAAAAGCTATATTAATTCTTTCAAATTCTACTAATTTTTTTTTATATTTAAGTAATATGGAGAGCTAAGGAGTTACAAAAGTAATTAAATGCAAATGAGTATGAATGGTCATTTTTTCATTAATATAGTTTAATTATATGCCTTAAAACACTTTAGAAGGTGAATAAAGAGTGTAAATTTTGTGTAAATCCGTGTTTAAATAGATTTTAATTGTCTCTTTGTTGATCATTTGTTGGGACAGGAACATTTTTTTTTTTTACAACTGCAGACAAGCTCATATCCATAGTAATTGGACACATGAGCTAACAAGAAAATAAAGAATTTCAGCACTACTCTATGGCTAGGATGATACACTCAATTTTATTTTTTTTGTATTCATTTTGATGTTTATAGAAATTGCAAGGTTGTTGGTGATCCAAGTATTATTGTATATTCCTTAGATTGTTTCTTGTCTTTGTATTGTTGAAGAAAAAATGCACACTATATATATCTTGGCTCTCTTTATAGGTGTTAAAAAATGGTATATTATGTTATATAATTGTATAGACAAACTTGCATGTCTTTAAATCATATCATTTTTTCTCTAATATTGTTCTATAGCTTCAAAAGGAAATTCTCTTACAATATATGAATTACCTTAAATCTACCGTATTTTGTGTTATTCTTTAGAAGTACAATAATAGCTTTAATTTATGAATATATGTAATTGGGATTCATTAACAATTAATTTACTTCTTTTAGCTTAGCTTGCGTGTTTGGAGCTGCAAACCTTAAAGAAAAAAGAAAGCATATTCAAACTTTTAATATGTATCCATCTAGCTATACTATTATATAAATGGAATGTCTTAAACTAAAGTATTGAAAAACAAAATAAATCCTATCAAATTGAAAGACCACGTAAAGTTGAAAGATATTATATTCTTCAATCAAATTCTTTCTACTGGGATGGATGCTCCAAAATTGAGATAATTTAACACTAACATGGGGTACACTCGCAAAACGCGTGCCCAGAAACTAGTATATATGTATATATATATATATATATTGCTTATAAATCACTATTCAACTGTCAAATGTCGCTAAATTAAATAAGCAACACCATTTACAAAAAAAAAATAACTCATATAATAACTAATGAGTTAAGGTCACACGACCACAAGTTTTAACTAAATAAGATACTTTATATATGGTGTCATATTAGCACTTCCTAACTAATGAGTTAAGGTAACTTGAGATGCCTAACCAAAAGAAGAAGAGGCAGTATATATTTGATGTAGTTTTAGAGGTTTGGGTCAATAAAATGGTTAAAATGGGTAGCAATTGGTTGAGTGACTTTATAAGTGAAATACCAATAATTGAGTGACTTTTGGGTTATAAGACAAAGAAAAGTAACTTTTTGAGTGAACTACTCTTAGTTGAGTGTCCATCTGAGAAATTATTTGCAAACTTGTCGATGAGCCTGCATGGCGATGAAATCTCGACTCATCAAAATCAACTACAGTAAAATCTCTCTAAATTAATATTGTCGGGACCATGAAAAATTATTATTTTGTAGAGGTATTATTTAATCGATAAATTAATATTTATTAATTTAAAGAGTATTTTCGAGATTCAAAGAATGTTAATTTTGATTACCTCGTTTGGGGATGAAGCCTCAGGAAATTTAAATGACCCTTTGATGTCGTGATTAATAACCTTGGTTACTACAGTAAAATGAATATCAATAGCCTGTTAGATTATTCGGGTGAAAAATGATATATTTTTAGAGGTCTAGAGCTTTAAAAAAATTGTAGATATGATTGTAGAAAATAATGTTTATGATGAAGTTGAAGACGATACAATACCTTTGGAACTAGTTACGCATAAGGAAACACATATCGCATTTAGAACTCTTCAAATTTTTTTGGTGCAGTTCGAGAAGACAACACCCGAATTTTTTTATGCAATAAGAAAAGTTAGACATGAGTTTTAACTAGATTTAAGTTTTAACAAAAAATAAAAAACACTAGAATCATAATTCAGTAATTGTCTTAGATATTTTGTAATTTTAAGGAATTATTAATTTATAATATTAATGGGACCATATATTTATATATATGAGTGTTTTGAAAATATATTATCTTATTATGTTATCGAAATTTGTGATTTTTTTCCATTGGCCCAAGTCGGGAGCAAAGAAAAATATTATCTTAGAGAGTTTATTAAATAATCGATCCTTCATATTGGTTTTGCACAGAAATAGAATCACGACTGAAAGAAAGCTGATGTCATAACTTGACAGATCAAGGAGGGAAACATTTTTTTGTGAAAATGCACAGTAAACTTGGTTCGAAAGTCTGTTTGACGAGGTTATTCTTTTTTGTTTTCTGATGTTTCTTAAATCTTTTGATGAAGACCATTATGAGTCCGTATATATTTGAACACTGTAACTACAAATTTTTATTTTTGTGAACTTAAAGTGAGGTGTTCGATGTTTGTGTTATGATGTCATGTGTCATAGTTGTGAGAAATAGAAATCAAAGGGGCTTCAAGTTCCTTTGATAAGAGCTTGAAGGACTTTTACCCACTCTATCAATGTAATTAAGAAAAAGATAAGATAATAACTTCATAAATTTATGAACTGACTTTGTGGTTGAGCCCAATTCCTCAACTTATAGTTAGGATGACCTCAAACTAACAGTCTCCATGTAAAAAACCTCAAAAAAATAAGAAGAAAAGAAAACAAATATGGATGAGTCTGAAAGGAAACTCATGTCTTTATTCACAGGATACGAACACTACATAAACATCACCGATTATGAAAGATAAAGGCTTATATTTGCTTCACGCAACACATATTAGGATTGAATCCTGCAATTTTAAAAAAGGAAGAATTAAAATCAAGAGCTTTAAGGATGAAGGAAATAGAAAATTTATTACTATATTAAAAAATTAACTTTTGAAGGAAAAAGATCAAGTAGAATACCTGGAGGTTACATTTCTTTTTTTGTGTTTCTTCATTCTCGTAATGATTTTGTGTTCCAATTAATCAACCATCCTCGAAAACCACATTGGATTTTGAGTTAACAACATTATGTATATTAAGGACAGTATAATAACTAGTCCACAACCGTAATCCATGAGAACCGCTTGCCAATTAATCATTGGTGAATCTCCTCCTTCTTCTTGATCTATCTCAACTGGACTTGTCGCTTGTGATACCCCATCATCACCACCAAAATCTTTTGAGGGAGGAAATCCACGTAGTCCGTCATTCCATTGGTATGAACTATTCTCAAATGTATCAAATTGTCTTCCTTTAGGGATGCATCCAACAAGATGATTGTGAGAGAGATTTAAGACTTCAAGTGATGTGAGGGATGCAAGTTGTTGTGGAATTTCTCTGTCGATTTTGTTGGATGAGAGATCCAATGATTCAAGTACAGATAAATGTTGCAGTGATGCTGGTATATGGCCTTTCAAGACATTATGAGATAAGTTCAATGTACGAAGGCCAATTAGATCTCCAATAATACTTGGGGTAGAACCTTCAAATTGTAAACTTCATATGCTTGATTAATTTTGATACTTAACAATAATGGCTCACTCGCAGGAAATCAAAAAGGAAAAACACGAAGTTCTCTGTACAGCATATCTTAAGGAAAGATCAAACCATAAAAGGAAAGCCATCATCACTGGAGCACAAAATCAATCCCACTTAATACAATATTATCGGATAAATCAATCAAGCAAGACCCTGGAGATAATCACGGCAAAACGAATCAATCCAGGTCAAGTTCAAGATCATTGACAGATCAATCAAGCAAATTCCTGGAGATAATCACGACAAGATCAATCAAGCATTACTCTCTAGCAAATCTCGAAGATAGGACAATATCAGCGCAAGATACTCTACCAGCTTCAAGATAGCTAGAAGATCAAATTGACAAGAAAAGAAGACTGGTTTATTCATGCACATATATGATATTGACATGACTCAGTAAATCAGTACAAATCAAGGATTCCATCATTATCCTTGATTTGAAATCCCTTGGGTTTTCCTTACAAAGAGCATTCCTCATAACTATGAAAACCTCTCTTAGCAATAGTTGTGAAGTACGCACTTCACTTGAACTTGTACAATTTTCTTCTATTGTCTTCCATAAAACATTGTATTCTCTCAAGTATACAACTAAAAAGAAAAGAAAAAGAAATCTAAGTGTAGGTTATACAGGTAGAGGTTGTGTCAAGATAGACAGTCTGATTTGCACATCAGACACGACTTTAAGTTGTATCTCTCTGTAACTCCCAAAGTTCTCTTCAACTCTTAAGGAAACGAAACCCAAGGGGACTGGAAGTAGGCACCACACCGATGTTCCGAACCAGTATAAAACTCTCTGTGTTGTTTTCCTTACTGCTCTCTTATCTGTTTTATATTGCTCTAACTTATCTGCAGGTGAGTCAACTATTCTATCTAGACAGTCGACTTAAGAATTTTTAAATTCACCCCCCTAAGTATTTCACAAATCTATTCCTTGAGAGATCGATAATCATGTTTGTAGTCAAAACCTGAGGAAGTTCAAGATCCAGTCCCTTTGTTGTCACTATCAAAGAATTTGTGTATAAAGTAGAATATGTATCTGCTATATACTCTGGGGTACCACTGTTCTAACTGATCAGTTTCTTGGCTTGAAAATTTTCAAAAAGGCTCACAGGTAAATCTCCTCTAAATCCATTGGATGAGAGATCTATTATTCGAATTTTAGAAAAAAACTTGTCCGTTCTTGATCTCAAGTTTAAAATCTTCAAATAAGGTAGGTCTCCCAACCATTTTTGAAATGTGTCATTCAACTCATTGTTACCAAAATCAAAGAACTCCAAATATTTGCAATTGATCAAAGATTGTGGGACTTTCAGCTCTAGCTTATTCCTGTTCATTTTAATGACTCTGAGTTGGTTGTCAATACTAAAAGTTGTAATTGTCCCACTAAGACTATTGTTGCTTAAATCTAAAGCTCAAATTTCGCTCATCTCACCCAAACATTGTTGGATTGGGTCCGTCCAAATTGCAACTTCCCAAATCTAGCACACCCATATTCAGATCACAGATGGCTAAATCAATATGTCCATTGAGATTATTTTGAGAAAGGAAAAGATAATATAGTCCCTGCTGGCTTAGAAATGACTTTGGAATAGGACCATCCAGCTGATTTTGTTTTACAGAAATGGAAATCAATGTTTGGGATTTGAACTCCTGAATCTTTCCAGTGAAATGGTTATCACTCAAGTTTAAATCAAATAGTGAAGGGAGGGAGAATATGCATTATGGTATAGTCCCATTTAAGTGGTTCGATGACAAGCTGAGGAATTGTAGCTATTGTAGTCCACTAACATCGGATGGAATTGGACCAATTAGTGACTTTGATGAAAAATTTAATATTTCAAGTTGTGTCCAGCTTTTGTTAAAAGATATGTACACAAGTTGGCCATCGAAGTTGTTATTTCTAAGTGAGAACTCCCTGAGCTTTCCAAATCTCAAGAACGGAGAAATTGGTCCTTCAAGATGGTTATTATGAAGGTCCAAAACCTCTATGTTGGTGAGATTCCATAGAGGTTTAAGAATGGGCCCTGAGAGATTAGAAGAACTCATCATCGAGTCAAGCAATGAAGTTAGATGGCTAAGTGATTCAGGTGTCTTACCAGTGAAATTCACACTACTGAGATATAACTCCATGAGTGATGCACTGGTATTCCATTTGGCTGTGGGAAACCTAACTGTGAGAAGGGGATTGTCTGTTAAATCCAGAGATCCTAAGTTGGAAAGGTGGAAAACTCTTTTGGGCAACATCCCACGTAACTGTGTGTAAGGAAGCGATAGAGTTGTTAAATAAGACGAGAAAATTAGAGGAAAGGTGGAAGAGATGTTCACAAAGTTAAGGTCGATCTCTCTTAATTGGGTCAAGTTCTTCAGGAGCAATTCAAAATTGTTAGCTCCGAATCTAACCCCGTAATCACTCCGGATACGAAGAACACCTAATTTAGAAAGGTGAGAGATTTCTGCAAGGATTAGACCTGTAAAACATGTAAGAAGCAAATCAAGATGCGTCAAACTAGAAAACTCACCAATTTTAGGTGAAATGAGCGACCCAAAAAAATCATTATAAGACAAATCAAGCCTTCTGAGATTGGAGAGTTGAAAAAGGCTACTATTGGAATGAAACTTGCCTTGAAGTTTCCTGCAAGTGAGGTTAAGCTCAATCACTTGTCCTGTCATCTCGTCACAATGAACTCCATCCCAAGAGAAGCAATTTGTGCTCTTGTTCCATGAAAGAGATTTTGGATATGACAGAATCCATTGGTCTCTTATGCCGATACAATTATCAGAAACATTAGGATCTATTGTAAACATGTGCTTGAATTGTAGAGAGAAAGAGCTTGATCTTTGGGGCACAAATGAGGTAAGGCTGAGGAGAAAGCAAGTTGACAGAGAAAGGGATATATCAGAAAAAATACAAGGTTTATGTAGCCCATTTCTGCACTAAAATGTTCAAAACTAATTAAGTTGATAGAGAAGAAATCAAGAAATGTTAGATCTGTGTCTATACTCAACAATTTTGATGAGGTATATATAGCAGAAATTATGCAAAGAAATTTACTATACACATTTGATTCTCTTTGGGGTAATCAATTCTAGGAAGGTCACACACTATTTAATCTTTCTCAAGTCAATTCAAGAAAGATTCAAATGAAAATCTCAACACTTGTAACAACACATGCATTTTTTCTTAACAACCAAAACAAAAACTGTTTTTTCTTCTTTTTTTTTCCAACTTCGTACACATGTAAGCATTTCACCTTATATTTGCTGGCAAATTCATTTTTTAACAACTAATAAAAGTATTAATTTGTATCCATGATTGGCTAATGAAAATATCCTTAGCTTATTCGTCTACTTTGTGTTCCCACATCTAGTGAATTAATTTTGGAAGTGATGAAGTAGAAAGTTGTTTTTGGAGTTAAATCTGCAGGTATGAGTTGCATATGATAACCGCTACGGAATACCTCAATGTTATGTCGGTTGGGTGTAATAACAAACTCTCGCATTAGAAGTTGATAAGAAAAAGAGATACGTATAAAGTGAAGTGATACCCTTAATTAATGATTTGAGGCATTTAGCTAGGAGGAAACTGTGCAAGTTTTTCCCAAAGCCGACTAAATCACACCATTTTAAGAATTTTGTGCAATTGATGTCGGTCTATTTTCACAATTCGTCTTATAAATTGGTTTGGATCTGCAGTTATGATTTCAAGGTCTTACTTTCTGTCCCAAATTGATAATAAGTGTCCTTTTATTTAAGTAGTGTCGACTTTTTTAAGCAAAAGAAGGTGTATGCCATGTCTTAATTTAGTTCCCATGAACACATAATTAATTAAAGTTCTTCGAAGTATGAAAGCCATTTTTAAATTTTCGAAGTAAATTCAGATATCAATGTGTTTCACTCTTCTTGAAATTATACAGAAGATGTTGAAGTTGAGTCCAAATCTCCTCTGAGTTAAAAAATATGCCAAACTCTATAGGAATGAGGAGGATTCCTCCTTTCCAATTAAAAATAGCAAAAACTATACAATATGTGCTAATATGTTTAACCATGCATAGTCGATTATAAACTGATACTTATGTGAAGTAGTATTTGGAATTCGACAATAAATTCGAATAGCCGGATAACAGATCCTATATAGCACAAATTAAGCAAATAAATTTACTATGCACATTTAAGTATTGCTTTGGAGTAATCAATTCCAGGAAGGTCACCTAGTCATTTTCAGTCAATTTTAGAGTTGTCAATACATAATCACATTCAATATGTCACACAATATGTAAAGACTATTTAATCTTTCTCAAGTCATTGCACTATAATTCAAATCACATTCTCAAGTCAATTCAAGAAAGATTCAAATGAAAGTCCTAGCACTTGTAATAACATATGCGTTTTGTCTGATATACACGAAAGGTCTTTGATTGGGCATGCTATCTCTTAACAACCAAACCAAAACAAAAAAGACAATTTATCCTTTACTCTGCTTTCTCTTCTTCTTTTTTACCAACTTCGTCTCTCAGGATACACATGTAAGCATTTCACCCTGCTTTTGCTGGAAAATTAAATTTTAACAACAAACTGGGACAAATAAAAGTATTATTTGGATAAATCCATGATTGGCTGATCAAATTATGCTGAGCTTATTTGTCTACTAAGGGAATTAATTTGTATCCAGGGAATATTGAGAGTGAACAAAATAATAAAGTCTGTTAATTACTTTTCCAGGGAACCTGTTCAATGTTTGTTAATTACTTTTCCAGATTTATATTTCCACAACTTTAGAACTGGATGAACTGCAGGTATGAGCTGCATATGATAACCGCAATGGAATACCTCAAATGTTATGTTGGTTGGGCGTATGAACAAAGCCTCGCATTAGAAGTTGATAAGAAAAAGTAGATATGTATAAAGTGAAGTGATACTCTTACTGATTTCATGTTTTGCCCAAAGACAACAATATCACACTATTTTAAGTTCTGTAGGAATAAACTATGTCTTTGTAAGACATAACTTGTGCCTTGGATATTTTGTTTCAAAAGGAGCTAGAGTTTGTTCAGATAACTATTACTTAAACATGTTGCATAAGCAAGAAGCTTATTATCTGTAAAGAAGAAGAAATCATCATCAATTTGATCCGAGCTCTGCTATTGAGAATGACTTATTTAATTAGTGTCCTAAGTATTATGTGTGAAGAGGACTAGAAACAGCATGCTCTTTATAGTATGAGGCCATGCGCGTATTTTTAACCATTTACTGTAACAGAACTTCTAGTACTCCTTTGAGCTAATCCCTTTATTGGTTTCGAGCATAAGCTCAAGAACACGTGTATTTCCTAGATCTTTATTTTCCTTTAGGCAAGGATCTTTAACTTACTCTTTTACCTGGTTCTAATAGAGCCTGACTGCCTCATTGAAGAGGGTATATAAAATCCAACTTGAAGGGAATTTTATCAACTAAAAAAGAAAAAAAGAAGCTAGCGAGGTAATCTTCGTCTCGACACCAGAAATTCAGTTAGTTACAGAGAAAATTATTAGTTCAATGCATGAAGGATAATTTTTAAATTTTTGAAGTAACTTCTTTTAATCTTCTTATAATAAACAATACCTTACTGATTAATTAAATAATAAGTATAGTAGGAATGAAGTAGCACAACTATTGCTTGAGTGGCAAAAGAATCATTTTGGGCGTTATGTGCAACTCTCAAGCATTTATGTTGGCGCAGAGAGGTGGGAAAAAGCAATGTTAGATCCTGGAATACACAAGGTTCCAGCCCACAATATTATTTAGTAGAGCTGATAACTGCAGCAGCTTTTATTAGTAAAATTGTCGATGAGCCTGCATCGTGATAATGTCATGACTCATCAATTAAGCGGTTCTGCTGGATTTCTTCCTAAATGTGATATCTGGTTTCACCTCTGCTAGGATTTAAACCTTAGTATCCAAGGTTGTTTCTCCAACTTTTCAACTGCTACACCAACTCTATTGTCATCGTAGTTATTCAAGTTATTATATATTGATCAATATCGAGGAATACTTTTTCTATTTCAAAGTACTCGAGAATTTGGAATTGTTTTAGGATTTTTAATGTGCTTTCTATTGTTATTCCAGTTTTCTAGCAAATCGTCTCATGTTTTCTACTGTTATTCCAGTTTCCCTTTTGATCCCTTTGAATATGCTGAATTTGTTGAGTCACAACAGAAGAAAACTGGAACATATAAAATGTAACAAACACTTCATGAAACAAAACACAAACACTTTTGAAGCATCACAAACTATGAAAGTAAAAGCTTTTATTCGCATCCCAGCAATGCAGTAGACTTGAATCCTGCAAATTTCAAAAATGAAGAATTAAAGTTAAAAGCTTTAAGGATGAAGGAGGTAGAAAATTTATGGATATAAAATGTAATCTTCTGAAGGATAGAGATTAAGTTGAATACCTGGAGGTTACACACTAATGTCTTTTCTTGTGCCTTTTTATCCTCGTAATAATTTTGTGTTCCAATATTACATCCATCCTCGAAAACCATGCTTGATATTGTGTTGACAGAATTATGTATATTATGGACAGTCCAATAACAGGCTCACAACCATAACACATGAGAACCGCCTGCCAACTCATCATTGCTACATACTCTCGGGGTCCACTGTTCTCACCAGTTATTTTCATGGCTTGAAAATTCTCGAAAAGGCTCACTAGTATATCTCCACTAAATCCATTCGATGAGAGATCTATGACTCGAATTTTAGCAAAAGAGTTGTCCGTCCTTGAATCTTTTATAGGGACATAGAACTTATTTGATCTCAAGTTCAAAATCTGCAACTCAGGTAGGGCTTCCAACCATTTAGGAATTTGTGTCTTTCAATTCATTATTAACTAAATCAAGAACTTCCAAATATTTGCAATTAATCAAAGATTGCGGGATTTTCCCCTCTAGCTTATTCCCGTCAGATTTAATGGCTATAAGTTGGTTTCCTATACTAAAAGTTGTATTAATTGTCCCCCTAAGACTATTGTTGCTTATATCCAAAATCCTAAGCTCACTCATTTCACCCAAACATAGTGGGATTGTTCCCTCCAAATTATTGCTGGCCAAATCTAGCGCTTGTAGTGTTTTCAGATTGCAGACGGTTGAAGCAATCTGTCCATTGAGATTATTTCGTGAAAGGAGAAGACGTTGTAGGAACTGCTTGTCTAGGAGTGACTTTGGAATAAGACCTTCCATCTGATTTTGTTTTAGAGAAACTTGATACATTGTTTTAGACTTGAACTCCTGAATATTTCCACTGAAATGGTTATCACTCAAGTCTAATAGCACTAAAAAAAGTCGCTCGTCCACCGATTGAGGGTTTTCTATCTCTGCCTATGAGAGTTTTCTTCCCCTTAGTGGGGATTCAATCCTTGAAGTTTTCCTAACCAAATCTGCCAATAATCACCATCAAAATACCCTTCCTAGCCTCACAAACCTGCCAAACTCTACCTTGAATTCTCTTTGCCCATCAACTTTAGAATTTTTAGGTGCTATCTGAAACCCTAAATCGTTTTCAATCATCAAAAACTTTCAAATTTTTGCTGCAACTAGGATACGGAGAGTTTAATTCAACCCCGCTGGAAAGGTTAATCCGACAATTAGAGAGATGGCGGAAGAAATTATAGAAAGATTACATTAGTTTGCTCTTACGGAGGAAGAAAAAGAGACTGTGTCAATTGAAATTTTGGATGTTCTGTCAAGCATTAAAGATTGTGAGGTAAGTCTGTTTGGTAAGGTCATCTCGGATAAGAAAGCGAATCTCCAGGGCGTCAAGAACGCTATGCCTGTGGCTTGGGGAAACCCAACAGGACTGCAAATAAAGGAAATAGGATGGAATTTTTTCCAGTTCAAATTCAAAGATAAGTAAAGTATGGATAAAGTACTATATGTCACACCATGGTTGTATGATAAATTCTTCCTTAATATACATCCCTGGGAACCAGGATTGAAGAGTACTTCTTCAACTTTTAATATATGTAATTTATGGGTTCAAGTTTGGAACATCCCTTTACACTGGATGTCAATGGACGTTGGGCACAAAATTTGAAATGCTTTGGGAGGTATCGTGGATATAGTAATTCCTGAAAATTGAAGCACAGAGGGACAATATATAAGGCTGAAAGCCAGGATGAATATTACTAAGCCATTGCCAAGGGGTAAGTTGATCAAGTTAGGATCGAAAACTACATGGGTTGAAATAAGATACGAGAATCTGCCTTACGTGTGCTATTATTGTGGGCTGCTAGGACATAATGATAAAACATGTGTCCACAGAGCCAAGGATATACAGGGGGAAAGATTAAAACTGATCAGTTTGGGATATGGCTAAAAGCAGAGAACCATGTTCTTTTCTCGGAAAAGCGTAGGTGACAGGGATAAGCAATATTAATGGAAGTCCAATGGTTAAGGGGAAAAGAGTTGAAGGAACTGCAAATAGTTTGCAACACTCGGAAAAAGGTGTTGAAGTAGCTCATACGCAGGGTCAAAATGAACCAAAAGGGAAGGAAATTGCGGGTCTGAGCAGGAAGGATGACGATGTACTAAACAGGGAGGACTTAAACCAAATGCAACCTATGGAGGTAACAAATTATGGATCACGTGAGAAAGAATTTGTTGTCCATAATTTGTTGGTGGTAGAGATAACGTTGGAGAAGAAAATTATGTTGGGATTACAACGATCTCAACACAGGATTTGAATATAGTTTTGAATAAGAATGATAGGGGCTCACAAACTCTAGTTGATGAGAATATGTTTGACGGCACAACAGGGGAAAAAGATGATGTGACGCAGATAAACTCGAAGGAAGTGCAAGACAACATACATCAAGTTCTCACAACTGCTACAAAGATGGATATCCACACCAAAACAACCAGTAAAAAAGAAGAAAATGACCAGGTATGTACTACTGATCTTATTCTATATAGTATTAAAGACTTGTCTCAAGTATTATCATGTAAACATATAACAGAACAGAAAAATATATCCAAAAAAATGAAAGATAATAACAATGAGGGGAGGAAAACAAGAAATTGGAAATGAATGGCCAGACAAGTTGGATGTTTTGTTGGTTTGAAGAACAATGCCTCTAATGCAACTCTAGATGAGGGTGCTGTTTTAGCAGAATGTATGCAATATATAAGGGAGAAACGAAATGGTGATACTGTGTTACTTACTGATATACAAACAAAAAAAATAAAATCATGGTGGAGCGGGAGGCTAGCACTAAATGGCTTCCCTCTCCACAATGAGGGCTATGGTATGGAATTGTCGAGCCCAGTGGGGGTCCTTGACAGTTCCTTTTTTTAAGGAGACGATGCATCTCCACTCCCGAAATATATTTTTTCTTAGTGAAACTAAAAATAAGGAAATTATTGTTAAGCGAGTCTAGAGGCAACTTCACATGCCTTATGCTACAATTGTGGACCCTGTTGGTTTATCTGGAGGCTTGACCTAGTTTTGGAATGATGATGTTTTGGTTTGTCAATCTCACACTTCACATTTTTATGTTGAAACTTTGGTGCATGATCTCTTAACTGATTCTAAATATTGGCATCTTTGTGTATTTGAGCACTGATAGAGTTATTCGTAGAGCACAACTAACAGAACTAAGCTTAAAATCGGCTAATTGGGAACCTCTTTGGCTCATAGTTGGGGATTTTAATGATATTATAGACAACTCAGAAAAGGTAGGAGGTAGAAGTAGAGAAGTGGCTTCTTTTAAAGACTTCAAAAATTTCTTGTGGAATTTAGGGGCAGTTGATCTAGGATTTAAAGGGAAGCCTTGGACTTGGTGGTGTTTCAGGGAGAATGATAGAATTATCCAAGAAAGATTAGATAGAGCCATTGTATCCCCCGGATGGCGTTTAAAATTCCCTTTGGCTCAAGTAAGTCATTTGAATACTGTGGCTACAGATCATTTTGCTCTTTTACTAAATACTAACCCTTAGCCTGTAAAAATAAAGAGACGCTTCTATTTTGATAAAAGATGGAGTGAAAAGGATGCGGTAAATAATTTAGTGGCAAAGTCTTGGAAAGAACAATTAGATAGCTTTGAACAATCCAAAGTAAGCTTCAAATTAAAAAATGTCGTGCCTCGTTGATGTCATGGCTGAGAAGGGGGAAAGGAAACTCAAAACAATGAATAATTGGGATCAAAAACCAAATTGATAAGCTTAAGAATGATCCTGATCATTTTGATCTCCCTAAGCTTCGACTTTTAAGGAGACAATTAGGCAAAGCTTACAAAGAAGAAGAAGCATACTGGAAATAAAAATCTTGAGCTTTATGGTTGCAAGGGGGTGATAAAAATACCTCCTTATTCCACATGAAAACTATCCAGGGACACAAGTGTAATAGCATCAAAGGTTTTTGCTTAGCTAATGGAAATTGGGTGTCAGAACAAGGTGATATTATTAGAGAAGTAGACAATTATTATGCAAATTTATTTACTACATCTAGACCAATAAATCTTGATCCAATTCTGAACTTAATTCCTAGGTTAGTTGAGGATTCCATAAACCAAAGTCTTATTAGAGAGGTAAGAGAGGTGACAGATGAGGAAGTGAAACATGTTGTTTTTGACATGCATCCCTTAAAGGCTCTAGGGATAGATGGAATGACCCCTTTTTCTTCCAAAATTATTGGAATGTTTTATCTACAGACATTATTGCTGCTGTTAAAAGTTTCTTTCATTCGGGATATCTCTAACCCTCTTGGAATGAAACTCTTATCACTTTAATCCCAAAAGTAAAGAATCCTAGTGTTTTTAGTCAATTTAGACCTATTAGCATGTGCTCTACTATATATAAAACTATAGCTAAGATTATCGTAGCAAGAATGAAAAACTATTTGCCTAGTATAATTTCTCATAAGATGCCTTTGTAGGAAGTAGAAAAATTGTGGATAATGTTGTCTTGGCTCATGAATGTATACATGTCTTGAAAAATAAGAGTTGAGGAAACGATAATTATGGCTTTAAAATTTGATATGGCAAAAGCTTACGTTAGAGTGGAATGGATATATGTCCAAACTTTACTTTTGAAAATGGGTTTCCATGACACCTTCGTTAGTTGGATTATGCAATGCATCACGACACCTACTTACAAGTTTAATATAAATGGTGAAATAGTTGGGGCTGTGCGACCTAGTAGAAGACTAAGACAAGGTGACCCTTTGTCCCCATATTTGTTCATATTATGTGCTAAAGGACTTTCCAGACTTTTGAACCAAGCTGAGGATCAAGTAGAGCTACATGGAATAAGCTTAAAAAGGGGCGGTCCTACGGTAAATCACCATTTCTTTGCTGATGACTCCTTTTTGTTTTGTTCAGCTAATTGAGATGTGCGGTAAAAATTTCCTAAATTCTAAGAACTTATGAACTTTGCTTAGGACAGAGAGTTAATTTTGAAAAATTAGCAATATTTTTTTAGCAAAAAATACTACCGAGGAAGAAAAAGATAATATTATAGCGGAGATAGGAAAAATACATAGAGATAATTTGGGACTTTATCTAGGATTACCTGCGGTAGTTTGAATATCAAAGAAGAAAATGCTTGAGTTTATTAAAGAACAGGTTAAAACTAAGATAAAGGGTTGGAAAAGCCCTGCAGGCAAAGAAGTCATGCTTAAGGTAGTCCTTTCTGCTATTCCTTCATATGCATTGTCATGTTTTTAATTTCAAGATAACTTAGGCAAGGAGATTACAATTATTTTTTCTGATTTCTGGTGGGGGCAAAATGAGGGAAAAAGAAAAATGCATTATGAAAAATGACAGAAACTTTGTGAGGCAAAGTCCAAAGGGGGTCTTGGCTTTCGAGATTTGAAGCTATTTAACAAGGCCCTATTGGCTAAGCTTGCATGGAGGATTCTAACCCAAGAGGATTCTTTACTTCATAGGATGCTAAAAAGGAAATATTTTCCGAATACTTCTTTCCTGAGTGCAAGATGTCCCTTAGCAAATTCTTTGATTTAGAAAAGTATTATATGGGGACGAGATTTGTTGCAACAAGGAATTCAATGGAGTGTAGGAGATGGAGAAAACATTAAGGTTTGGAGTGATCCTTGGATTCCTAACTCGACCGGATTTAAACCCCTACAAGGACATACACAAATAAATCCACAGTTGAGGGTAAGCGACCTTATAGATCAACACCATCATAAAGGGAATATGATCTTCATCACTATTTTTGTGCTAATGATATCAACTCTATTTTGTTTATCCCAATGTATAGTACTGAAATTCTAATAAAGTTATTTGGCACAATACAAATTCAGGAAAGTATGAGGTAAGATCTGGTTATCATCTAGCTAAAAGTCTAGCTAATAGTACTGATCCTAGAACTGAAAGACCTCAAGCCAGTGGCCAGTCCTTCCCCCTAATTCTTTTTGGATTTTTCTATGGTCACTTAAAATAAAAAAATAAATACAAACATTTCCTTAGAAAATGCATTCTTAATGTCCTTCCAGTTAATGAAAATATTTCTAAGAGATTGCATCAAAATTGTGAGGTTTGCAGGGTCTGTGGCTTAGAAACTGAAATAGTTGACCATATGTTTTTTAGTTTCCCAAAAGCTCAATTAGTATGGAAGCTAGCTCCCATTAACTGGCCTAATTTAGAAAATGTTATGAATTTTACAATATGGTGGAATGACTTAGTTGTAATACAGGTAAATATCCTGAATCCATTGAGCTACTAAGACTTAGTGTCTCTTTTTTATGGTAAAAGTGGAAAGTGAGAAATTCGTTGTGCTTTAGTGGTGGTACATATGAACCTAATGACATAGTTAATAAGGCTTTATTTGATTTACATGAATATGATGATGTTGTGCAAAATTTGGCAGCTTTGAATTGTATACCTAACAAGACCTATGATGTAACTATTACTATGGCTCGAGATGGGGTTGTTGTTTTCACAGATGCAGGTCTACTAAGGGAGAAGGAAAAAAGCAAGCATTGGAATGGCGGCTATGGATGCCTTTGGTACCACTATTCAATTCGTAGGGAAGGCCATAAATGCTGAAACACTAGAAATTCGGGAAGCGGTGGAAAGAGCACTGCAAAAGGGTTGGTCAAAGGTTCACATACTGTCAGATGCAAAGAATGTTGTACAAATGTTGCAAGACAATTTGATGATATCTTCAGAAATAGAGACCATTTGCGAGGATGTCTGGCGATTGATGAAGTCTTTTGAACAAATAAAGATTATATATATTCCTTGAACATCGAATGTGTTAGCTCATAATCTAGCTAAATTTTCTATTTCATGTATGAATAGGATTTCTTGGGATTCTGCCTTCCCAAGCGTTGTTGTAACTGATTATATGGTTTCCTATGGACATCTGAAACATATTTTAAAGTAATGCAATGAAGTGTTTTTCTGGTAAAAAAAAAAGTCTAACAGCACTAGTGATGGGAGGGAGAATATCCAAGAATGTATAGTCCAATTCAAGTGGTTTGATAACAAGAAGAGTGATTCTAGGTTTTGCATACCACATACATTAGATTCAAGACCTGTTAGGTAATTGAATGAAAAATCTAGGTGTCCAAGTCGAGCCCATCTTTTAAACGATAAGAACTCCAGTTGGTCATTGAAGTTGTTATTTTCAAGTGATAACCACCTGAGCTTTCCAAATCTAAAGAAATCGGATATTGGTACTTCAAGATGGTTATAACTAATAACCAAAGACTCTATGTTGGTGAGATTCCATAGAGGTTTAGGAATAGACCTTGAGAGATTACAAGAAGCCATCATCAATGCATGCAGTGAAGTCAGATGACCAAATGACTCAGGTATCCTACTAGTAGCATTCACACTACAGAGATTTAACTCCATGAGTGATGCACTGCTATTCCATTTGGTTGTGGGAAACCTAACAGTGAGCTGGGGATTGTCTATTAAATAAAGAGATTCTAAGTTAGAAAGGTGGAAAACTCTTTCAGGCAGTATCCCATATAACTCTGTGTTCTGAAGGTGTAGAGTTTTCAAATTAGATGAGAAATTCAGAGGAATGGTGGACGAGATGTTCACACAGCTAAGGTCGAGCTCTCTTAATTAAGTCAAGATTTTAAGGAGCAATTAAAAATTGTGAAGTCCCAATCTAAGCTCATATGGATTACTCCGGATACTAAGAACGTGTAATTTAGAAAGGTGAGAGATTTCTTCTGAGATTAGGCATGTAAAACTTGAAAACGACAAATCAAGATGCATCAAACTAGAAAATTCACCAAATTTAGGTGGAATGAGCGACCCAGAGAAAATATTATTAGACAAGTCAAGACTTTTGAGATTGGAGAGTTGAAAGAGGCTACTATTGGAATGAAACTTGCCTTGAAGCCCGCTACTAGTGAGGTCAATCACAATCACTTGTAATGTCATCTCGTTACAATGAACTCCATCCCATGAGCAACAATCTATGCTCTTGTTCCATCGTAGTGTTGTCGAATAAGCATTTACAGTAAACATGTGCTTGAATGGTAGAAGAGCGAGAGCTTGATCTTTGGGACACAAATGAGATAAGGATGAAGAGAAAGAAAGTTGATAGAGGAAGGGAAATAGCATAAAAAATACAAGTTTTATGCAACCCATTTCTGCACTAAAATGTTCAAGACTAATTAATTGGTAGAGAATAAATCAAGAAATTTTTGATCTGTCTATATTCAACAATTTTGATGAGGTATATATAGCGAAAATTAAGCAAATAAATTTACTAGGGAAAAAGGAAAAATATATCCTTCAACTTTGCGAGTTAGAGCGGATATACCCCTCATTAAAAATGTGGTGCATATACACCCCGCCGTTGATAAATATTGTATATATGTCCTCGTTGACTAACAAACCAACATATTTACCATTTACATGAATAGATTGAATTAAAAAAAGGGAAAAGACTCAAATATACCATTGAACTTTCAGAAAAGGATCATCTATGTCATCCGTTAAAAATTTGGTTCATCTATGCCATTTGCGTTTGAGAAAAGGTTCATCCATGCCATTATTTATTAATTGAAAATAATTTCAATTTTTCAAAATTAATTTTTACACATGGTCAATTATGATTTGGCCACGTCATTAGTTAAATTATTTTTTAAAAGGGAAAAAGATCAAATATACCATCGAACTTTGAGAAAAGGCTCATTTATGTCATTTGTTAAAAGTTTGGCTCCTATATGTCATTTAAGTTAACAAATAATGGCATGGTTGAATCTTTTCTCAAATGAAAATGGTATAAATGAGCCAAACTTTTAACGGATGGTGTAGATGAATCTATTCTCAAAGTTCGACGGCATATTTAAGTCTTTTCCCTTAAAACAAAAACCTAAAACTGATTTTTTTAAATTTCAGAATTATCATGTTGGCTTGATAAAAAATATCCTTAAAAATGGTACTGATTGGTGTATAGACCTTGACAACAACATTTCAAGTAGAAAATCCTTCAAATTTTTGATTGATTACTTGGTGTGTAGACCTTGACTTAAAGGTAAAAATTCACAAAAGCTTTAATTAGTTAGGAACAACAACATTTCAAGTTAAAAAAAATCCATTTTTTTTATTGAATAACAATATCAAGCTCAATTAAGGTTACCAAAATTAATTGACTTTAAATGATGTGATGGTATAATATCTACGAAATATATGAAAACGTGCTGAATGTTTTGTGCACCGAACTCCCACAATGAAAGATGTTTTAATCACTAATATTATGCCATTCATTAAGAAAGAACAAACACTTTATGGAACCTGCAATTTCCAAAAAAATAAAGAATTAAGTAAAAATATTTGAGCTAATAAACACTTATAATTAAACTAATGAGAAAAATCTCAAGTCAATGCACAAGTAATTGCACAAGAATCCAAATGTAATAATACAAAAAATCTATCACTTGCAATAATACAATATTGTTTGATTCCTTATCAATGGAATCGTCACAATCCCAACTTTCTGCAAGTAGTCCTTACCCAGCTATTACGCAATGCATAGTATTGTACGTAGAGAATATTATCTTCTGACTCGATTATTATGCAATGCGGAATAAAGCACCTTGAGAATATTAGCTTTTTTTTGGTTTTCCATCCAGTGTCTGCTATACACATTGGAGCCCAACTATTTCAAATTTGTGCTGCGCACCATGTAGGTCCCCATTTCGGGGGAAGGGGGGGAATGCTCTCTATCAAAGATTTATCCATACCCAGGGCTCTAACATGAGACTTTTCATTAAGGGAGGAGCAACAACATTCGTTGGTGATGAGACTATTAACTTTAACAATTGGGAACAATTATTTAATCAACCTAAATTGGGAGAAGGCATGAGTACTCCTTCAACTATGACCGAAATTACAGGGGCACACCCTATAAATACGGAGGTCCTATTACCCTCTTAAATTTTTTCTATATATTTCTTTGCAGTTTCTCTACATATATATAAATATTTTTTATAAAAAAAACTTATTTTGTTTGCCTTGTATTTAAAATAAGTTAATACACGTAATATTTTTATTTTTCTTAGCCTTGTATTTAAAATTTTCTCAAACATACTGTAATGACCCTTCAGGTCATTTGTGTGTTTGTGCCTTCTTCCTGTCGCTTAGAGCGTTCCTGTAGCTACCCAAAGTCATTTATGACTTACTAGCACTGTAGGTTTGGTTGCCTGGGCTTTCGTTTGGGTGTTGTGCCTGTTTTCCTGTTTTGGAGCTCTTGGACCTTGAAAAGTAGATTTTGGTCAAAACTTCAGGTAAACGACCTCAGATTGGAATTTTGACGATTCCATCAGCTTCAGTGTTACCAAATTAGGCTAGAAGCATGGTTGGCACGAGTCTCGAGGCTTCCGATGTGATTTTGGGCAAGTTAGCTCTTTGGCCTTCGAAATTTGGCTTAAAGTTGACTTTGGTCAACATTCTTGGGAAAGACACTAGATGGGAATTTTGTCAGTGCGGTTAGTTCCGAAATGCCGAGTTTGTTCTAGATTGACCCTTCGAGAACTTTCGGGAGCTTCCGATCAAATTCTGAGGCCTTGGTAGAATTTTGCTAAAATGGCCCATTGGGTGTAGGACCCACTTTTTATCTAAACAACCTCGTATGGAAACTTTGACTTCGCCATTGAGTCTGGAACGTCAAATTTGATGGGGTAGAATATCTCGTTTCCGTGCACGGGGTTTTGAACGAATCTCGAGCACCCCGTCGGAGTTTTGGAATTGTCCAAAACTCAGCTGGTGCACAGCTGAATTCTGCAGACACATTTCTTCTCCGTGTTCCCGGGAAAGGATTCGCATTCACGGAGGTGTAAGTGTGTCTAATGCGCGTTCGCGGAGGTTTGAGGTTTTGTTCTCCGCATTCGCGTGGGTTGCTCCGCGTTCGTGGAGGTCTGTGAGGCTGGGTGACCTTCTTCTCCGCGTCCGTGGGTCTGAGGCCGCGTTCGCAGAGCTTTGCTTGTAATCCCTCCGTATTTGCGGGGTTGGGACCACATTCGCGGCGCTTTAGTTGTTAGTCCTCTGCGTTCACGGGCTTGGGGCCGCGTTCGCGGAGGTCAGCGGGGTGCAGTGGTTATATAAGTTGAGGTCAAGGCTATTCGGATGAAAAGTTCTAAAATTCATATCTCCCTCATCTTTTATCAGTTTCTGGTGATTCAAAGTCCCAGGCATTCAGATTCTCGTTGGCTTTGTGGGTTAGTGGTTAGTTTGCGTTGGGTGTACCTCGATATTCATAAAGTCGAGGCATAAGTTTCTATCCTAGGCCTAATTGTGTAAAGTTTTGCATTTCTTGTTGTTTGTTGTTTGGAACTGATCCGAGCCCAGATGGGTGTTCTTTTTTTTAATACAAGTTTGGGGGAGGATTTGGAACCTCTTCATGGAATTAATTCTTGAAAGTTCTAAGCGGGTCCCACGTTGCCTGATTTTGACTCCGAAATTGGTCTATATCCAATTTTGATGATTTTGGTGTCTTCATGACCGTACTGACGCTGTGACTATATTTTTGACAGGGTGGCAGCAGTCTGAGGCCGTTAAGAAGGGAAAAGCTCCGATAGAGTGACTTGGAGCGCGCGTGGTCGGCCTTCTGGTAGGTTACAACTTCCCTTCTTCTAAGATTGAACTTGAATGCATAAACGCTTGTTGATTTGTGTGAATCTGGGGTGGGTAGCTAGTATTTTAGTTCTTCTTCTCCGATTTCTTCGTTTAGAGTTGATTTTTGGACTGTTTGGGGCTAGTATCATGCTTTAGTATGGGTTGTTGACCTTGGGTGTTCATGAGTTTGTTTGGGGGTTATCTGTTTGGTGGTAAGCTGTTGTTGCAGGCGTGGGTTCGGGTTGTTTTCTTTCGTTATGTTGATTGCTTGTGCTTTTCGACCTTAGAATAGGTTAGGATAGTATTGCCTTTATTCCATGCACCTGCTGACTTTGGTAGGTATCTGACGTCGATTCGAATGGACTAGGTCCTTGTAGACTGGCATAGCAGACTTGAGTCTAATAGTTGAGCTTAGTTTGGGATTATTCTAGGGGCGATCCTTTTGCCTATTTACCCCTTTCTGCGGTGCCGTCGCGCTATCGGTGGTGTAGTATCTTCCTGGATAGAGTGCTTTGAGGTTGGTTTCTGTGCGTTGTGATTGGTAGTGGACGTCGATCCACATTGGTTTTGAATTTAAGACCCTCTATGGAGTTGACTTGCGTTATACGCTCTGCCTGGCTTGGGACAGGGCCCCTAGGAGTGTTAGCCAATTCACTTTTCTAGCTTGGGACAGGGCCCCCAGGAGTGTTAGCCAATTCACTTTTCTAGCTTGGGACAGGGCCCACGGAGTGTTAGTCGGCTAGCCAATTGGATATAAGTTGATTATGATTCTCTTCGGAGTTGGTACGCCCTGTGCACTCGTCGGGCTTTTGGGGGTCATTTCGGGTTCTTGTTTGTCTGTGCTTGAGTGTACATAGTGGGTCTTATGAGGGGCCAGCTGGGTTTAGTTATGATGTTCTTAGATTTACTTTTCGCTTATTCTGTTCCTGCTCAATTGACCTTTGTCCGTGTTTGATTCTATCCTTTCTGTGTGTTTTTACCTTTCTTGCTCAGTCGGCCTATGTTGC
This sequence comes from Solanum appendiculatum, assembly GCA_018342035.1. Taxonomy (NCBI): domain Eukaryota; kingdom Viridiplantae; phylum Streptophyta; class Magnoliopsida; order Solanales; family Solanaceae; genus Solanum; species Solanum appendiculatum. The sequence goes on from JAGDQO010000370.1 coordinate 944,580, forward strand.
CTACTGGGTATCTGTTGTATTGGTACTCATGCTACACTCTACATCTATTTTTGTGATGCAGATCCGAGTACCTGCTATCCACGTTGATTTCGAGCCTGCAAATGTCTGTTCAGGAGACGAGGGTGAGCACATGGCATTCTCGGATTACCTGTCTCCTTCTGTATTTATATTTTGGCTTGTCTTTTGTTTTGAGACAGTCTCGTTTCTGTGGTCCACTTTTGGGGCTTGTATTCATTTGTAGCTATATACTGGTGACTTCCAGGTTCTGGGAGGTATTGTTGTTGTATATAGATGTTTCGCTTCCGCCCTTTCATTATATGTGTTCCTTTATTTATGTTTTTGCTTAATTGAGGTTAGTTCCACCCTCAGTCCCATTATTGTTAAGTTTCGGGATAGGTTGGAGGGTGATGCCAAGCAGGCTACCTTAGATTAAGTTGGGGTTTTGAGATTTGCTGGCCGGATTTGTGTTCCGAGAGTCGGTGATTTGATTCAGCTGATCCTTAGCGAGGTCCATGACTCCAGATATTCTATCCATCCGGGTACGGCTAAGATGTATCGCGATCTGAGGCATCAGTACTGGTGGAGCGGTATGAGGAGGGACATTTCTTATTATGTGTCTCGTTGCTTGTGTTGTCAGTAGGTGAAGGCCGACCATTTGAGGCCTGGTGGTGAGTTGCAGAGATTACCCATTCCTGAGTGGAAGTGGGAGCACATCACCATGGATTTCGTTGTGGGTGGGCTTGCCTTGGACTCCTAGAGTTGTTGACCACATCTGGGTCATCGTGGATCGATTGACAAAGTCAGCACACTTCATTCCAGTTCATACATCCTTCCATGCTAAGAGGTTAGTTCGTATATACATTCGAGAGGTGGTCCGTCTTCATGGGGTGCATGTTTCTTTCATTTCAGACCGGGGTTCACAGTTCACTTCCAGCTTTTGGAGGGTATTTCAGGAGGAGCTGGGCACCTGAGTGGATCTTAGCATAGCCTTCCACTCATAGACTGATGGCCAGTCAGAGCGTACTATTCAGGTCCTTAAGGATATGTTGCGGGCATGTGTTATAGACTTCGGAGGCTAGTGGGACCATTTCTTGCCCTTGGCGGAGTTTGCGTACAACAAAAGCTACCACTCTAGAATTCAGATGGCCCCGTTTGAGGCCTTATATGGTAGGCGTTGTCGCACTCCAGTTGGATGGTTTGAGTCTACGGAGCCTAGGCCACGTGGTACAGATCTATTTCAAGAGACCTTAGTGCACGTGAGAATGATTCAGGATCGGCTCAGGACGGCTCAGAGTAGACAACAGAGTTACGTGATCGCAGGCGACGCCGCTGAGATTTGCCGTTGGTGATAGAGTATTCCTCCCAAAATCACCCATGAAGGGCGTGATGAGATTAGGGAGGTGGGGAAAGCTTAGCCCCAGGTATATTGGGTCTTTTGAGATGTTAAGGGCAGTGGGTGATGTGGCCTATGAGTTAGCTTTACCCCCAGCATTCTCAGCTATTCAACTAGTCTTCCATGTTTCGATATTGCATCGATATGTTCCAGATGAGTCTCATATGCTCCAGTATGATGCCATTGAGTTCGATGACCGCCTGACCTACATTGAGGAGCAAGTTGCTATTATAGCCAGAGATGTGAGGCAGCTGAGGTCGAGAGGCATTCTTGTAGTTAAGGTCTGTTGGAGGCACCGTCCAGTTGAGGAGGCTTCATGGAGACAGAGCGGGAGATGCAGGAGCAGTTCCCCAGCTTATTTGAGCTCTCAGGTACTTCTTGACTTTTACTTTTGCGGACGAAAGTTCTTTTAGTAGTGGATGTTGTAAAGACCCTTCAGGTCATTTGTGTGTTTGTGCCTTCTTCCTGTCGTTTAGAGCGTTACGGTAACGACCCCAAGTCATTTATGACTTGCTGGCACTGTAGGTTCGGTTGCCTGGTCGTTCGTTTTGGTGTTGTGCCTGTTTTCCTATTTTGGAGTTCTTGGACTTTGAAAAGTTCATTTTGGTCATACCTTCAGGTAAACGACCTCAGATGGGAATTCTGACAGTTCCATCAGCTCAGGATTGACAAAAGTAGGCTAGAAGCTTTGTTGGCCTGAGTCCCGAGGCTTTCGATGTGATTTTTGGGCCAGTTAGCTCTTTAGCCTTTGAAATTTGGCTTAAAGTTGACTATAGTCAACATTTTTGGGAAACACACTTGGATGGGAATTTTGTCAGCGCGGTTAGTTTTGGAATGCCAAGTTTGGTCTAGAATGACCCTTCGAGAACTTTTGGGAGCTTTCGATCAAATTTCGAGGCCTCCAGTAGAATTTGGCTAAAATGGCCCATTGGGTGTGGGACTCACTCATCATTTAAAAAACCTCGTATGGAAATTTCAACTATGCCATTGAGTCTGGAACGTCGAATTTGATGGGGTAGCATGTCTCGTTTGCGTGCACAGGGTTCCGAACGAATCTCGAGCACCCCGTTAGAGTTTTTGAATTGTCCAAAACTCCGCTGGTGCACAGCCGAATTCTGTACACACATTTCTTCTCCACATTAGTGGGTTAGGCTCCGCATTCGTGCAGGTGTAAGTGTGTCTACTCCGCGTTCATAGGCCAGAGGCCAAGTTCGCGGAGGTTTGAGGCTTTGTTCTCCGCGTTCGCGTGGGTTGCTCCGCGTTCACGGAGGTCTGTGAGGCTGGGTGACCTTCTTCTCCACATCCGCGGGCCTGGGGTCGTGTCTGTGAAGCTTTGCATGTCATCCCTCCGTGTTCGCGGGGCAGGGACCGCATTCGCGGGGCTGGGACCACGTTTGCGGAGCTTTAGTTGTTAGTCCTTCGCGTTCGCGGTCCTAGGGCCGCGTTTGCGGAGGTCAGCGGGGTGCAGTGGTTATATAAGTTGAGGTGAAGGCTATTTGGATGAAAAGTTCTAAAATTCATCTCCCTCATCTTTTATCGATTTTCGATGATTCAAAGTCCCGAGCGTTCAGATTCTCGTTGGCTTTGTGGGTTAGTGGTTAGTTTGCGTTGGGTATACCTCGATATCCATGAATTCGAGGCGCAAGTTGCTATCCTAGGCCTAATTGTGTAAAGTTTTACATTTTTTGTTGTTGGCTGTTTGGAGCTGATCCGAGACCCGATGGGTGTTTCATTTTGGAATACAAGTTTGGGGGAGGATTTGGGACCTCTTCACACAGTCAATTCTGGAAAATAAAGAGTAGGTCCCACGTTTCCCGATTTTGACTCTGAAATTGATCTATCTCCGATTTTGATGATTTTTGTGTCTAAACGACCGTACTGACGTTATGACTCTATTTTTTACAGCGTGGCAGCGGTCTGAGGCCGTTCGAAAGGGAAAAGCTTCGGCAGAGTGACTTGGAGGGTGCGTGGTCGGCCTTCTGGTAGGTTACGATTTCCTTTCTTCTTAGATTGAGCTTGAATGCATAAATGCTTCCTGATTTGTGTGAATCTGGGGTGGGTAGCTAGTATTTCTATTCTTCTTCTTTGATTTCTTCGCTTAGAGTTGATTTTTGGACTGTTCAGGGCTAGTATCATGCTTTAGTATGGGTTGTTGACCTTGGGTGTTGATGAGTTTGTTTGGGGGTTATCTGTTGTTGCATGTGTGGGTTAGGGTTGTTTTCATTCGTTATGTTGATTGCTTATGCTTTTCGACCTTAGAATAGGTAAGGATAGTATTGCCTTAGTCCCATGCACCTGCTGACTTTGGTATGTATCCGACGTTGATACGGAAAGACTAGGTCCTTGTAGACTTGCATAGCAGACTTGAGTCTGATAGTTGAGCTTAGTTTGGGATTATTCTTATGGCAATCCTTCTGCCTTCTTCCCCCTTCTTGCGGTGCCGTCATGCTATCGGTGGCGTAGTATATTTCTGGTTGGAGTGCTTCGAGGTTGGTTTCTATGCATTGTGATTGGTAGTGGACGTTGATCCACAATAGTTTGGAATTTAAGACCCCTGCGGAGTTGACATGCCTTATATGCTCTGCCTGGCTTGGGACAAGGCCCCTGGGAGTGTTAGCCGACTCACTTGTTTGGCTTGGGACAGGGCCCCCAGAGTGTCAATCGGCTAGGTAATTTAATATAAGTTGATTATGATTCTCTTCGGAGTTGGTACACCCCGTGCACTCGTCTGGCTTGGGACAGGGCCCCCGGAGTGTTAGTAGGCTCTCCCGTCTGGCTTGGGATAGGGCCCCCGGGGTGATAGCCTATTAGGCAGTTTGATATTAGCTCAATTGGAGGGGTCGTCGTACACCCCTACAGCACTTGCCTTACTTTGGACAGGACCCCCGGAGTGTTAGAAGGCTAGGTGGGTTGCTTTGGAAAGTCGAACTTGTGGTTGGTCTAGAGTTGAGTGGTTGGTTCGGTTTGAAGTTTGGTTTTCTTTGGTTCCGTAAGTCTAGCTTTCGGTGTACCTGTCGGGCTTATGGGGGTCAGTTCTGGTTCTTGTTTGTCTGTGCTTGAGTGTACCTAGCGGGTCTTATAGGGGGTCCAGCTGGGTTTAGTTCTGATGTTCTTAGATTTACTTTCCGCTTATTTTGTTCGTACACTGTTGACCTTTGTTCGTGTTTGATTCTATCCTTCTGTCTATTTTTACCTTTTGTGCTCAGTCGGCCTATGATGCCTAATGGGTACTTGTTGTATTGGTACTCATGCTACACTCTGCATCTGTTTTCGTGATGTATATCCGAGCACCAGCAATCAGTGTTGAGTTCGAGCCTGCAACTGTTTGTTCAGGAGACGAGGGTGAGCACATGGTGTTCTGGGATTACCTGTCTCCTTCTGAAATTTTATATTTTTGCTTGTCTTTTGTTTTGAGACAGTCTCGTTTATGTGGTCCACTTTTGGGGCTTGTATTCATTTAGTAGCTCTATACTGGTGACTTCCAGGTTCTGAGAGGTATTGTTGTTGTATTTAGATGTTTCGCTTCCGCCCTTTTTTATATGTGTTCCTTTATTTATGCTTCCGTTTAATTGAGGTTAGTTCCACCCTCAGTCCCATTACTGTTAAGTTCCGGGATAGGGTCTTGGCTGGCCTACTTGTGGGTTGGTAGGCGCCATCATGACTCGAGAAATGGGGTCGTGACACATACGTATTTATGTATTTTATTTTTTCAATTTTTACCTTCTTTCATTTTTTTTCCTCTTTCCTATCGGTTGTATTTATATCTTTTATTTTCATTGTATTTCCTTTGAATTGGATTTTAAATTTAATTCCAAATGTCTTGTATTTAATATAAGCTAATTTTGGATGGATACCAGAAAAAGTGAAGGAAATCAAATAAAACATAAAAAAAATTAAAGCATTAAAAATAAAGGATTTTGTTAAAAAGAAACATATTATTGAGAATATCAGCTTTAAATGTAGGTAACAATTACTTAATTAATTAAATTCTTCTCGGAGTGAGAATAGTCTATAAGAGTATTAATTGGTGTATACTCCTTGAAAAAACCTTTTCACGCCAATAAATCAAAGAGAGTTTGATTAGTTAGGATAAGAATACATTGATTGGTGTATAGACCATGACAACAACTTTCCAAGTCAAAAATCCTTTAAAATTTTGATTGGTTGGGATAAGAGTGTTACTTAGTGTATAAACATTGACCTAAAGGTGAAGATTCAAAAAACTTGATTAGTTAGGATTAGAGTATTGCTTGGTTTATAGACCTTGACAAAATATTTCTAGTCAAAAAATTATTTTTTATTAGTTAGGATAAAAGTGTTATTTAGTTTATGCACCTGATTGTATATTAAGTAGATGATGATCAAACTTATATTCTAATAGTTCTAATGAATTTACATATTTCCAAGTGAATGTATGAGTCATTGCAAAGAAAAGTTCATATAAAAGCTACAACAGAAAAATTCTGTCACTTGTAATACATTTTGTTTGATATCTTAGTATACGAAAATGTCACAATTCCAAGTCTTTGCAAGTAGTCCTGGTCCATTTATTATGCATTATTAGTCTTACTTACAAAAATATTATACAACACTACATAACGTAATATAGTGCACCGTAGAGATTAACTTTAATTTAATGGTATCAAGTAGGAAATAATTATTTGATCATTTTTATTTTTTTAGAGAAAAATGAAAAGTCTATAAGTGTATAAGGTGGTTTATGGTACTTGACAAACATGTGTAAGTAAAAAGGTTTGTTTACTTAGGATAAGAGTGATAACTGGTTTACAGACCTTAACTTAAAGGTAAAAAAGAAATTCAATTGAAAATCAATTCAATTTTTGGTGAGACTGATTCATTAAGTCCAGATAGACAAATACGGTGAACTTCCAAAGGATTTGATGGATGGATATAATTTTGATGAGGTATATTGTGAACCAAAAATTAAGGGAAGAAAAATCTACTAGTGTTACTTTGGAGTAATCAATTCCGACGAGCTCACCTAGTCACTTTAAGCCAAATTGTAAGTTATCAACTTCATATTCTCCGGTCAATGCATGAGTCACTGCACAAGAATCCAAATGATTGCTGAAAAATACCAGAAGTTTCAAATTATTAAGTCTAGTCATCGCATAGAAATGTTTAAACAAAAGCTACAACACAAAATCCTGGTTTCCTAATTCAATTTTGTTTGATACCTCATCAGTCGAAAACATCACAATCCCAAGTCTCTGCAAGTAGTCCTGACACAATTATTACTGTTAATCTTATTTATCAAACAGTACTAAATATAACTAACCGATATAATGCAGAAAAAAATGAAAGGAGAAAGAAAAGTGAAAGAGAGCCCTGGAACAATGGTAAAAATGTCTCTATATAATCTATAGGTCACACATTCAAGCTATGAAAGTAGTTGTTAATGCTTGCATTAGGTTAGACTGTCTACATCACACCTCTGTGGCGCGACCCTTCTCAAGACCCTACTAATATGGGATACTTTGTGCACCAGACAACCTCTTTTTTTTTCTTTTTTTTTAAGAGGAGAAAGAAAAGTCTAAGTGGTGTATAGACCTTGGCCACAACTTTTCACATCAAAATATTCATTAAACATTTTATTGGTTAGGTTAAGTGTATTACATGGTGTATGGACCTTGATTTACAATTCAAAAAGGGTGTTTCCATAGAACAACTTCTCCTTTATTCTTGCTTTCTCTACTCAATCAAGAATCACAATCAACAAGAGTGTTTCAAGGTATTATTGAAAAATCAACTAATGCAAATCAAAGTTGAATTATGATGTATTAATATACCAAGTTCGTAAAATTATGAAGTAAAATCACTGATCTTAATTTTGGTTCATTCGTTTGAAAATTTACACAATTACAAAGGTTAATTGTAGGAATCATACTTGTAGGAATGTCATATGTTCAGAGATTCTCATAAAGGGATGGCAATTGGGCGGTTGAGTTAAATTTGGGTGGGTCATATGGGTCAAGAGAACAAATGGGTGAAGACCCAACCCAATCCAAATTTACTTGGATCAAAACGGGTCAGGTAATGGGTTATAGAATGGGTCAAGACCCAACCCAACTCAATTTTCACTATGTTTTAATTATTTCATTTATTCTTTTACAATATTTTAGTAGCTAATAAAATTATATTTTTTAATGGCTATATGTAACATATCAAATTAAAAAAAATGTTTTTTAAAAGTATTTTGACATGATTTCACTCGAGTCAATTTGGGTTACATATGTAATGACCCTAAAGGTCATTTTTGGAAATTTTATAAACATTACCATTTTAGCCCTCTCGATAGTTGCCTCGAGTAATTTCTGATCCATTTGTGATGTTTGTTTTGAAATTTGATCGAAAAATTGTAGTTTTTGGAAGTTTGGAGTTTTGGAAGGTTCAAAGTTGTTAAAAGTGGTTTTTGGTTAAAACCAGAGTTTCGAGTCTTGGAATGAAATTTTGTCAGTTCCATCATCTTCGAAATATGAAATTTGATCTAGGGATATCATCATTTTCTATGTCGGAGTTCTTATATGGATTTAAGCCCTTGAGTTGGGAGTTTAAGTGAAATTAGGCCAATGATTGACTTTGGTCAACATTTGGAGTTCAGACACTCGGATCGAATTTTCGATGATTCTTTTAGATTCTTGGGATAAATTTAGGCCCTGGTGAGGTCTTGGTTGAATTTTTAGAGGTCCCAAGAGTAGTTTGGTATTTTGAGTGTAAAGTTATGTTTATTGCGACTTTAACGGGCTTTAGATCAAGGAGATCTCGAATCAGTGTTTTGACGATTTCATTGAGTACGGAACGTCAATTTTAGTTAGGTAGCACATCGATAAATTTTTGTGATAAGGTGAAAATATGTTGTGGAGCATCGCGATCATGTGGTGTCTACCGCGATTGCGAAGATATAATGTTTTGCGCTGCCTGATTGCATGGTGGGGCTTTGCGATCTCGTAGCAGTTGAGTGTTGATCAACGCAATCGCGTAGCCTGTTTTGCGATCATGATGGTCAATTAAATGAGTTGACTAGTGTTACTCATTGCAATTGTGAGCCTTTGGGTTGCGATCACGATGAGCAAATATTACATGAACAAAATATTTTCCAAAAGCCAGGGTTTTATCCCCATTTCACCATTTTTGAACATTGAGAGCTCGAGTGAGGCAATTTCGAAGTGATTTTATCATGACCTAAAAATGGACACGATGACAATTATCTCATCCCACCAAGACAAGTCAGCCTAAATCTCAACATAAAGGATAAATGCAGAAAAAAATAGATAAAAGACTATCATAACCTCAAAACTGTGAATAACATAACATAAATCAAATATAACCCCTAAAACTAGCTATCACGTGTACAAGCCTCTAATGTATTACAATAGATTCGAAAGAAATACAAGTCCCAATGTCATTATTTCTAGAATAGAACAAGATCATAATAAAGGAGTAAGAGGTGTCTGCCGAGATGAAAAGAAGCTACCTCACAACTCTCCACAATAAGCCTTAGACGTAGAAGAGAATAAGGAGTAATCACGATGGTCCGGGCTCAGAACCTACACAAATGTAGAAGCAAGCGAGTGAGTACCAAACAATACGGTACTCAGTAAGAAAACCACTAACTCAAACTAAACCAATATAGAATACATGTACTCCTAACACTCCAACCGAATCTTCAAAACTACAACCTACACAGAATTAGCCCAACCTAATAGTTCACATTTCATATAGCACAAAGAACGTATAACAATACTGTAACGTATATAGGTCACCGATACAGAGTATCATATTCATCAATCACAATTTCCACCACAGGAACTCACAAGGTTCATAAATAGTAATGATATGCAATGCAATGAGGTGAAATGTCAAGTATAATGATGTATGTTTGTCCTACGATACACATCCGCTGAGACTCAGGCTAGAACCCAGGGGAGACACACTTGGTCCCTGTATCCGCCTAAACTATTTCCCCTCGGCATATTTATTAATTGCCAGAACCATTTTCCCTCGACATTGCCGGAACCATTTTACCTCGGCATAAACATTACAGTGTTTTAGAATCAATGCAAATAGGCATGTTCACACAAAAATGAGAATAAGGCAATTTTTATATCAATACAAAATCACGATATCCCGTCAATAATGAATCAATATAACCACTCAAATCATCCGCACACATCACACATCAATTTACCATAAAGTTGCCTTTTCACTACTCCTTTTTCATCACTAGAATAATTTAATATGAACACGTGATCCCAAATATCAAACCTTTCGCCAAATTCTATTACTCCCCAATACACAATAAGGAATACAAGATTCTATATACTAAACAAAGGTCAAGAGGTCCAATTGCCTCAAGAAAACAAACAATCACTCTGGTACTTTAGCTTTCCCTTTCTGTTGGGTCTCCAATTCAACACAATCTATTCAAATAGATAATCACAATAAGAATTTAAAACTAACAACACCAATATCAAGGATTTTAGAAATTGGGGCCAAATTGAACCCATAACCCATTTCCAAAAATGAGAGTTAAATCTGGAAATTTGTACAAAATTGTGTCACCAAAGAATTTGGAACCCACCAGTGATAACCAATTCAAAAACGGAGTTGAAATCAATCTTTAATCACTATTTTCCTTAAAGCCCAAGTTCTTGAGAAATTCACAAAGTTTTAGTCCAAAACTAGCAATTAGATGGTTAAATTTTGAAATAAATAATGAGTAATAAAGATGAGGAGTTCAAATTCATTACCTAGTAGAAGATTCTTGAAAAATCTCTTCCAAAATCGCCTCTACCGATCTTACAGGACTCATAATTGGTGAAATAGGGATGTAACCCCGATTTTGGAAATGATATATTATTAAGGTCATAATTGCTCATCGTGATAGTGACACCCAGGCTATGCTATTGCGATGAGTTAACATGGTCAACTCATTAATTTTGACCATCGTGATCATGAAACAAGCCTCGCGATTGCGATGACGAGGGCATCATTACAACGAGATCGTGACCGTCATCCACTCAATCACGATGCATAGAAAATAGACACCTTCGTGATCACATGGGTTCGTCCCGCGACTGCGATGGACAAAAATGCATGTACCAGACTCAGCAAACCAGTATCACACAAGGCACTAAATCACCGAAAGAACTCTTGAGATTCGTTCAGAACCTCGAGTACACAAACAAGATATGCTACCCAATTAAACTCAACATTCCAAACCCAATGGAACCATCAAAATATGGATCTAAGGTCTCCTTTACTTGAAGCCCGTGAAAGTCGCAATAAATTAACTTAACGCTCAAAAATACCAAACTGCCCTCAAAACCACTGAAAATTTAACCAAGACCTACTCTTGGACTAAAATCATCCCTCAAATCCAATAGAATCATTGAAAATTTGATCCAAGCATCTGAACTCCGAATGTTGATCAAAATCAACTCAAGGTCTAAATTTACTTAAACTTCCAATTCAAGGCCTCAAATCCATGAAACAACTCCAAATCAGAAAATGACAACACTCCTAGACCAAGTTCCATATTCCAGAGCTGATGGAACTGAAAGAATTCCATTCTAAGATTTGAAACTCTGGTTGTTACCAAAAACCACTTTTAACAACTTTAGATCTTTTAAAACTCAAAACTTCTAAAAATCACGATTTTTCAATCGAGTTTGAAAATCAACTTCGCAAACTAATCAAACATGACTCAAGAAAACTATTGAGAGAGGTCAAATGGTAATTTTATGAAAATTTCAAAAAATGACTTTCCAGGGTAATGATTTTTAACTTCCCATCTCTATTGCCCACTAATTATTTCATGATTTTGATGGTTAATCATTGATTTTGATTCTAAACTTTGAAGGTTTTTATAAGAACTTAAGATTTATGAAAATGGTGATTTAAGATTGGTTTTAACTCATTTTTTGATGTGGTTTCCACTATTGAGTTCCAAAACCTTTATGTAACGTATTTTTCTGTTTACAAATTTCTATATTTAACCCTAATTCTAGAGAATGGATTTTTGGGTCATTTGGCTCTAGTTTTCAAAATCATTGATATGGGTGTTGTTGGTTTCGAATTCTTATTGTGATTCCATATTTATTTAGATTATATCTATTTGGAGACTCAACGGAGAGGGAAAGCTCAAGTTTCGGGTTGATTGATTATTTTCTTGAGGCAAGTGGACCTATTGACTCTTTTGTTAAGCGTATTGAACCTTGTATTCCATTGTGTGATTGAGAGTAATGGGAAGAGGTGAAGGGTTTCGCATACTTTTGTGTATTGTTAAATGATAAATATGTTCTAGTGATGATAATATGGGGGTAAAAGTAGAATCTTATTGAAATTGTGATATGAAGAGTCTTTACTGGTATTATGATAATCGATGTACCATGAATGACTGAAATGTTCTATTGACTCTCCCTTGATATTGTGCTAAGATTGTTTGCATTGGCCTTTTGCTGTATGGATTGTTATCATTTCTCATTGAGCATTTACACATATATATTTGTATTGGTGCTATGATACTGTGTGATGGTGCCTTGTGGAAATGATAAGAAATAGGGGATGAGCCACACACTCTGTGGTAGATTTTATAATCAGAGGTCGAGGCACACATTCTGTGGAAAGTTCTATAAAGAGGGGCCGGGTCACACACTCCATTGTAAGTTCTATAATGAGGGCCCGGGCCACTCTATATGACATTGCACTTCATATGATTCTTATAGGTTGTGATTGATGATATGTTATTGTGGGTATTGAATTGTGAAAGAAAATGGTGATATGACTATATGTGTTGTGGTGCAACTTATGATATTATATATGTGCTTTGTTGTTATGGAGTTAGAACTGTTAGGTCAGGTTGTTTGACTCTTGTAGGTTTTAGTTGTGGCGGTTCGGATGGTGTGGTTGGAGTATTTGTGTCCAGTATTGCTCTACTTACGGTTGTTAGGTTTGGTTGCTGAGTATCGCTGTTGTTTGTTACTCACTCCATCATTTCTACTCTTGTGTAGGTTATGAGCCCGGATCATTGTGGTTACTCTTTGTTCTCTTCTACATCCGATGCTCATTATTGGGAGTTTGTGAGGTAGCTGTTTGTTATACCGGTGGACACCTCTTACTCTTCTATTATGTTCTAGAAAAAACGACATTCAGACTTGTGCTTCTTTTGAAATCTATTGTAATACATTATAGGCTTGTACATGTGACACCATGTTTTGTGGGCATATTCAGTTATAATATGTCTTTCCATGTTATTAATGTTGTGTTAGTCCTTTATTCCATTTTACTTTTGTATTTACTTCTTTCGTTAGGTTTTAGGCTGACTTGTCTTGGTGGGATAAGATAGGTGGCATCACACCTATTTTTGGATTGTGACAAATGGTATGAGAACCCAGGTTCATAGGTCTAATGTATGTACAAGCCAAGTCAAGTAGAGTCTCGAGAATCAGTGTGGAGATATCCATTTCTTATCTTCGAGGGCTATAAAGTATGTTAAGAAATTTTCTTTTGTTTCATTCATTCTTATCGTGTGAGGTTTCCTTCGCTACTACTGAGTTGTTGCATGTTCATTGGCAGATGGTGAAAATGAGATCTACTATTGGTGGTAGAGGAGGGGAGGCATTCCCCGAGCCAATTGTTGAGACCTCAGCCTGGGATAGGGGTAGAGCCCCAGCTAGGAGCAGAGGCCGTTCCAATGGAGTGGCACAAGTGAGGGACGATAGTAGATGTGTCTCTCCTGATATAGAGATTGTTGTTAGGGAGGACCGGTTCCTGCAGAGTACGTAGTCGCACCATTACTTCAGGTTCCTTTGTTGAGGGTGTTGAGTGTATGTGAGAGTTTTACTCAGGGTGGAGGTACGACAGGCACACCAGAGAGCTCTCAGTCAAGAGTGGGGGATCAGATCCCCGAACAACAATGGGCTTTAGTGGTTTAGGGTCCGGTGGGGTAGCTACTAATGGGTTGTCTAGTTGAGGGTGATCCTACACCGAGAGTTGGGGTTTAGGATGCATCTTTGATTGTGTTGACTAAGGATGAGCAGCACAAATACAAGAAGTTCAGGAAGATGGATGCACCTATATTTTAGGGTGGAAAGAGCGTGGATGCACATGAGGTTCTTACTACATGTAGAGAGTTGCTAGAGACCATTGGGTTAGCTGAGTCTCATGGAGTTCCTTATGCTACACTCTAGTTGTGTGGGCCAGCTAGAGAGTGGTGGAGTGTCTACTTTGGATCTTTGTCGGTTTGATCTTCGCCAGTGACCTGGGAGGTATTTGCTAGTGCCTTTTATGACCCTTCATCCTTTGGATGATGAGGGAAAAGAGTTGGTTGAGGTTTGAGAACTTGAGGCAGGCGAGCCTATCTGGTACAGAGTATGAGACTCGTTTCTACTAATTGTCCAGACATGCCTCGGCTATTCTTCTTGATGTGGCCGAGAGGACCCTATAGATTTGTGAGAGAGTTAACCTATTCTATTCGTATGGTTGTATTACGATCTGCCCATGAGGTGGCTTCCTTCAAGTCCATTGTGGGTGCCGCTAAAAAGGCATAGTTGATAAAGAGAGAGGAGTACGGGGACCCTAAGAGGGCCCATACTTTAGGTTAGTTTTCTAGAGGCAGGGGGTCTTTTAGGGGGAGTGGTTCCTTCCATTGTCGGGGCATAGTTCATGCGACCATGCTAAATTCGAGGGTGGTCAGAAATCTTGTGGGTCCTATGGTTTAGGTCAGGGTTCTCACGGTTCATAGCAACAGTCTGTGGGATGAGGAAGTTATGGTGGTTCCTCCGAGTCGTTGTAGTGGTTTTCACACTCGAAGGTTTATTATACTTATGGAGACCAAGATCATCTCTCGTAGCAGTGTCCTACTTAGTATCGGGGAGGATCCCAACCTTATTCTTCATCTCAGTCTAGGTCACCGGTGCCTCAAGCTAGAGGCTGAGGTAGAGCTTAGACCAGTTGGGGTGGATGTACTCCTTATATTGGGTCAGCTACTCTCTGGAACTAGTGCCTTACTGACTGCAAAGGCATAAGGCCCACTGCCTGAAGCTCTAGACCTTATTGCTTCACGCTGTTGCCTCTCTAATTTTTCCTTTTCTTTGGCAGCTTTCCTGGACTCTCTCCTAGCTTTCTTGAGTCTCCTCTTTTCTTCTCGTGGAATGTCATCATGAAGATCAGACTCAAGGTTCTTATCCTTACCCGTCTCAATCATAGCAAAGTCACCCCAAATGTCTCCAAGTGGCTGAGTGGCTGGAGGCATGCCGAATAGATTCATCAATGAATCTGGTGCGAGTGTGGGAGGTTGATCAACTGGCTTGGCAGCTAATTTCTCAATGTCAGCCTTCAGCACTGTCAGCTGGGCTTACATAGCAGCAGCATCTGCAGGGTGCAAAGCATTTATCTGACTCGTGGCATGGGCCTCTAAGCTGTCAATCCTATTATTCATCCCAAAAAGCTCCTGCCGAAGTTTATTTCTCAACCTCTGCTCTGCACTTTGAACTTGGCCCTGGACCACCTGTGGTAGTTTTTCGACTACCTGATCAAGTATCACACTGGTCTTCCCCTGCTCTGCTACAAGGTTTCCAAAGAATGTCACTAGTAGAGAAACAAATGTATCTGTCGCTGATGAAAATGCTGCTGGTAAAGGCTGCACTCCCGGGGCTACTTGTGCTGTCCTCTCTGTAGGCTCACTAGTTACGCCCTCACCTTGTGCTGGCTCAACTGCTATATGTGGCAACACAACCAATGGTGCTTCAGGTCCTGCCCCTTGAGTCGTATCTGGTTGGCCATATCTTTAATTTTAGCCACTATTGTGAACTTGGTGGCCTCAAAGTATCTATCCACCAACTTGTTACGTGGTATATGAGCATGCTGGCACAATCTCCTGATAAGACATGGAAATGGAAGATTTGCTCTTTCATTTAGAGCGCGATCTTTCATCTCTGTAGCAATTAGCCTCCCTACGTTCAATGCATAACAAGCCATGATGCAAGCTATTAAGGAAGTCTGCGAGGGTGAGAGGGTGTTATTACTCCCTGTCGGCCTCAACTATGCACTAACCACTACCCACCAAACTTTAGCTGGAAAAGTCAACGATGCCTTAGTGATGTGTAGCTATGGGTTAGTCACCTATGAAGCTGCCTCACCTTCAGTCATGATTAGCCCAGCAATCCACCTCATTATACCTCCCCGAGACGCCGGATCATTCATCCCAACTTCCCAACTTCACTTGTCACCGAATGGTGATGTCTCTCAGATAAACCTACCACTATAGGTGCAATGTATTCTGGTCCATGCAGGAATCTATTGATTGTTGCTTTAGAAATATCCATTGATATGCCCCAAACAACCACTATCTCTAGTGGTGCAGCCTTCATTGCTGTTGCTTTTTCCTCCTCTTAGATGTTTCGCCAGATTCATAATTTAGTAGTGTTGTAGCATAAGAAGCGTAGAAATTTCTGGTTAAGTGCTTCACATAGTTCCCTGATTTTTTGTCATCCACTCAAAATTATGTCGCTTGAATAAATTGAGGATATCTGGGAAAGCATGTAAATCAGCATCGACGATTTTGCTTTCTGGTACAATAAATCTTTGTCTCATGCTACTGGACTTGGACACTATTCCTGATTCAAATATATCTCTTGCTCCAGGAATTGCCCAGGTATTTTGGATGACATCAATGAACTATTGTTGAGTCTCTGGGTCAGATTCCCTCATTCAAACAAACTTCGCCATAGAGTCATCGGTATCAGTGGTGTCAGTGTCCTCTTGACTATCCCTTTCTTCCTCCTCTGCCTCAATTGCAGGTGGGTCACTAGCAAAAGCTAGGGAAGCACCATCAAACCCCTGCTCACTATCAAAACTATCTTCTTCCTCTTCAGACTAGGAAGGAGTGGTATTATGCTGTTCTTCTGCCCTAGCTGTCCAAGATCGAGTTGCTCGAGGAGAATGTTGTTCTATTTCAGTGTTGACCTAGACACCAGGGCTACTGGGTAGTTGTGCTATTTTACTTCTTACTTTAACCATTGTACTTGTGAGACAACGAGTTAGAATTGAAGTATACTAAATGACTACAATAACGAGTACTCAAACTTCCTTTGTTTATTTATACAAAGTGACGCGTTCCTTTAATAATGTCATCACTCAATCCATCATTGGGAAGGTCCACGCAATGAATAAGAAATGAAATAATAAAAGAAAATCATTTTGGTATTTTTGATTTTTTTGATTTTTTATACGAGGGGCTACACGGTCTGTGAGAAGGACCACGACCCTTATTAGCCTTCGTGAAGTGATGTTGCAGTGACAAAAACCTAAGTGTCGTTCACGAGGGGTTTCACGACCCATGAAGAAGTATATGGTTTGTGAAGCCTCTCGTGAACTTACACTTTTGTGTATTTCTTTTGCATTGTCTTCCAAACTAACCCATACATGTCACCAATATCACGCGTACAACATGAAATATCTTCTTTCTAATCATATCATATACATGATTCACATTGTATTCAACACCCAATAACGATTCAATTAAGTTCAAGCCCTAATCATGCGATTAGTCAGGTTTCAAACATCCCTCAACCAATGCACTCAAGGAATTCGAAATACACAGGTTCATAATGAAATCATCAACAATTAACACTACCCCAATCATAATTTCACAATTGTAAGTGTAGAATTAGGGGACTTACTTCAAATTTACATCACAATGCACAAGAGTTGAGGAGTGATTCTTGTTGGAAGATGGAGAATGCTTAGAATATGAGACTTATGCTTTTGATTTCTTTGATTCCTTGTTATAAATGAATGAGAATGACTATTTGGTTGCCAAGAGACGTTGTGAATTCGAAGGAAAGGGGGAAGAATCGGTCTCTTGGTGGTTTGGTGTCTTTTATTAAAAAAATAAGGTTTGGGTCACGCTAGGTTAGGTCAGGTTTACTGGAGCCGACCTACCTTAGACGGGCCATGAAGTGGCTCATGAAGAGCATCATAGCCCGTATAGATACTCGTGACATTGCACTTAGACAAACAACGATCGAAAACTTACCTCAATGTTCACGGGAGGCTAAACGGTCCATCTAAGACCAAATGGGCCGTAAAACTTTCCGTGAACATTTTCCCACTTGAACTGTGAATCCACGATAGGTTTTGCCATAACCATTACGGGCTGTATAGGTCATCACGACCCGTCTACTCATGGTGGCAACCTTTTTGCCTTCAGTCCATCCTGCATACATCTAACACTCAGTGACCCTATAATAATGAAAAATTACAAGACTTTAAATACTTAGTACAATTACATCTTGGGTTGCCTCCCAAATAGCGCATAATTTAACGTCGCGGTGTGATGCAGGTTACTTGATTACTCAGACTTCATTAAGTTTGCATTCCTCAACTATCTTCACTTCTTCTGAGATCCCCATGTATGCCTTGAAGTGTTGTCCATTTGCCTTGAACTTTTCACCCTTTTCATTTTCAAGTTCAATAGCTCCCGACTGAAACACTTGGGTCACTTTGAATGGTCCTGACCATTTGGATCTCAGCTTTCCCGAAAACAGTCTCATTCTTGAGTTAAACAATAGCACCTAATCTCTAGGACTGAAAGTTCTTCACTCAATATGTTTGTCATGATACAACTTCATCCTCTCTTTGTACAATGCAGATCTCCTACAAGCTCTCAATCAAAATTCATCCATCTCATTTATCTGCTTTAGTCGCATATTTGCTGCTTCACCCCAACTCAAGTTTCGCTTCTTTAGTTCCCACAACGCTTTGTGTTCCAACTCCACAGGAAAATGACATGTCTTTCCAAACACTAGTTGGTACGGTGACATACCAATGGGTGTTTTGAAAGCTGTTCGGTATGCCCATAATGCATTATCTAACTTCCTTGCCCAGTCAGTCTTATTGGCATTCACTGTCTTTGCCAATATGGACTTTATCTCCTGATTAGAGACTTCCACTTGTCCACTTGTTTGTGGGCAATATGCCATTGCTACTTTATGTTGTTTCACCCCATATTTGGCCAGCAGAGTGCTAAACACTTTATTGCATAAATGTGAACCCCCGTCACTAATAATCGCCCTAGGTGTTACAAACCTAGAGAAAATATTTCTCTTTAAGAATCCTGCAACACTCTTGCCATCATTTTCTGTCAATGCAACAACTTCTACCCACTTGGAGACATAGTCGTCTGCCACCAATATGTATTTCTGCCCATATGAACTCACCAATGGTCCCATGAAATCGATGTCCCATACATCAAATAACTTGACCTCTAAGCTAGGAGTCATAGGAAACTCAAGACGACGAGATATAGCTCCTTTCCTTTGACATATTTTCATAGCCTTTTACCAGATCAAGTGTATCTTGATGAATCGTGGGCCAGTAATAACCACTTTGAAATACCTTATAGGTAGTGTGAGCTCCTCCATGGTGTCCACCAACTGGAGAGGAGTGACAAGCTTATAGAATACTCAGCATTTCAGCTTTAGGTACACACCGCCTAATTATGTTGTCCGCACAAACCCTGTATAAGTAAGGTTCGTCCCAAAAGTACTTGCTCACATCATGTAAGAACTTCTTCCTTTGTTGAAAGGTCAAGTCCTCGAGCATCAAGTCACTGACAAGATAGTTGGCAAACTCAGCAAACCAGGGAATAAGATCAAGAGTAGCAGCTAATACCTGCTCATCCAGAAATGAGTCATCAATGTCAAGCTCAGATTCCCCTTTCTTCTCTACTTCCAATCTGGACAAGTGATCTGCTACCTAATTTTCACAACCTCTTCTGTCTTTGACCTCAAAGTCAAATTCTTATAACAACAACACCCATCTTATCAATCTCGACTTAGCATCTTTTTTCACCATCAGATATCGCAATGTTGCATAGTCGGTATGCACTATCACCCTTGTTCCTAGCAGGTATGATCTGAATTTCTCAAAGGTGTATACAACTCCGAGCAATTCTTGCTCAGTGACAGTGTAGTTCTTTTTAGCACCATTTGATGCCTTGCTTGCGTAATATATCAGGTGAAAGATCTTGTTGCACTTCTACCCTAGCACAACCCCTAAAGCAACACCACTTGCATCATACATTACTTCAAATGGTTCCGACCAATCTGGCGCAATAATCACTGGGGCTGAAATTAACTTCGCCTTAAGACATTCAAAGGCTTTGGTGCATGCTTCATCAAAAGTGAATTTTATCTCCTTTTCTAACAACTTATACAAGAGATCTGCAATTTTTGAGAAGTCTTTAATGAATCGTCGGATGAATCCTGCATGACCTAGGAATCTACGAATCCCCTTTATAGAAATAGGTGGGGGAATCTTTTCAATAACTTCAATCTTAGCTCTATCCACCTCCAAACCTTTCTCGAACACTTTATGGCCTAGTACTATGCCTTCCTTGACCATGAAATGACATTTTTCTCAGTTTAGCACTAGGTTTGTCTCTTCACATCTCTGTAGTGCCCTACTAAGATTTAACAAACAATCATAAAAATATGTCACCTACCACAGAGAAATCATCCATGAATTCCTCCAAAGTGTCTTTAACCATGTTAAAAAATATGGACATCATATATCACTGGAAAGTCGTAGGAGCATTACATAGTCCGAATGGCATGCGTTTGAAAGCAAAGGTGCCATATGGACATATGAAAGTAGTCTTCTCCTAATCTTCAGGCGTAATTAAAATCTGGTTATAACCAAAGTACCCGTCCAAGAAGCATTACCACCCTTTCCCTGCCAACCTATCCAACATTTGATCCATGAAAGGCATCAGAAAGTGCTCTTTCAAAGTCCACTTGTTCAACTTCCTATAGTCCATGCAAACTTGCCAACCTATGACTGGTCTTTGTGGGATCAATTCATTTTCCACCATCGCCATTCCACCCTTTTTTGGTACACACTGCACTAGGCTCACCCAATGGCTATCAGAAATGGGGTGAACCACCCCTGCATCTAACAATTTAATGATCTCCTTCTTTACCACCTCTTGCATTGGTGGGTTCAATCGCCTCTAGTGCTCTATACTTGGGCTGCAATCTTCCTCCAGTTGAATTTTGTGAGTGCAGATACCGGGAGGTATCCCAATTATGTTAGCAATGGTCCAACCAATTGCTTTCTTGAACCTTTTCAACACCTTCACTAATTCTTGCACTTGTTCAACATTAAGATCTGCAGCCACAATACCTGGTAAAGTGTTATTTTCACCTAGAAAGACATACCTAAAATGACCAGGCAACTGCTTTAATTCAAGCACATGTGGCTCTTCAATAGATGACTTTGCTGGAGGACTTGGCCTGTTCTTCAAATCTAGATCTAACTTTTTAGGAGAATATGAAAGTGATCCTATGCCTTGTAGTGCATTTAGGGTCTCTACATAATCTACTCGAAAGACCTCATGAAAGTTCATTATTACTGTAGCTAGTGTCTCTACAGTAAACTTTTCCTCTATAGATGCTTTAGTGGCTTCTTCCTCAACTATATCAATCGTAGACACCACACTCATATCTGTTTGTTGCTTCATCGACTTGCACACTTTGAATTTGACCTCTTCATTATTCATCCAAGACTTTACCTGTCCGCTCTCCATATCAACCAATGCTCTACTAGTGGCCAAAAATGGCCTTCCCAATATTATGGGAACTTTAAAATCTACCTCGCAGTCTAGAATTACAAAATCAGCTGGAAAGATGAAACTTTCCACCTTGACCAACACATTACATAAAATGCCAACGGGCCTCTTCACTCACCTATCTGCCATCATCAATCTCATAGTCGTAGGCTTTGGAGTCCCCAATCCCAGCTGTTTGTATATTCCTAGCGGCATGAGATTTATACTGGCTCCTAAGTCACACAGAGCTTTGGCGAATTCGAATGTCCTGGGTCCTCTTTCCTCTGCATCAAGGACCTTGTAGAAATAATACTACAATTGTGAATGTTGTCTATAGGATCAAAGTTCGCTGCCCTCTTCTTTGTCACCAATTCTTTCATGAACTTAGGATAACCTGGCATCTGTTCCAAAGCTTCTACTAGTGGAATGTTTATTGATAGCTGACGAAGCATGGATATGAACTTCAAGAATTTTCCATCCTTAACTTTCTTCTTGAGCCTTTGAGGGAATGGAGGAGGAGGTCTAGGAATCTGTTGTAAAAGTTGTGATGCCTCTACTGTAGATTTTTTAGTTCTGCCTACCTTTTCTTCAACTCCTGGCAATTTTTCTACCCTTCTAGTTACTTCTAATTCCTCTAAAACCTTGGCATTTACCCATTTTTCAGCATCTCTTTATATACTCTCTTCCTGCTCAATTCTTGCAGGTATAGATTCTAGTAGTGATTTACCACGTGGTGATAGCCATGCAGTGCCCATCTTTCTTTGGGTTTTGAATGGTATCACTCGGCAGTTTCCCATTTTTTCTTTGATTAAATGAGGCAGGGAGTTGCCCAACTATTGTTCTAACTGCTTGATAGAGGTTGTGTGTGAGTCTAAAAGCTGAGTCATGTTGGAGAAATTGTTCTTGAACTCTTCCACCCCCACATCTTTAGATTCAACCTTCTGCAACACCTTTGCTAGCATGTCCTCTGTCTTGGACCCACTAGACCCACTTCTTGCTCGATCTTTATTTCCTGGAGGCACATAGACGCTACTTTGTTCATTCTTATACCAATCTCTACCATGCCAATTTCCTTAGTATCTGTTTTCAGGTCAGTCATACTGACCCTCATGCTGATAGTTCCTACCTTGATTTCCATAATTATAGCCTTGGTTTCCCGAGTTATAATTTCGAAAACCCCCCTGATTGTTCAAATACTTAGCTTCTTCATCAAAATCAAATTCCTGATCTTCATACCTGCCTACAGCAATCACTGCATTTACCTTTTCCGGAACATTGAGTAGATGATTTATGAGTAAATCCATTTGAGTTTTTCATGTGGGCCATATCTTGGTCCCGTTTCTCTTCCCTTTTTCTTCGCTCTACTGACAGCTCAAATGTGAAACCAAGATCCCTGACTTCTACATCTCTTGTATGGCAAGCTCGGTTATTCTTTGCTACTTCACTCATGATTGTCATAATCTTAGGAAAGGGCTTTCTCATAAAGGATCCACCACACACTAGGTCTACCACTGGCTTGGTTACAAAATTTAGTGATTTGTAAAATAATTATTTCAAATGCCTTTCTGTGAGGTCGTGAGTTGGGCATTTCTTTAGTTTCTGGCTCAAACGCCGCCATGTATCATAAAAAGCTTCTCCTGGTAGCTTCTTGTGAGAACCTAACTCATCTTTCATTTGCAATGCTTTTGCCTCTGGAAAAAATCTCTCCATTCAGGCTTCTGATTGAGTCATGTGGCAAATCATTCAACCAATTTATTGCTTACCTAGTGAGAGACAATGGAAATAGCCTCAGTCTCATTAAAGTTTGGCTAACTCAAGGAATCTCATCTGATTTGCAAGTAGCGACAAAATTCATCAAGTGCTTATGCGCATCTTCACCAATTGTACCTCTAAACAACCCTTTCAGGTTCAACAGCTGAATCATGGTACTAGTGATAGTGAATTTGACTCCTTGTGGCAGTGCTGGGAGTACTATGGCTCTAGTAGCTCCAGTTCCATCTAGTTCTAAGTTATCCTCTTCGAATGCCACACGTATCGGTTGTTGGCCTCGGCCTCTTGGAGCTAGTGGTTGTTGTTAATGAGGGGCTAACTCTTCTTCCTCTTCATCCTCAACATTTACTATGTTTGGGTCATTGGTATTATTGTGAGAACCCCTAGCTAGGGTCTCAGCATCCTATCTCACCCTTTGCCTCTGGGCTTCAAGTTCCTGTGCATTGTTCTCCTAATGGTTCGTCTCAATTCAGGATCGTAAGGAATCAAAGCAGCTCCCTTACTTCTAGTATTTTGCATGCACTACCTGAATTTCCTGTAGAGGACACAGACAAACACAAGAAGTAAAATTAGGAAATATCCCTACAGCTGAAGAAGTCACTAATAGAATATTTCTAAACCAAAATTCCCGGACAGTGGCACCAAAATTTGATACGTCTAAACTTACACATCAATTAAGAAGTATAAATTGTCAAAGTCAATTATAGAACTCAACTGGGGTAGAGGTCAATCCCACAAAGAATTTACAGTAGAAATAAACGTACTAGTGCTTTTATTCAGTTGTTGTTAATATTTCCTAAGAAAAATAAATTACGGAAAGTTAATTTTGGGTTGTTTTGTATTCAAGTAACCAATTGTTGATCACGATTGCAAGTTTGCAGTAGCAAACAATATTTCCAAGATTTTTTGATTTATTTAAGTAGACTAGGATTGTATTCCCCATGACTTTAAAGTTATAACTTGAATCTTAGCACCAATAACAATTTCTTGACCAACTTTATATGTTTATAGCAAGTTGTGTACACCTAGATGCTTTTCAGCCCTATTAGACGAATGTTACTCGTCTCCTCTCGGTCCTAGAGTGTCTTAGATTTGGTTCTTACGTACTTGTTAAGAAGACTATCCTTTCTCGAGTTCAAATTCTTAAAACAAGTTAGTAGATTCGTTTCTAAATTTTTCTAATCATTACTTTTCTCTCGAACAAGTGATGAATACAGGCATGTTCTAATGTGTGCACTCATTAAAAGGCATTCATTATGAAAATAGAAATGACATATGAAGTCATCAACTAAAATTTATTCGTGTTTGAATCTAACATTGCGTTTTAGTCATGGTTCTCACAACCCTAGTTGTGGTGTTTAGCTGCTCATGGTGTCAATAAAACAAACAGTAGAGATTATTGAAAGCATAATGATGTAGACTTACAGTAATTGTAAAACCAAAAGGTTCTTGGCTATAAGCACCAAAGCAAGATCACAAGTATCAATGAAAACGTATCGAAAAGGAAACTATCGTTTGTTCTCTGCCAAACTGTCTCAGAGTATCGACCCTGATAATTTGAAAATATAACCTAAGGTATTTTAAAAGTAGTCTTAGAAACGAGTCCTACATGGAGTAGGAAACATTACAGTCGACTCAGCTCACGAATAAGGTAACGGTCCATGAAGAAGCTCACGGCCTGTCAACCCCCTCGTGAACCCATACTTAGATAAAATGTTGTCACTCTTCACTGCAGCTCCTTCACAAGCCACTATAAAGCTCGTACAGTGCAACACGGACCGTCTAAGGCCTCGTCTTGTTACATTTCAACTTAATTCCTTCCAGATCACTTCCATGAGCATCTTCACGGCTCGTGCATTGCACCACGGCTCATCTAGAGCCTCGTCCTGTTACACTTCAACTTCACTTTTACTCCTTTCCTTCCACCAAATTATTCTAAGTATTTTTACCTGCACATAACCAAAAGAACCATCATATCCACATAAACATGCTCGACTTCATGCACTAATCCTTTATTTTGGGCGTTAAATGTGCTATACATTCATGCCACATCACCTATGCTCATACACTTCAGATAGATCCACATCTAGGCTCAATTCCCAGAATAAGAGGCGAAAACTTTAGCCCATCAATCTCAACCTTACTTCATAAAGTTATGAATATGAGCCACATCATATGAATCTATTCATATAAGTACTCATGTCTCATAGTATGCTCAGTCTCGCAAATTCATGATTTACCCTCAAAGGCTAGCAAAATAATATGTTGTCATGCATATTCTTATATCAGATTTCTTGAATGAATCATACTTACGATTTTTTTCTCTAAGCTCTTTCAGTAATTCTTTTTCATTTTTGATAGGGATGTTGATGATAATAGTTAAGTAATGATAGTCATTTCACTGAATTCATTTCATCTTTTCCTATTCTCATACATGCATGTACTCAATGGAGCAGTTAGTAGGTATATATAACACAGATGGGAAATCAAATCATCACCTACCTCGAAACCAAGCCTGAACACTCGTAAGGAACTTGAGCTTTCCCTTTCTAGAGTCTCTCAGCTTGTTCATGGTCTAAAAGAAGTAATTAATACAAAGGATGAATAATTGTGGCCTAGTTTACTCGGATTATATCCAAATACTAACCCTTGGCGAACTCCATGATCCTAACACCCAACAAGGGCTTTTTCCACCATTAGATTCAAGCCAATACCCTCCCCCAAGGATAAATAGCAAGGAATCTAAGTTCTAAGAATCAATTAACGAATTAGGGGAGTAATTGACTTACCTTCAGCACGAGAATTAGTGAAAAGCAAGAAGAATAGCCCTTGGTCATCCTTTTCTCTCCAAGAATGAAGTTTGTAGAA